>JANUWF010001547.1:0-600000 GCA_026120185.1 Voacanga thouarsii | reverse complement strand
TAAATACCGCTCATGATTTGGGAATATGGGTTTATTAATTGATGAATTAATAAACCAATCCTGATTAGAATTAATAGGATTAATTCTAATTAATTATGGATTATTAATCTCAAAGTCATTTGGATTAATTCATGTTCTCTACCAATTGATTGGGAAACCTAATAGGTCACACACAATAGAGGATTATACACTCAAGATGTTATTTGATAACATAGTGGGGTTGATTGAGAGAAAGAGAAGTTGTTGTGGACAAATTATAATTAGTTATAATTTGTGGTCTAAGGTGTAATTGTGAGAACTTCATATTTTCAATTACAATTAGAGAATTCTAATAGGATTAGAACTCTCAGTTTTGGGGGAAAATTTTGTGTAATATATAGTAGATATAAAACACGAAAACCCTAGCTGAAACACATACGAAGAACTAAGAGCCACGAAACAACAGCTTCCTCTCTTTTCTCTCTCATTTTGATCTTGATCAAAGAACCCTAGCTGCCATCTTTTTCTGCTAGCATAGGAAATTTTGGTGCTTGAGTGTATCCTCTATGTGGAATACTTTAGAGATAATCACACATTATGATTATAGTGGTTAGACGTTCATCTCACGTGAAGGTTGATCACGAGGATTGCTAGATTGCGCCTCAACTTGAAGAAGAAATTTTTGTTCTTCAGACAATCACCCAAAGGTAAAAAGCTGTTACCTTTATTATCTTTATGTCTTGTTTTCACACATAGATGGGTCCTGGGATGGTATCTCATTTTATTTTCCGCTGCGCCGTATATGATACGAGCCCGAGATAACTAACAGATCATCCCCAATATGGTTATTTTATGAGAAGTATGTTTGAAAAATATAAAAAATATTATGAAGATATTCCTATTTTATGTTGTATGGTATTGTGTATGGATCCTCGAGTAAATACGGCTAAATTTCATAATATTATTGAATATTTATATGAAACATTAGATTTTGATAATTATCAAACACTTAGACAATGTATGATAAAAGATATAAAAGATAAAACGGTTAAAGCTCTATCAGACATGTATAATTTGTATGAGTTTGAGTCTTCTTGTTCTGGTTCTCTTAGTTTAAGTAGGGATGCTTCATCATCATCTAACAGTCACTTTCAACTATCACGAAAATCTCTATCTTCAATTTCATCAGTGTTTAAATCCATAAAGTATTATGAAATGTAAAAAAAAAAAATTGTCTACCACCTACACCGAGATGGCAATTTATGAGATGCAGCCCTTGGTAGAAAATGAGGATCAACATTTTGATATTTGTGGTTGGTGGAAGGCTCATGTAAGTCAATACCCCATTTTCTCTAAAATGGCATGTGATCTTTTGACACTACTAGTCTCCACAGTGCCATCGGAAAGCGTCTTCAGTCAGAGCGCTCGAATAATCGATGAAAGAAGATCTCAGTTACCTCCTCAACCTTTGGAGATGTTAATGTGTTGTAGTAGTTGGTTTGCAGCCAAAGATAGGACGGCTAATTCATGGATTATTGATGATGACTCAGATGATAAATGGGGTGAGTCAAGTAGTTAGTTTAGTATTCTTGTAATAAGGAACTTAGGATAAATAACATTATATATTTAATTTTATTTTTAGGATATTTATTCTATTTTTAAATTTTAATCATTGCAATATTTTTAAGATGTTTAGGCATCAAGTCCCCATCTTATGTAATCTTTATTTTATTAATTAATAAAACAGATAGGAGTCCAAGCCAAACCCCTCATCACTTCAAGGTGGCTTTTTTATAATTTTAAAAAATTGTGTTATTTAAGTAATAACAAAAAATTATAGAATAGTTGAATATCAAAATTTTAAATCAAATTAAGTAGGAGAAAAAAAAAAAGAATAAGCCCACGGACCTCACGGGCCAAGGACCTGGGCCATGCCAGGCATAGGGCTTTTGGCCCAGGGACCGGCCCGCACACCTTGCTGGCCTGTCCTCTGGCCTAGCTTGACACGTCTCGAAACTGTGCGGGCTGGCCCAGGTGTCAATGCAAGTCTGGAGTACGGAATTAGGGCCAACTCCCTCTAAAAAAGATAGTAATTCTGGCTCGAATATATTAGTACTTATACCAAAAATCTACTACTCTACATATGTATTAATTGCAACTCTTTCCAATACACAATTACCTTAGCCAAGAATTTCACGAGTAGTAATTCCAATAAGTGACCATGAGATATTTGACGCTACTATTAGGAGTGGTGAATCCTTTATTGACCTTCTCAACTACTTTCGTTTACCTCATATTATACCTAATATCCATCCCATAGGCAACCCTCAATCTGGCTCCAAAGATTGGAATTAAAGTACAATACTCATCAAACAAAATATCTTGAAGATCTCAAGTCTAAGGATATTTGCACGTTTGCTATAGTGAGATTTTATCACTGGCACTAAATCGTTATCTATATGATTATCTCATAGCTAGGTCATCCAATGTACATGTTTTATTACCAAGCATCCATGTGTTAACTTTGAGTATCTCAATACTCACGGATATGAGAACCACCGCCTGATTAAATCATGAAGTCTAACACGTGCTAGTCTTAACGCATTATTGAAATCATATCTCATTAATACTATGACTAGAGATTATTTAATTGCTAACACGATACAGTATAATATGAATCTCATATCATAGTTTCTATCATGATTTTCTTATTACAGTGTTGTATTAGAAACTTTGTGTAATAGTTATTTTACATAAATGTAAAGAAAAAAACTGAAAAATAAATAATGCTTTATATTATAAAATAAATGTGTCATATACAAAGTACAAGTGATTGTCTCTAGGGCACAACACTAATACCCACTTAGTCCCAATTACAGGATGGTCAAGTAGTCTATGGACAAATTTCCAAACTTGATTCATTTAGAATTGATTCAACTCTTCTTGCATAGACATAATCTAAAATTCACCATGTAAAGCTGCATCAATGCAATTTGGTTCAATACTAGAGAGTAGAGTAAAGTTATCAACAAAATACCGTCTAGTTTTGACTTTACAGCTAGGATCACCAATGATCTGTTCTTTTGGATGGACAATTTTGTGCTTCTAATCTATTTGCAGATCTTGATTTGTGAGTTCTTCAAATCTTTGATTGTTTTCTTCAGCTTGTTATTCTTCCAGTTCCTCTTTTTTGGCATGAATATCAAGTGGAGGAGCTATATGCTCTTCACTGCCCTTTTCTTTTGAGACACCTATATCATCATCATCATCATCATTTCTAGAAGAATATATATTTGATTTATCAAACACAATATGTACGGATTCTTTCACACATAGAGTTCTCTTATTGTAAACTCTATGTGCCTTTATTTTTTTTGGAAGAATATCTAAGAAATATAGCCTCATCTGATTTGCTGTCAAATTTTCCAAGGTTATCATGAATATTAAGGAGAAAAAATTTACATCCAAAAACTTTGAAATTTGAAATGGATGGAACATTGTCAAATATCATTTCAAAAGGAGTTTTTCTTAGGAATGATCTTAGCATAACTCGTTGACAATATAGCAGGTTGTATTCACAGCCTCAACCCAAAAATATTTTGGAAAGAAGTTTTCATACATCATTAACCTTGCCATTTATTGCAAGGTTCTATTTTTCTTTTCAACCACACTATTTTGTTGAGGGGTTTTAGCAGCAGAAAAATTATAAGAAATACCACTTTCCTCTCAAAATTTAGTGAAGTCATGGTTGTGAAATTCTCTACCATTGTTGCTTCTAATTGAAATCAATTTGCAACCAAGGAAGTTTTGAACACATTTGAGAAGTTTTGAAAATTCAGAGAAGGCTTCATCCTTTTAAGCAAGAAACACAGTCTAAGTGAATCTTGAGAAGTCATCCACAATTACATAAACATACCTCTTACCACCAAGTCTAGTAGTCCTCATTGGTCCAAACAAATCCATGTGTATGAGCTCAAGAGGTTTTGATGTTGAAATTATTTTCTTGGGCTTAAAAGAGGTTTTAGTTTATTTTCCAAATTGACAAGCATCACACACCTGATATTTATCACATCTCATATTGGGCAGTCCTTTAACAAGTTCTTTTGAAGATAATTTATTCAACAAATCAGTAGATACATGATCTAGCTTTCTATGTCAAAGATAGCTATCATTATTCACAGAGAGGCATATAATATTATGTGCTACAAGATAATCAAGATAAAGAATATAAACATTTCCAACATGAATAGCAATAAGGATAGTCTTATTGTTAGAACTATCCATGATTATGCAAGAATCTTTTTCAAAAATAACTTTGCATCTATTATCACATAGTTGACTGATACTAAATGGATTATACTTTAATTCATTAATTAATAGCATATACTTGATGATGGTTGAAGACCCCTCATCAATATTACCTATGCCAAGTATTTTTCCTTTCTTTTTGTCTCCAAAAGTGATAAATCCATCATTTGTAGCTTGAATACTTTTTAGTAGTTTGGCATTTCCTGTCATGTGTCGTGAGCACCCACTATCCAAAAACCATTTTGTGGAGCTCCCCTTGTCCCACAAATGTTCCTATACATAAGACGTAAGAGTGACTTTTAGTACCTATATTTTCTTGGGTCCATAGGGGTTAGTGATAGTTCTTTTTACCTTCTAAACAGTTTTCATACCAGATTGCACCTTCTTTCTAATATAACACTTAGATGCTTTGTGTCCAAATTTTTCATAATATGTGCAACAACTATGTGTCATATGTGATGAAGCAGCTTTTACAAAGCAAAATTTGTGATTTTCAGTTCTAATATCATGTCTATACACTAGACCATTTTGGTTTCCAGCAATGTGTTGTGCCTCCAAGTAATTTTTCCAAATTGTTTTTGCCATTTGTAAATTTTTGAATGCATGAGGTAAGATTATTGATTCTATTCTTCATATCGTCAGTTCTAAAGATATATGATGCAATGGGGGTGATGATAACATTTTGCTCAATGTCCGAGCGCATATATGACTCAAGTGAGACATCATTTTCATTTAACAACTTTGTATTCTTATGTAATAAAAAATGAAATCTTGTCTTCATTTCTTTGTTTCTTTTAGACAATTTCTTTAGTTCATGAAACATATAAAAAAATAATTCACTAGGATCATCATGTTTTTCGTAATAAAAAACACGCAGATCAGTTGTTATATTTGGAGATATAGGATTTACTCTATCCTCCATAGCCATAAAGCATATGTTGGCCTTTTCATTTTTTGAATCATAACTTTCTTCAGTTTAGATTCTGCTTGATCCTAAATTTCATTTAATCATTTTCCTTTCTTCAACTTTATGTCCTTCTTTTTCTTTCTAAATTGCTTAGTCTTCTTTTCTTTGGCCACTGGACAATCAATAATGAAATGTTTCGTGCTTTTGCATTTAAAGCATGGAGGTTTGAAGAAGGAAGTCTGTCATTTCCTTTTCACAAGCTTCTTACCCTTTTTGAAATGTCCTTTTTTGAAACTTTCTGTCTACCATAGCTAATTCTTTCGTGTCTAAATCATTGCCATCATCACATTCAGTCTGATCACTGTTAGTCTTTTCATTAACTACTTTTAAAGCAGTTCCTTGATTACCTTTGTCATCATCATCATATTCTTAAAACCTCATAAGTTTCATTTCATGGGTTAAGAGAGAGCCAATTATCTCTTTAGTGGGTAAGTTATAAAAATCTTTAGATTCCTCTATAGCCAAGGTTTTTAGTTGCCAACTTTTTAGCAGAGCATCAAGTAATTTTCTACTTTGTTCTCCACGGGAATACGTTTTCCCATATGCTTTTAAACCATTCATAATGCTTGTGAATTGAGTGAACATGTCAATTATGTTTTCACTCGGCTTCATAGAGAAAAATTCATAGTCTTGGACATGGAGTGTAACACCCCACTACCTAGGCCCAACAGGGCCGAGGATGTCGCCCCGTCCAAAGGACAAATGGTCTTTATAACTAGGTCACACAAACAGAAATAAAAATAATACTTTAAAATTGAACTTATTACAATCCAAAAATTTAGGAACAAATCCAAAATAAATTGATTACTATCATCTCTCAAAATAACACATAAAATAAATAACATAAAGTCTTCAAAGAAGGCAACAAATCTAGCTACTCATCTCCATAGCAGGATCGACCTAAAAATATGGCATAAAAGGTGATGAGATAAAAATCTCAGTAAGCTCATGTGTGCTTTGAGTGTTTTAGGTAAAACAATTCATGTATACAAGCTGTAAAAATTGTATAAGAGAAAGTGCTGGCAAGCAATAAATAAGGTTAAAAATAAAGAGTGGCGTTGTGCTTTTCAAAACATACATGTGCACAATAAATACAATCACTCAAATGGGTAGCCATGGGTTACCACCCATTGGGCCCCATGACCATATAACGGTCAGATTGCCACACTTTGTGCAGACTGACAAAAGGTAGATGATTGGCCTACTGGGTGAGATACTCCTCCTTCTCTACACCCAAACTTACCGGTTGTCCACTCCGAAAATGTACAGTCCATATGATTGAAACTTGCTAGCTCGGACCGGCATAACCTACTGGACTGGCATCCTATTCGGGAAGGACTCACCCCTCAGAGGTGGCCACCTACTGAGAGACTTACCCTAACCCTTCAAAGACTAATTCTAGTAGTCTACCCTTATTGAGTACTCAACGATGATTGTCCCACTTAGGAAAAAATGATAATACATTGCTTTATTTGAAAATAATAATTAAGAGTTTCTAAAATTCTTGTCAAGGTTGGTTTTTAGAAAGAGTTTAGTGTTTGTGCAAAACTGCTTGTTTGATTTTTAAATGATTTGTTTGACTGAAACAAGAAGGGAAACAGTGTTTAATTGTGTCCATACATATCGGGTTTAGCTAGCCATAGAAATCTTTTGTCTTCAAATAAGTTTATGCAGAGGCTTACCTGATCCTTTACTTGAGCAAATTCAAAAATCTTCCAAAGCTGACCTAACCCCGCCTGGGGTAAACACAATTCATAAGGTTATACTCAAGCTATATTCACTTACATAAATAATGCTAATTCAACTTATTACAATCATGACCCTAATGTCCTAAGCTTTAAAGCTAGATGATAAAGGATTTTATAAAATATGACTAGCTTGATAAGATAAAATAACTAGGGGCTGTAAAATAATTACTAATAAGTTATAGGTTCAAATAATAAATCTTGAGTGTTGTTATTAATAAATAAACTAGGGTTTAATTGTTGAAGAATCTGATGTGTTCAGACTTAGGTATAAAAATTATACAAAACTAAACACATTCTCAATCAAGTTCAAATTAAAATGTTAAACCTAAATCACACATATGAGCAAGTGTACTCATCATTAACTTAGCATAGGATTAAAACAAGTGTCGATCCTCAAGGAACAAGTAGACATTAATTATCCTTTTTTCATTATTTAACCGACTTGATAAAGTGAAAAGTAAATAAAAAGAAAAATTAAAAAGAAAATAAAAAAATGTATATGTCAAGGATGTAGATTTATGTAACTTAAGCCATTGTTTAGACAAACATGATCTTAAAGAACTCGGCCATTATCATAACCAATCATTCTCTTGGCACCATGAAGGATGAAGGTAGACTCACTTTGATGGTCAATCCATGAAATCACTATCTCCTAGATAAATTAGAATCACTTGGTCTGTCTCAACTAATTCATCCAAAAGACGCATTAAACACAATCTTTAATTAAATTCCCTTGGTCTCGGCAAATTCAGGACATAAAATTAATCAATGAACCCTTGGTCTCAGAAGACATCAATTAATCTTCAATTACCAATTCTTAAACAATCAACCCCCTTTGGTCCAACAAGTCAATTGCCGACAGAATATGAAATTAATAAATCGAAACACCCATCAACCCCCTTTGGTCTAGCAAGTCAATAGATAGAATCAACTAACTAATCTCATAATAAGCATAAGTAATTGAATACCAAGAATAATAACCAATTAATCGAAAGATCAAATAACTCTAGAAATTATGAATATCTAAAATAATGTTGAATTGCAATAAAACAAGTGACATATCATTGTCAAGAAAAAGAAAACAAAGTAAAAGAAAGAACTCATAAACAAGCCTCCTTCTTCTTCCTTTGAAAACCTTCTTGTACAACCCTCCTTGAACTTTGAAGAATTCACCTTGGACTGAGTGATTTTCTATGACGATCAATGAATTTTCCCCTTTTCCCTTATGTTTTTCATCTATTTATAGGCTTAAGAGGTGCCTAAACTCGTAGGTACGAAGTTCTTGGCCGAGTAGAAGTTGGAAGCTGCTAAAACTCTTCAGATTTCCAAAAATGCGTAGAAAGATTGCAGCACCACCTCAGGGATAGACCACAGCCGGTGCCGCCTTGGTCCTTCGGAGCCGGCGCCGCCTTGGTTCTGTTTCTCCAATCGTCCGCCAATTTTTCTCTGAATTGTGCGCATACGTTTTAGAGTGCAGCCGGAACGTCGCCGGTTCCAGCCTTGCAGCCGGCGCCGCCTCTGCTCTGCTTCGTGACGGTTTTGCTTTGTTTTACCTAAAATTCTGAGAAAATAACCAAAATACCTTTCCAAGGGTAAAATCTCAAATATGAAAGAATATGAATAGTTATTGCACAAAATACATTACAAAAGAGCCTCAAATAACTAAGCAAAGTATAACCAATCTAGCTCCTATCACATTCTCCCACACTTAACTCTTTGCTTGTCCTCAAGCAAAGTATCAAGAACAAGTAGGAAAAACATAAGGTTCTAATCACTCAATCAATTCCAAAACCATATCTTCAATGCTTTCTTGATTCATGAACATAAAACATGTAACACCTTGGAAAACCTAGGCCCGCCGGGGATGTCGCCCCGTCCAAAGGACAAGGGGTCTTTATAACTAGGTCACAAATAAAATTGCTGAAATAAATAATACTCAAACTAAAAAAGAATTTATTACAACCCAAAATACTTCAAAAGTACATCCATGAAATTCCAAAACAAAAACCATAATTAAAATCATCTACTCTCGTCTCCCCAAAGCAATACATGAAATCAAAAGACACATTCTCTTCCAAGGTAGCTACTAACCCACAACAGGATCAACCTAAAATCATGATAAAAGGTGGTGAGGCAGAAATCTCAGTAAGTCCGTATGTGCTTTGGGTGTTTAGTGGAAACAATTCGTGGATGCAAAGTGTGAAATCTTTATAAGAGAAACATTGGCAAGCAATAAATATTAATTAAAAGCAAGAGTGGTGTTTGGGCTCTTCTAGCCATACATAAGTAATGAAATCAACCACTCGAAAGAAAGGGATATGGGTTACCACACGTTGGGCCCCATAACCGGTCAGAATGCCTAACACTTTATGCAGACTGACAAAAGTAGGTGATCGGCCTACTGGGCAAAATACTCCTCCTTCTCTATACCCAAACAACCTTCGGGTGTCCATTCCAGCAAAAACACAGTCACTTGACTGAAACAAAATAAACTGCTAGCTCGGACCGGCACGACTCACTGGAACTGGCATCTTATCCAGGAAGGACTCACCCCTCAGAGGTGGCCACCTACTGAGTGACTTACCCTAACCCTTCAAAGACTAGTCCACCCTTATTGAGTACTCAACGACATTCCCCACTTGGGATAAAATGAACAAAGCATTGTTCTTCATGAAAATAACAATTTGAGGGTTTCCAAAGCTTTGGGAGAAATTAGTTTTAGAAAGAGTTTCAAGTTTGGAAAAATCTACTCAAAGACTTTTAAATAATTTAAGCGTTGGAGTTAATGATGAATTCAACCCTCAATTGCTTTCAAATAACTGAGTGTCCTTGCACTCCACATTTGGCTTGCCATAAGGAAATCATTTCACATCAATCAGGTTTTATGCAGGAGCTTACCTGATTCTTGCTCACAACAACAAGGTCTCGAACAGCTGACCTAACCCCACATGGGCAAATACAAATCTTAATCAGATTCAAGCCACAATCCACTTCCTCAATTTTAAATCAACTCAATTCACTACTACCATGATCCCAGTGTCCCAAGCTTTAAGGCAAAACAATAATTGAATAGGTTTATAAGCTAAGTTTAACTTGTTATTTAAAATAATTAATGGATTAGGAAATAAATTCTAATAAGTTGAAAGTTTAAATCTTGTTAAGGAAAATTTAGAGTTTATTTGATCAGGAGTTATAGGTGGTACTAGGTAAAATAGTGATTTAATGATAGCTTAGTTGTTAGAAAATAATTGATAGCTAAAACTAGTTAAGATTAAATTTAATAAGTCTTTCTTGGAAAATAATAAGTAAATCCTTAAGGGTTTTGATTTAGTAAATATTTTATTAAGTATAAATCTTTTCCATAAAGGCTTTAATTAATTTCTTTATTTTAAATAATATTTATTTATTTTATTTTCTAGAAAAGTTATTATTTATTTGACTAAAATATCCTTTAAATATATTATAATTCCAAATCTACCCTTCCTAGGGTTTTCGAAATTCTCTAGGAAAAATTATTAGTAAATATTTTATTCATGAAATAAAATTTGCTTAGGGACAACTAGATCATGATCAAGATTCCATTGTCGACCATAATCAATAACATACTCAATCCTTCAATTCATCAAATCATTCAAATCTTGCACATAGGCATAGATCTAAATTTATTAAGACATGCTTTAACCTCTACTAGCATAAACATGATCATGGCTTCAAAATCTAATCATGCATACAAATCCTATTCACCAATGGTGACATAATCTCTAGCATGCTTCATCACAAATACTACCTATGACATGCATCAAACCTCAACTCATCATTCAATCCACTAATATAATCCTTCCATGCATAAATCCCATCTCCTTCACAATCATCCATATACTCATGCTTCAATCTCGACAACAACCCATACACAAACCCATCGCCATTCATCTTCTCATAACATCAACCTAGAGACATGATTCTAAAGTTTAAAGAGAGGATTGAAGGTACTTACTTAATTGATGAATGACTTGAAGAAGTTTAGAGAAGATCTCAACTCCTAGATGGCTAATCTTGTTCAAGAAAGGTAGCGAAAGCATGGTCATGGAGGAAGAGACCATTCGGCCAAGAGAGGGAATTTCGGTCCATGAGAGAGAGAGAGAGAGAGAGAGAGAGAGAGAGGAAGAAGTCATTAGCATGATTATTTATATAGATTCTCACTAGAGATCAAGTTTGAAGAGAATGATGTTGATAGAGTGAATTTACCTTGAAGGTGTTCTTGTTCAGATATTTCTGCTTTGATCCGAAGTAGCAAGATGTTTGGAGGAGTTTGATGTTAATAATGGTGTTGATGGATTCACATCAATGAGTGGACTAAATCTGGAGATTTTCATGAGGGTTTGAGGTGGTTTGGAGGGGTATTAGGTGTAGAGAAGAAGTGGGTGTTCTTGGTGTAGTGTGTGTGTGTGTGTTCTTGATGCTTGAAGAAAAATCGAGAGAATGAGAGATGGTTTGTGCAGCTGCCGATTTTTCTGTGGGAATAGGCCTGGCCGAATTCTAGTAGGGTTTAGGGAGTTGATTCTCTGATTTGGAAGGGAAAAGGAAAGGTTAGTTGTTACAATCCTTGAAGAATATTTTTGGGAAGTGAATTTGGAAAGTAGATATCCTAAGAATATCTTGATTTGTTTGGACAGCTTGAAGTCTCCTATGGCCGACTGGATTGTGCAGCTCTTCTGGGGAATTAAAGTTGGTTAAAGGAGGCTTGTGATGGCCAAAACTAAGGTGCACAATGGTGGAGAAGATGTCTGATCAATTGAGCAAAATTTTGTGGAAAGTTGTTAAACAAGATGGCTGAAATTTTGGAAAGTAATCAAGCTAAATTGCAGTGATTTGGTTGAGGGATTTTCGGACAGCCATTTCTGCCTTTCGTCCAGAAGCATGAGGGAAACAATGTAGCTCTGTTAATGGAGGTTTAAGGGAGGTTTTGACAGAAGTAGGTTGGGGTTTTCGGTTGGAACAAAATAGGAAACAAGCTGGACAAAAATTCTGCACAGAAATTTCGCTGCACAGTGATTTTTCTGGCAGATTTTCGTCTGCTATTTAGAGCCATTTTGCAGTGAGTTTTGAAGGGGATTTCAGGGGTATTCAAGTCTGGTTTCCATCCTTCTTTATGGAGGAAAAACATAGCTAAGGTGCTGCACAAAATCTGGGAGAAAGCAGCTTGGTTTTGAGCTCCCAAAACTGATTTTCGTACAGGAATTTTTCCTGCTTTGCTCCAGCTTGTGCAGTCCGAAATTGGTCAAGAATTTTCAGGTTTCAAACTGATCCTAAAGACCATTTTTCTGGCAGCATTTGGGAGGGAATGTGAGCTAGAATTTTCGACCTTTTGAAGGTACAACAAGCTGGAAAATTTCAGCTCATTCCATGAAGATAGATGAACTAAGATAGAGGAAAATTTCAGCAAGCTTTCAAGAGGGATTTTCCTCTTGAATTTTCCCACAAATCTACCATATTTTCCAAACCAAAAGAAGTCTTTTGCCAAGACATTTTGATCCTAAAAGACCTCAGCACTCTACTGGATTTTTTGGAAAGAAAAAGGCTAGAACATCTTGATCAAACTAATAAGTTGAGAATTGAGGAAAATTAAAGATCAAGGAAGGATGATTTTCCCTATAAGAATTTCGAGAAGAGTAAAAGGAGTGGAATGAGATTACTTCTATTATGTCTCTCTTAGAACATCATCACCACATTAATCTAGGCCCTTAAGGCCGAAACCATCCTTTCCCAAGCAAAATAAAATTTACTCAAGCTAAAGCTTCTATGATGGACTTTGAACCTTAGACCTCAATAATTTATTCCAAAGCTCTAACCACTAAACCACAACAACTCTTGTTGATACTTTCACTAGAAAAATTATTTTCTATTCAATCCACAAGCTATCTCCCTATTTTCACCTCGGGCAAAAATTATCATTTTGCCCTTCTCACACAACATTCACCCACACAACTTCAAAACAATAAACTCACATCCAAAGCATATAAAAATCATATGAAAGCATATTTAAACATGAAATAAAGCATGTTATGCATCCCCAACCCCCTTACTCTAAGGTTGGTCTTGACTGGGGTTTCACAAAACATATGATACCAAATCTTTCACAGCCAATGCAAGACTTGTGTAGTGATAAATGACTTAGTAGAACCATCTCAATACTTTACAATATTCTCAAACCATTGGAAAGAAGTCAGTTTAAAAAGAATATGCATTCCCTATGCTTACTTTTCATACACTCTCTCCACT
The DNA here is from genome assembly GCA_026120185.1 of Voacanga thouarsii. NCBI lineage: Eukaryota > Viridiplantae > Streptophyta > Magnoliopsida > Gentianales > Apocynaceae > Voacanga > Voacanga thouarsii. The sequence continues at coordinate 586,719 of JANUWF010001547.1, read as the reverse complement.
AATCCGAGACATATCATGATTCTACTTAGATCAAGTAGGACTTTTAAGCTTGTAATGTAAGGCTAAAGGTTTATAATGTGGCTTAGCAAACGAAGGATATAGGAATACCAAAAGTCAAAGAAAAACTGAGAGTAAGCAAGAAAAGGATAACCAAAATAAATCTATAATTTCCAACTCTTCTTGCTCTCCTATTCCATGAATCAATCAAACCATAACCTTATGTAACAACTCTTATGTATTTCAAGCAAATCCTGCATTGTTCTTCTTTTTCTTTCACCTCTTCTTTTTCACCTCTTCTCATCATCAACTCTTTTCCTCACAAGATCACTCAATTTTCCAGTAATGGTGTCAAGTGTTTTATATGAACTTACTTTTACAGTTCACTCACCATCCTTTTTTTTTTATCCTTTCGCTCTTCTTTTTTCTTTTTTCCAATGCTTTTTCAATTCTCTCCTCTTTTTCTCCTCTTTTGTTTTCACTGCTGCTATTCTTTTCTTTTTCACTCACTTTTCTTTCTAGCAGCTTGTTGTTTTCTCTTTTCACTTCCTTTCGTTTCTTTTCTTCTTTCTCATCTTTTTCAGCTCACCATTCTTTTATTTCTCGATTTTTTTCAACTTCTTCCTTCCACTCCACTTCCTTTCTTTTCCTAGCTCTACTTGTAATTGATCCATGACTGAAAGTAACAAGTCATGATCTCCATCCCTGCATTTTTTCCAACATACATATACTTTCATCCTTCAAGAGCAGAAATATTTGGAAATTATACAAACTCTCGGCACAAGGAATGGACAAAATATCGTGACGGGTTTTAAAGAAAGAAATCACCAATTTAGGCTCAAAATAGGCACTAGGGATAATATAACAATAGGTAGGCTTGAAAAGCTCAAACTATCCAAAGAAGGCCTATTACTGTTATCCCTAAGTTAAATCATGAATGTCTTTCTTATTTCGCCTTGAGAGGTATTCAAGTAAGTTTTAGAATGTTCCATGAATTTTAGAGAAAAATAGGTTTAAAAATAATGCAAAGCATTTGATCAAGAACTACTTTGTCTAAGTGAGTGGAAAAAGTCATGCATAAGCCATCAATGATCTAGAACGTATGCTCTATAATCCATCGTAAAGACATGCACTAAAAAAAATACAGCTTGAAATTTCCAGAAAATAAAAAACTGGTGAAAATTTTTGAAAAATCCCGCTCCTAAGAATATGTACCCTAAGAATATGTATAGAAGAATTGTCAATCAAACCACTCCCCCACACTTAAACTGAACATTATGCTCAATGGCCAAATAAATCTAACCAAAACAACCAATACCATGGGACCAAACAAAATAAAAAAGAAGAGATAGGAAAAACAAACTTCCATTTATTGTGGCGCACAAGAGCTGAATGCATGAAGAGGGAGGCAGCATCAATGTACCTAAAAAAATGCAAAAGAAAATACCAAAGCATAACAACTATAAAAGAAAATAAAGCAAAAACAAAACGAAATATAAATAGCCAGAAAATAACCGTTGCTTGGGAAACCACACATTTTCTATGTGGATTCGTCAAAGAGCATGTCCATCTATTTGGGATGTGGAAGACTACCACCCGCATAACGTTTCACCCTATGGCTATTAACTTTGAAAGTGCCCCGAGTGGGGTGAGTGAGTTCGAGGGTGCCAAAAGGGCCAATCTTACTTACCGTGAATGGTCCCAACCACCGAGATTCCAACTTGCTGGGAAAGAGTTTTAAACAAGAATTGAATAACAGTACTTGCTCACCTGGTTTAAATTCAGGTTGGTAAGTGATATGCTTGTCGTGCCACTGTTTGACTTTCTCCTTGTACCGTATGGAATGATCATAAGCATCATTTCGCAATTCCTCCAAGGCTGTAAGTTAAAGTAACCTGGACTTTCCAGCATTGTTCTGTTGAGCACCATCCATCTCGACAATCAGATTCCCTTGAATTGTTTGGCGAATTTTTGTTAACGTCCTCTCGATTTCAGGTCAAAATCGACTATCTCGTTGTTGGATTTTTGAGTCATGTAGCAAGGGTAATACCTAAAGAAGCAAGTTTAGAGATATAATTAATGGTTAAAATAACACAAATACAAGGTTACAAAGTTAGTAATTCAAACTCCATCTAAGTTAGTTGGTTAAGTTAGGTTAGGTTATAAGGTTATACAAGAATACATGAAATACAAAAGATAGCACCGTTTTGCAGAAAGAACAAATATACATATTTACCTATTGACATATTTATATCGTTAAATCAACAAAATCTGAGTTTTCATGCTATTGTTCCCCGGCAACGGCGCCAAAAACTTGATGCGTTCAGACTTGGGTATAAAAATCATACAAAACTAAGCACATTCCCAATCAAGTTCAAATTAAAATGTTAAACCCAAATCACACATATGAGCAAGCGTACTCATCATTAACTGAGCATAGGGTTAAAACAAGTGTCGATCCTCAAGGAACAAGTAGACATTAATTACCCTTCTTTCGTTGTTTAACCGACTCGATAAAGTGAAAAGCAAATAAAAAGAAAAATTAAAAAGAAAATAAAAATATGTTTATGTCAAGAATGTAGATTTATGTAACTCAAAACATTGTTTAGACAAACATGATCTTAAAGAACCCAACCATTATCATAAATCATTCTCTTGGCACCATGAAAGATGAAGGTAAACTCACTTTGATGGTCTATCCATGAAATCACTATTTCCTAGATAAATTAGAATCACTTGGTCTATCTCAACTAATTCATCCAAAAGACGCATTAAACACAATCTTTAATTAAATTCCCTTGGTCTCGGTAAATTCAGGACATAAAATTAATCAATGAACCCTTGGTCTCAGAAGACATCAATTAATCTTCAATTACCAGTTCTTAAACAATCAACCCCCTTTGGTCCAGCAAGTCAATTGCCAACAGAATATAAAATTAATAAATCGAAACACCCATCAACCCCCATTGGTCCAGCAAGTCAATGGATAGAATCAACTAACTAATCTCGTAATAAGCATAAGTAATTGAATACCAAGAATAATAACCAATTAATCAAAAGATCAAATAACTCTAAAAATCATGAATATCTAAAACAATGTTGAATTACAATAAAACAAGTGACATATCATTGTCAAGAAAAAGAAAACAAAGTAAAAGAAAGAACTCATAGACAAGCCTCCTTCTTCTTCCTTTGAAAACCTTCTCCTTGAACTTTGAAGAATTCTCCTTGGACTAAGTGATTTTCTATGATGATCAATGAATTTTCCCCTTTTTCCTTGTATTTTTCATCTATTTATAGGCTTAAGAGGTGCCTAAACTTGTAGGTACAAAGTTCTTGGCCGAGTAAAAGTTGGAAGCTGCTAAAACTCTTCAGATTTTCAAAAACGCGTAGAAAAATCGCAGCACCGCCTCAGGGACAGACCACAGCCGGCGCTGCCTTGGTCCTTCGGAGCCGGCACCGCTTTAGTTTTGTTTCTCCACTCGTCCTTCGATTTTTCTCCGAATTGTGCGCATACGTTCCAAAGTGCAGCCGGCGCCGATTCCAGCCTTGCAGCCGGCGTTGCCACTGCTCTGCTTCATGATGGTTTTGCTTTGTTTTACCCAAAATCCTGAGAAAATGACCAAAATACATTTTCAAGGGTAAAATCTCAAATATGAAAGAATATGACTAGTTATTGCACAAAATGTATCTTACAAAATAGCCTCAAATAACTAAGCAAAGTATAATCAATTTAGCTCCTATCAGAATCCTAAGTTCTAGATGATATTAATAAATGGTCATTCTTAAATCGTATTTTTAAAATAAATATTAAATTATTACTAATCTCTTAATTGATACATAGTAAATAATTAAAATTAATAAAATTAATAATAAATAAATTTTATCAAGTTTTGATTAATAGATAACAAATAGTATTTATGAATATATAGTCTACAAGATCATTAATATTTTACTTATTTGTATAAAAGGTTTCATATATATATATATATATATATATATATATTTTTAATAAAAGATATCATTTATTTAACTAGTAAAATATCACTATTTCATTGAATATTCCAATTTCAAAACTTTCTAAGAATTTCGAAATCTTGGGAGAAAAACATAATAATAAATTTAATTGGGGTAATAAAATTTGCTAATCAAAATAGCCTAGGATCAATAAGAGCATGATCATAATTTTCCTATTGCTAACAAGATTCATGAGCATATACTCCAACATCAATCAACAAACTATTCTATTCATGAACAAAGGCTTAAATCCATACCAACTATCACATGATCAAATCCCTACTAAACATAATCATACTCACGGCTTCAATGAAAATAAGAACATAATATCCTATTCACCAAAAGTGACATAACATTCTAGCATGCTTAAATATTCATAATTTCTTAAGACATGATGAACATGCATCGATCCACAAGGAAATTCATAAAGCTTAACCATGATCAATCATTCTCATGCTCCAATCTCAACTCTTCATACATATGCATATACTCAATCCCCCATTCATATTCTATTCTTCCTATCAACAACCAAGAGACATGAATCCAGAATTCAAAAGAAAGGTTATAGAGAAATACTTAGTTGATGACTATCTCGTTGAAGATTTAAGAAGATCCACGCACTTGAGAGTCTTGAATTATCTAAGAGAGGAGAAAGAAAATAGCCATGGTTGTAACAACCATTTCGGCCGAGAGAGAGAGAGAGAGAGAGAGAGAGAGAGAGAGAGAGAGAGAGAGAGAGAGAGAATTAGTATGATATGTTAAAGATTAAAGGGAAGAAGATGAACAAAAGTTGTTCTTGGTTACTTTGATATTGTTCTTGAGACTTCAAGAAAAAATCTAGTTTTGATCCGATTGTTAATTTTTTGTTTTCAAGATTTGATGTTATAAAATCTAGAAATGGATTCTAGGGAGTATGTAGGCGTGTTCTGGAGTTTTTGGGAGGGATTGGAGGTGTTAGAGTGGTCTTTGGCTTGAAGAAATGTAATGTGTGTTCTTGGTGTTCTTAGTCAAAATGGAGAGGATTAGAGAGAAAATGTTGGACAAATTTCCGAAGGGGCTAGCCGAATGATTGAGAGAGTTCTAGGATTTTGATTTTCAGATTAGAAAGGAGAGAAAAATCTAGTTGTTTGAAATTCAAATGGAGAAATTGAAAGAGTGTTTTAAGATAAAAGATATGGTAATGGTGTGTGATTGATGGAGGTTTGTTGGAGCTGCAAATGGCCGATTGATTTGCTGTGTTTTGTTTTGCTGAATTGAATTAGGGTTGAGGGAGCTATAAGGCTGGCCAAATTTCTGAGTTCAATGGTGGGAGGACTTCTAGTTATGAAGCTTAATCCAAGGGTGTTTTCATGGAGTAAATGCTGGAAATTTTGGAATTCAAATGGAAGTTTGATTGGAGTGATGGTAGGAGAAATTTGAGGAGTGGCTAAGGAGTCTAGTTGTGCAAGGTCAGTGGAGGGGGTAATGGAGTTCAATTCATGACTGAACAAAGGTTAACTTACAAAGGTTTTCAGGAGGTTTTCAGCCAAAGCTTGAAAGGAACAAGGCTGGAATTTTTTTTTTTTCTGGTTATGTTTCGAATTGGTTACTGGAATTTGCTGTGCAGTTTTCTGCAATATTCCAACCGATTTGTAGAGGGTTTTGAGAGGTGTTTGTGGGTCCTTTAAGGCTAGTTTTCAGCCTTCTATATGGAGGAAAAGTAGAGGTAATTTACTAGTTTGAAGGCAGAAGAAATAGCTTTGATCTCGACCTGCTATGCTGTGAAACTACCCAGAATTTTTTTCTAGTTTGTACAGTTTTGTGTAGTCCAGATTTTTCACAAGAATTTCGGTCTTCAAGCTGAATATATTGGCCATTTTTCTGGCAGCAATTGAGTAAGAAAGATGGCTGAGATTTTCGAAGGTTAGGCTGCTCAAGAATCTGGAAAAAAATTTAGATTTCTTCCATAGAGAAGTTGAACACTATGGAGTGGAGTTTGAAAGTTCAACCATGGAGATTAATTTCCCTTGGGAACCTTCCTTAACTCCTTCCTTATTTTCAGCCAAATCTCCAACCTCTAAGAGCCATTTTCGAAATTCAAAGACCAATAATCCTTACTGAATTTTCTGGAATTAAAACATGGATTTGGATAAATTTTGAACAAGCTTAATTGGTGAAGAGGTTAGGATAAGCTAGAGGTAATAGAAGGACAAGAATTTTTCTAGAATTCTTTTAGGATATAAGGATAGGATTAGGGCATTCCCTTCATGTCTCCCCTAGGACAACACTCCTATTTTTTTTTTTTCTATGGAATGCAAAAGACAAAAATCCCACCTTAAATTAAAATAATCATGACAAAAACTTAAATGATAGGATTTGAACTCTAGACCTTAGAGATTAATTCCAAAGCTCTAACCACTTAACCACACTAACTCTTGTTCTTATTCTCTCACCCAAATATTCTTCTTATTTAATTCTCAGGCTATCTTCTTATTTTGACCTCAAGCAAAATTACCGTCTTACCCTTCATACTCAATAAGTATAACTAAGCCTTCTAGACTATAAATCATAACTCTAAAGCACATAAAATCATTCAAAAATATATATATTTATGCAAAGTAACATGATATGCATCCCGACCCCCTTACTCTAGGGTTGGCTTTAGGTAGGGTTTCACATGGAGTCCTAGCTTCGATTCTTTCACTTGATTTGTCCCCTTATAGGTAACCTTGAGTAGTTTCCACATTTCATGAGCTGAATCACAGCCACTAACCTAGTTATATTCATTAGCATCAAAAGCACAGCACAATATATTCATTGCCTGAAAATTCAGGGTCATTTTTAAAATGTTCTCTTTATCATATTCATTACTTTGTTTAGGTACTTTTCTGCGTTCAATGAACTTTAATGGAACAAATGGTCCATTCTCAATTATATTCCACAACTCAAAATTGATTAAGCAGACATAAATCTTCATTCTATTTTTTCAGAATGTATAGTTGCTTCCATTGAACAAAGGAGATTAATTTGTTGACAATCCTTCAACATAAGGAAGAACAGATGTGTTTGCCATAAGGATCTTTTCTACACAGTTGTTAGACTGAAAATAGAGTAGATTAACACTCTAATACAATTGAAAAACCTTAGAGATGGGTAAATAAGATTTTTGGCAAACAAGAGTAGATTTAAAAAAATTTTGATTCCCTTAAAAATTTGAATAGAGTAGCGGATATGTTTTGCAGCTTTGTGATTTCAGGAGTTCATATAGGTATCTATTAAATCAACCTAAAATGATAAGAAAAGGTTATGAAATGAAGATGGGTACTTGAGATGTCAAAGACAACTTTAAATCATAAGCAAAGGTCATAAATGAGCTATTGATTTTAGAATATGCAGCATTTGAGATATGAAAATAGCGAAAAGTGCAGTTACGAATTTTGGCGAAATAGCTCAAGAAAATGTTCAAGAATTTATAGTGGTTCGATCCTCAAATGATCTACATCCACCATCTTAAGTTTTCACTTAAGGATTTCAACATCACTCACTACAAACCTTTTCCCAACTCAATGGTGGTAGGTGTCACCAATCTTACACAAGATGATTACCAACCTTAATTTTCTACCGAACCTCTTTAATCACAACAATCAAGGCTCATCCCAACTAGGTTTTACCTTCTCAACCTTGATACAAGTTAGAATGAAGGAAAGTTTACAGAAAATAGCTCACAAGTCACTACAAGAAAAAACAAAATTAACGACGGCCAAATCCGTCGCAAATCACATTTAGCGACGGATTAAGTATGTCGCTAAAAAAGGGGTCGCTATTTGCGACGGAAAGAAAATCCGTCTCAAATAGCGACGGATTTGCGACGGTCAAAAACTTTTATTTAAAAAAAATAATCAAAAAAATTTTAAATTTTGAAAAAATTAATTAATTTTGCGACGGATTTGCAACGGTAAAAAAATTTTTTATTTACAAAAATTAAAATAATTTAGCGACGGATTTGCGACAGGAAAAAATTATTTTTAAAAAATTAATTAATTTAATTTACGGTAGCGAAAAAAATTATTTAAAAAAATAATTAATTTTGCGATGGATTTGCGACGGCAAAAAATTTTTTTATTTACAAAAATTAAAATAATTTAGCAACGGATTTGCGACGGAAAAAATTATTTTTAAAAAATTAATTAATTTAATTTGCGGTAGCGAAAAAAAATTATTTTCAAAAAATTAATTAATTTAATTTGCGGTAGCGAAAAAAAATTATTAAAAAATTAATTAATTTTTGCGACGGCAAAAAAATTATTTTTAAAAAAATAATTAATTTAATTTGCGGTAGCGAAAAAAATTATTTAAAAAATTAAATAATTTTTGCGACGGCCAAAAATTTTTATTAAAAAAATTAATTAATTAGCTACTCGGCCCGCCCATTCATCGGCCCAACCCGGCCCGTTGAGAACCCGATCCACAACCCGACCCACCAAGAATATTATGAGATTATGTCGGACTTGGGGCTCGAACCCGCGTTCTTAGTGTGGGTGAACACGCATTCCACCACTAAGTTATTGAAATTCTTGTGATATATTGTGCTATATATTAATTATCTAATAATTTTTTTTTCTGAATTAGCGATGGATTTGTTAGGGCTTTGCGACGAATCTGCGACGACAAAATTTTTCGTCGCAAAATTGCGACAGATTTGTGACGGATTTTTTTAAAATTTTAAAAAAATTAATTTATTTTTTATTTTTAGAAAATCCGTCGCAAATCCATAGCAAAATTGCGACGGATTTATTTCCATCGCAAATCCGTCGCAATTTTGCTACGGATTTGCGACGGATTTTTTTTAAAATTTTAAGAAAATTAATTTATTTTTTATTTTTAGAAATCCGTCGCAAATCCGTAGCAAAATTGCGACGGATTTATTTCCGTCGCAAATCCGTCTCAATTTTGCTGCGGATTTGCGACGGATTTTTTTAATTTAAAAAATAATAAACTTATTTTTTAATTTTAGATTGCCGTCGCAAATCCGTCGGTAATCTAAAAAATTCACCCAAAAAAATTTAATGTTTGATTATTTATATATGCATATGATATAGTATGTGTGTGTGTCTTGAAATAGTAGAATACATAAAAAGATATTAGTAAGTTGATATATATATATATATATATATATATATATATATATATATATAATATAGATATGATATTATTAAGTATATATATGTATGTATATATGTAAGAATATGACATATATGCGTATGTTGCTATTAATGTATGTATATTTAATAACAAATGTATGTATGTATGTATGTATGTATGTATGTATGTATGTATGTATGTATGTATGTATGTATGTATGTATGTATGTATGTATGTATGTATGTATGTATGTATGTATGTATGTATGTATGTATGTATGTATGTATGTATGTATGTATGTATAAATATGTATGTATATATATATTAATATATTTTAAAAGTATTATAACATATATATAGATATATGTATAAATATGTGTGTGTGTGTGTGTGTGTGTGTATGTGTGTGTGTGTGTATAGACATAGATACTAACATAAATAAATATGTATATATGTATGTATATATATTTATTTTTATATTAAAAAATATATTAACATATTTATATGTATATAAAAATGCTATATTAATATATATCCAACGCAAATCCGTTTCAATTTGTAACAAATTAATTTATTTTTTATTTTTAGAAATTCGTCGCAATCCGTAGCAAAATTGCAACGGCTTTATTTCCGTCGCTATTTTGCGACGGATTTTTTTTAAATTTTAATAAAATTAATTTATTTTTTAATTTTAAAAATCCGTCGCAAAATTGCTACGGATTTATTTCCGTCTCAAATCCATAGCAAAATTGCTACGGATTAGCGACAGTTTTTTTTTTGAATTTTAAGAAAATTAATTAATTTTTTAAATTTTAGAAATCCGTCACAAATCCGTAACAAAATTGCGACGGATTTTTTTCCGTCGCAAATCCGTCGCAAAATTGCTACGGATTTGTGACGGATTCTTTTTAATTTTAAGAAAATTAACTTATTTTTTAATTTTAAAAATCCGTCGCAAAATTGCTACGGATAAGCGACGGATTTTTTTTTTGAATTTTAAGAAAATTATTAATTTTTTAAATTTTAGAAATCCGTCGCAAATCCGTAGCAAAATTGCGACGGATTTTTTTTTTTTTGAATTTTAAGAAAATTTATTTATTTTTTAATTTTAAAAATCCGTTGCAAATCCGTCGCTAAATTGCTACGGATTTATTTCCTTCTCAAATCCGTAGCAAAATTGCTAATGGATTAGCGACGGATTTTTTTTTTGAATTTTAAGAAAATTAATTTATTTTTAAATTTTAGAAATCCGTCGCAAAATCCGTAGCAAAATTGCGACGGATTTTTTTTTAATTTTAAGAAAATTAATTTATTTTTTAATTTTAGAAATCCATCGCAAATCCTTCGCAAAATTACTACGGATTTGCAACGGATTTTTTTTAAAACTTTAAGAAAATTAATTTATTTTTTAATTTTAAAAATCTGTCGCAAATCCGTAGCAAAATTGCGACGGATTTATTTCCGTTGCTAATCCGTAGCAATTTTGCTACGGATTATTTTTTTTGGAATTTTAAGAAAATTAATTTATTTTTTAATTTTAGAAATCTGTCGCAAAATTTCTACGGATTTATTTCCATCGCAAATACGTAGCAAAATTGCGACGGATTTGCAACGGTTTTTTTTTATTTTAAGAAAATTAATTTATTTTTTAATTTTAGAAATCCATCGCAAATCCGTCGCAAAAATGCTACGGATTTGCGACGGATTTTTTTTTTAATTTTAAGAAAATTAATTTATTTTTTATTTTTAAAAATCCGTCACAAATCCGTAGCAAAATTGCGACGGATTTATTTCCGTCTCTAATCCGTCGCAATTACCGACGGATTAGCGACAAAAATTTTTAAAAAAATAATTTATTTTCAAAATTTTTGTTTCCGTTGCAATTCCGTCGCTAATTTGGTTTTTTCTTGTAGTGAGTTTTAGCAAATTGCGAACAAATGAGCACAAACACTTTTTACCTGTTGAACAATTTAATTTCACTTTTGAAGCACAAATGAAAAGGGAGATTTTTGTATTCCAAAGTGTAAGAGTGTTTTTGAGAAAGATAGTACAAAAATCTACTTCAAAATTGAGTTTTGAAAACTTTTATAGGAGTAAAAAGTAGGATAGCAACGACTAGTTTTTCGCTGTCAGGTTTTCCTGAGTTTTAGACTTAAGGATCAGAAGAAATTAAGTGCGTCCAAAAAGTGAGTCCAAAATGGTATGTTTTAAGGCTGAAACATTTATATACTATTACAGTGTTTTGGACGAAGCTTTTTGATGGAGAGTTTATCTAATCTACTCAATCCAAACATCTGAAGATTTATTTTTTTTTAAATCATTTTATTTTCGTGTGCTTCAAGGTAAAACCAAACTGAATCATAAGGTAAAGGTGATGTAGGAATTTATATTATACCTTGACGAACGATTCCTAGTTTAAAGTTTTTTCATAAAGACTTCACGATGTTGCAAGCTCTTATGATGACAACATACTTGACTTGAATTTCTTTGCTCAAGAGCTGCTTAATAGCCTCATCTGCATGTCTTGAAAGAACTGAGGTCAAACATGTCATATCACATGTAGATCACACAAGTTAGTACTCATCAATATTTGTCATAAGTTAAAATACAGAAGAATGCCCTTTGGGCTAACAAAAATTATTAAATTAATCATAATTATTGAGGATTACTAATCCTATGTTTAGTAGGGCTAGTTCATATTTTGTTGTCAATTGATCAAAAAACCTAATAGGTCACACGCAATAAAAAATTATTATAATTTAAGGGCCCTAATTATAAGCTGGTTATAATTTAAGGGTCTAACTGTAATTATTAGAACCTTAGATCCATAAGGGTATGTGATATTCTTTTTTAATTTTCCTTTTTAAGGAGATACGGTGATATGCATCACTGAGAGAGATATACAAATATTGTTCTCTGTGTAAAACCCATAGCAACCATTCTTCTTCTCAGTGAAAACCTACTCACCGCCAAACAAAACTACTAGCACAATATTTTTTGTTCTGGATTACTAGCTTCATATAGATATCGTTAGTAGTGCCCCTATACTTGGGTTATAGTGGTAGATCACGAACCAGGAAGGGAAGGAGATGTCTGTGTCGTGGCTGATTATAGTGTTATCACGAGGGGTTGATGGTTACCTAAAAATTTTGAAAGCTGCCAAATTTTGGTTAAGGTAATCCACGATCTATTTTAACCCTTTTCTTTATATACTAATGATCCCTGGGCTGGGATTCGTCTTTATTTTCCACTGCTTATTTTGTGATATGCGCAAGTGAACTCCAACAGTAGTATTGGAGCCTCTCATATGTAACTTTTTGGGTTTATGTGTTTGATCTATTAATAAGTTGTTTTTTATTCTGTGTTATTCATGCGATTGTTAAACATGTATAAGACCATTTTATAATAAGTTTAACAACATACAGAATCATTTTTGATTGAGTTTTATTTCACACAATGGTTTCTGAAACTTTGTATGGTAAAGGATTTTGAAATCCCAGCGTGCTCGTTTTGTTCAGTATCCGTTAGTAGAAAACATTTTTAATAATGATTATTAAATCATGTTGATTCAGATAATAGGTTTCTCTAACTTACACTGATGCAAAATTAAATTTACGAAATCTGAAAAACGAACGAATTTGCAGGTTTCTGAAGGCTTGTGTCGAGCTTGAATTATTTAAGCCGGTGACTGGCTTTATAAAGCCAGCACTGGCTTGAAATTGTTTCAAGCTGGTGATGGATTTATAAAGCTAGCATTAGCTTGAAATTGTTTCAAGCAAGCAACTGAAACAATGTAAAGCCGTAGCTGACTTAAAGAGTTCAAGTCGATAATAGACTTTAGAAGCCAGGTGCCGGTTTGAAGTTGTTCAAACCGGCTAAGGCGCTGATTTAGTTTGAATTGTTCAAACTGGCTCAATTAGGCACTGGTTTTTTTAATGTAATAAAAAAACTCATAAATAGTTTTTCCTATGTGTAATTGGATTTGGATCAAACATTTATGCTTTGTGTTCATTTTGCTTTTCACAAGTGATTTTGGCGTGGTGGTTGGTTATAGACTAAGGACCAATTATTTTGACCATGCATGTTTATTGTTTATTGTTTTAAATAAATAGAGTCTGTGTGTCCTATCTTCTTTATAATTTTTGTATATTTCTCTTCTCATCTAATGCTGCTCGAATGTAATTCGAGATTTTTTCATTAAGAATTTATATAATTATATTACATAGGTTAGATAAAATTAGAAATTATTTACAAGTTTATGGAGATGGTGGCTAAGAATAAGTAAGAGGATGGTAATACCTTCTTCCTAACATGCATGAACACATAGGTTTGAACAAATTAATTTCTTACACACGTAGTAAAGTCCATAACCAGGCTACGTAATTATATTTATTACTGTTTTATCAATATATTGTTTATTGATAATCATGCATGCCAAATGATAAGACCATTAATAAAGAAATTAAATCCCTCAAAAAATATTAAATCTAAAATCCTTTCATTAATATAGCAAGAACGAGAGTTCTTTTTTAAGACCAGATTATTAGGTATACCCAATCCTACTTGATATTGAGTATGTTTAAACTATGAAATTTGATTCCGGATTAATGGGTTGGGTTTAACTAATAGCTTTATCTTGGTTGGGCATACCTAAGCATAAGGTATATTAGAGGTAAAGTTAGGTTAGCACTACATACTTTAAGATTAAAAAATATTAATTACCCAATAATCCGATAGTTGCATTAAATGGAATTGATATTAGATATCTACCATTGGACTTGATGCGTAAATTTTAGATGTATAAAAATTATTGAATTTAAATTCATCCCTTAGCTAAGGTTTAATTAAAATATTAATCACAAATTACACATGCGAGCAAGTATACTCATCGCAAGCATAGTATAGGAAATTAACGAGTATCGATCCTAAAAGGAACAAGTACACACTAATCATTTTTCATTCATTATTTAATTGACCCCATAAAGTGATAAGATAATAAAAAATAAAGAAAAAAATATATACAACTCAAGAAAGTAAAACTGTGCAATTTAGACAATTACTCTTGAAAACATGACAATAAATCACTTAGCAAATATCACAATTAATTATCATCTTGGTCTCATGAAGGATTCAAAATAGACCCACTTCGTTTGCAATCCTTGGAATCACTATTTTGTAGTAAAATTAGCGAACATATTATGTCTCAACCAATTACCCAAAAAGATGCATTAAAATCAATCCTCATATAATTCTTTATATTCTAGGTGATTTAAGTATGAAATTAGTTAATGAATCCATATTCTAGCAATCATCAACTAATCTTTGATTACCCAAGTTCTTAACAATTAACCCATTTTTCAGTAAGTTAAGAGATAACAAATATGAAATTAATCAATTGAAGTCATTATTAACCCCCATTTTTCAAGCAAGTTAATAACAAAAATCAATCAACCAACTTCGGAATAAAAACAAGTAATCAAATCCCAAGACAAATAATTAATTGATCAAAAGTCTAAATTAACTCAAGAAATCATGAATCCAAAAAACAATGTCAAATTACAATGAAAACATTAATTACATTATCATTCTTAGAAAAAGAAAACAAAGGTAAAAGAAAGAACTTATAGACAAGCCCTTCTTCTTCTCCTTGAAAATCTTCTTGAATAATGCCCACTGAATGATGAATCTCCTCCTTTTTTGAGTGATTGACAACTTTAATAATTGGATTCACACCATTGTCTTGTGTTTTTCTTGTTAAAAAAGATACCAATATTTATTTTCTAAGAGTTCTAGGCCAAGTAGAGATTGAAAAAATACCAAAACTCTTGGGAAATTACCAAATCCACGCTTGATTGGAAAAGTTCACCGACACTGGGCAGATCAGGGCCTACGCCGGGATTTTCATTTTTTCATTGCTTTCTACAATAAAAATCCAAAAAACCTTTCCAAGGGTAAAATATCAAATATGAAGGAATATACCTAGTTATTGCACCAAATATATCATAAAACATCCTCAAATAACTAGAAAAATATTGATGAATTTTGTCCCTATCACATTCCCCCACACTTAAACCTTTGATTGTCCTCAAGCAAAACCCTTTTAAAACAAAGAAAAACAAAGCCACAATTACCTTTCAAACTTTAGATATGTCCTTGCCATTCTTTCAACCCTTTGAAAACATTCACAAAATAAAGTACTAAACAAGACATATCAAGGCCCTCGAAGTTGAATTAAACAAGTTTATACTCTAGTCTAAGAAAATTATTAAACCCTTCAACCAAAAACATAAATAACATGAATCATGCAAGTCAAGCTATCTACCAACTTAAGTATTATAAATTCAAAAATTGTACAACTCAAGTCATGATTCAAGGAAAATACTCCAATTTTTTTTCTCTCAATTTTTTCAATGACATAGAGAATTAATAGCCTCAAGTGAATGGATTTCTCTTCACGCACCGTAATAGCCCCCCTATAGTCATAACTCATTATTTTTTCAGCAATCTTTCTCCTCTTTTGCTTTCGGGAATTAATAGCCTCAAGAAAGTGAATTTCTCTTCACCATCCGTATTGGTCCCCATAAACAAGCAAAAAGTATTTTCTCGCCTCCAAAGATGAAACAACAATCAACTCATTTTTCTAAATCTTCAACTCATAATCAATGTTTTCTCATAATTTTTCCACTCAAAGATTCTTTTCCTTTCATTCCTTATCACAACTTAAAGTTAAGTAAAGTTCAAACTCATAATACAAGAGTTAGTCAACAACTTTGTCTACATTCATCACATTATCGATATTCAAACTAGATGAGTCAATAATACTCAAACACTAATGCATAAATAAGAGTAACCCAAATTCTCAAGTTTTAAGATATCTTATCCAATAAATCCTTTTACTGTCAATAAAAATCCATCATGTGAATGAAAAAACTCATATTCAAGCAAGAAAGATAACTACAACCTTGCTAAAGCAATGAAAATTTTGAAAATTTTCAGCAAAAATGTTAACCCAAAATGTGTATAAATGGAAAATATCTTTAATGCTAAACTCCCCCCCCCCTCCCCTCCCATACTTAAACTGGATATTGTCCTTAATGGAAAAAAATACAACAATGAAAGCAAATCCAAGAAAACTAAAATAAATAAAGCGAAAAAATAGAGAAAAGAAAATACTTACATTGCAAATTAGTTCCAAGACATATAAATCCACCACAAGGAGTCATTGGGGAAATTGTACCTAGATAAAAATAAAAAATAAAACATAAAACATAACTCTAGAAAAGGAAAAGAAAATCAAAAGAAAAGAAAAGACAAGAAAAATTAACTAAAAAGAAATCTTGAGAAAAGTCATGAAAATATAAATAGAAAAGAAAGCTAAAGAAAAGAAATACAGATTAGTGGAAGAATGCTCAATCCTCATCATCATGATTCTTATCATTGGCCCCATGGCTACCATTACCCCCTTGAGTTCCAGGAAATCTTTGCATCTATTGTGCCCATTGTTGTTCCTAAGCATTTGCCTCTTAGTGAGGTAGTCATGGACTCACGAAGCTGTAACAATATCTCCGTTTGGGTCTCCATGCCAACTCTCAATTGTTCTAATTAACCTCTCACCTCAGTCTCAAAGTCACCCCTAGATTGGAATTGTGAACTACGAGCACCAGCTCAAGGTGGTAGTGCAGGATGCTCTTCTTCCTCAGGCGGAAGCTCGACTTATCCCGTGTGCGGCATATCAAAAGGCTGTAACCAACGTCTCACCTTCGTGTTGTACTGATAACCACAGCTAGTAAATGTTTGCTCAGTAACCAGATCATGCTCCATTATGGTTTCAATAAGTTCTCCCTCCAAACTAATGCTAAAGGCTTCCATAATTTTCATTATCACGAGGGGGAAAACAAAGGATTTGGTGGAAAGGCGAGAGTAGACTGGATCCCACATGGATGGGATAATTAAAGGAGTAAGCGCGATGGGTTGAGGGTGCATCATCCTATGAAGAATATATATACAAGTCAATCACACGGGACTCATTGAATCCACTATCCTTTGGAATAATATTGTAAGCAAAGATATAGACTAGGGCACGTAGGCCAGCTTCAAGATCATTATTAGAGTAAAAACCTACTAGCCTTCATGGACCTCTCTTGTACATCCTCAAAGTAGCTCTAATATCACTTATTCTCCACTCAGGATTAGATAATATCTTTTGATTATTGTGATCTATAGCTAACCAAGGGCCTTTTTATTAACACAGAGGATGGCAACGAGTCTCTCTCTATCCAAAAAAAATAGGGGTCCCCTTTACCCTAGTCTCAATGGTCTCAAGATGGTTTTTGCGTTTTTGGACCATGTTAGTATGGAATTTTTTAATCAGAACAGGGTAATAGGGTCCCTTCAGTTGAACTATTGGTCCCCACCCCAAACGTCTAAACATAAGTCCTAACTTGAGGGCACGATCTAAAGAGGGTGCAAAGGTGCGTTCGACAATGATCTTATTGGCAGCTCTTTTAGTGTACCACTCTTGGTAGGATGGATCAATAAAATCAGTCGGGTGTAGTAACAATGGGTCTATGGATGTAGGGGTAGAGGAAGATGAAGCTCTAGCCTTTTTCAAAGATTAGCCCCTCTCTCTAGGCTTGATAAAGGGATATGAAGATGATTACTAAAGAATATGACTTAGGCACCACCATAATGTGACAAGAACGCCCAATGGGATCGAACCACCAGAACACAACTCCACACATAATCCCTAACAATCCACAATTTCTAATCAAACCACAATAATCTCAATCCACATTATCACTTAAACCCAACCTCCTTTCAAAACTTGCAAAAATCAATAAAATACCACAATTTAAACCATAACATGATTCCCAACTACTTCACAACCTGATCATAGCATAAAAAAAAACATGTCCATATCCCTATTAGTGTTGTGCCTTAGAGGCAATCACTTGTACATTATATATGACACATTTTATTTTAATAAAAGGCATTATTTATCTTACAGATTCTTTTGTTTACTTTTTAAGTAATATAAATGTTCAATAAAGTCCCTAGTACAACATTGTGTTAATGAAATCATGATAGAGATCATGATGTGAGATTCCTACTACACTGTATAGTGTTAGTACTTAAATAGTCCCTAGTCATAGTATTAATGAGACAGGACATCATTAATGCGTGAAGACTAGCATGTGTTAGACTTCCTGATTTGATCAGGCGGTGGTTCTCATATCCATGAAGATTGAGATACTCAAAGTTAACACATGGATGCTTGTTAATAGAACAAGTTCATTGGATGACCTAGCTATAAGATAATCACATGGATAACTATTTAGTGCCAGTGATATAATCTCAATATAGCAAACGTGCAAGTATCCTTAGACTTGAGATCTTCAAGGTACTTTGTTTGTTGAGCATTGTACTTTGATTCCAATCTCTGGAGCTCGATCGAGGGTCATCTATGGGATGGATATTGGGTACATTGTGAGGTAAACGAAAGTAGTTGAGAGGGTCAATAAATGATTCACCACTCCTAATAATAGGGGCGAATATCTCACGGCTACTTGTAGGAATTACTACTCGAGAAGTCCTTGGCCAAGGCGAGCGTGTATTAGAAATAGTTCCAATTGATACACATCTAGAGTAGTGGGTTCCTGGTACAAGTATTATTGTATTCAGACCAGAATTAATTCTGGAAGGAGTTGGCACTAATTCCGTACTCCAAACCGAATGAGATATTGTATGGTGAAATGAGTTAATTACACTGTAGTTTGTTATTGAAGGGTTCATGTTGAGCCACTTGACTTCCTGGACTCTTAGGTGGTCATGATGTGTTGCTAGATACCACTCATGATCTGGAAATATGGGTTTATTAATTGATGAATTAATAAACCAATCCTGATTAGAATCAATATGATTAATTCTAATTAATTATGGATTATTAATCTCAAATACATTTGGATTAATTCATGTTCACTACCAATTGACTGGAAAACCTAATAGGTCACACACAATAGAGGATTATATACTCAAGATGTTATTTGATAACAAAGTGGGGTTGATTGAGAGAAAGAGAAGTTGTTGTGGACAAATTATAATTAGTTATAATTTGTGGTCCAAATTGTAATTGTGAAAACTTGATGTTTCCAATTACACTTAGGAAATTCTAATAGGAATAGAATTCACAGTTTTGGTAGGGGATTTTCGTGTAACATATAGATGAAACAAACGAAACCCTAGCTAAGGTGTGACACCAAAAACCAACATGGGAAATCCTTCTCTCTTCTCTCTCTCTCTATTGTTCTTGTGTAACAACCCTAGCCGCCACTTAGTGTTCTGCTAGCACAGAAAACTGCGTACTTGAGTGTATCCTCTGTGTGGATTGTAACAACCCTACTAAAGGTAACAATGGAAGCATCTCTAATCTGGGTGTCGCCCCATCCAGTTACCCAGACAAGGGGTCTTTATAACGAGAAATCCATTAGAGTATTATCCAAAAGAGAAACATCCAGACTTATTCTGCTGGTACTGTAGTATCGTCCTCTATCTGTAGGTTCTTCCAACTCCAGATCCTACAAAAAGATAAAATAAAAGACACGTGTAAGTAAAAATCACCCTGTGAGTCCCGTGTGTGCTAATGTTTTATCAAAGAAGCAGAGTATACAAATCTTTTTGTGAAATAGCATAACATTTGTTCATTAGAAATGATTTTCAAACTCTTTAATGAAGAGTGTATTCAGAACTCAATAATTTTTGGAAAACTTCATTTTAGATTTCAAAACATTGCCCCAATTTTCGAAACACAGGCACTTCTCCAACAGAACGTCGGCGTGTATACAAGTCCCGCAGTCCTTGCCTTCGGCTACACATTTTCTTGTGCTAGGGACTGCGCCTTACAGCACATCACCCATGTCAGGCGAAACGTTGAGCAGCGTACAAATGTACCTCACCTTATACTTAGGGATCTTTTACTTGCCACCATAAGCCAGGGGTCTCAATCCTGACGTCAATCACCATCAAGGTGGCAAGGAGTCAAACGCGCTAAGTGTACCCGCCCGGCATCTAGCGAATGACTCACAATCAAAGAGCGCTTGCAGACGCGGCAATTGCCAGGCTCTAAACGGCTAGCTAGGTACGACTCATCTCAATGTCCTGTCACCCTGTTTGGAGTAAGACAATCCCCAGAACTGATCAGGTTACTTGGGGTTGTCTATCTCTAACATAAGCTAGTACCAAGATCAAAGTCCTTGCTAAGTACTCGACGCAACAATACCTACCCCATCTAACTGATCAGGTCAGAGGGTTATCTGATCTTATAAAATTTTCATATCAAAATAGTTTTTGGGGCAAAACAATATTTCTCCAAAATCATGATGAAACCAGATAAAGGGTTCAATTCACACATCAAAATGTGTTTCTAAGAGTAACCGGGTCATTTTCTCTGAACTCGATCACAAAAGTCATTTTCAAGGGTATTCAGGTCATTTTACCGATACCCGATTTCCAAAAGGCTTTCTGAGGGTATTCAGGTCATTTTACCCTTACCCAATTTGAAAAATATTCACAAGAGTTCCAATAAGGATACTTTGGTCATTTACCGAATACCGGAGTTCTAAAGGTTTTCATAAAATATTCCAATTAGGACATTTGGATCATTTTCCAAATACCCAATTCCAAAAGGTACTTATTTAAGGAAATCCAAAATTCTAATATCAAAAGAGGATTAAATTCAATGTTTCCAAATATATTTTCATAAAATATTCCAAATAGTATATAATATAGCATTTCATAGAAAAACAATGCACACTAGCTTTAGAAAGAGTTTTAGAAATCCAAGGGACTCACCTCGTGTCCTAAGCAATCATTTCCGTTCATGGCCGTTTAACCTCCATGTCTACTGTTGTCGATGTTTCGTTGACCGTTTATTGCTAAACCTACATCAAACATCGTTTCGGGTCAATTCGTATTTGACCGAAAAATAACCGACGAGTAGCCGACGTGCCCGACGGTTAGCCGACGTTCAACCGTCGATTAGCCGATGGGGTCGACGGTTAGCTGACGAGGCCGATGGTTAGCCGTCGGTCAAGGAAAACGTTTAACTTTCATTCGCGTCGTTTTCTGTCGTTTGGTCAATTCTTTCGTTTTTCTTTTTCCACGTCTTTCCTCCCTTCATAAACAAGGGATTCACTTCATGTTTCCCCAATTAATTTATCCAAAATCATATAAGTAGTCACCCTTAAATCCATTCATTTTCGAACTACTTTCTGGAATTTCACTGGTTTGACACACTATTTAATTTTACACATAACTTTCAATTTACAGCTCCGATTTGGCTCCATAATATACCAAAATGACCGTAAGACTCTTAAATTTAATTAAGTATAGGCTGTTTTTAGAGTTCTGGCTCTAGTATCACAGTACTGGGCAAAAACAGCCTCAGTAGTTTTGACTTAGTTTCACTATTCATTCTTTCCTTAACATTCTGCAATTTTCCAGTTTGACACCCTAACTTGTTTTGCCCATAACTTTTAATCGACAAATCCAAATGATGTCAAACCAATTGTAAAATATCCTCAAGAAATTCATTTACAAGCTCCAATTCATGGAGTACCAATTCTGTTGTCCATTTTGGTTCAGTTTTGAACACAAAGATCCAGTAGTAAAATCTCATTACTGATTTGGCACCTTTTACTATTTTCACCATAACTTTTGATCCATAAATCCAATTAACCTCAAACTTGTTCTAAAATGTCTCTATGATCCTTAGATACAAATATATATGCCTGATTTGTTAAAATCCAGAAACATTACAGATTTACTGAACATAAAACCTCCTAGAATTTTCTGCACACAAGGACAGCTTTCACAAAACTTCACCTAACTAGTTTCCATAATTCACACATAAACTTCTCATAATATATATACCAAAATGATCTCCATGCTTTATATAATAACTTTACTTCAAGTAAGGTAGATGTTTACCTTTTATTTGCTGCGTTTGGAGGGTGAACAGTCCAAGCATCTTCTTGCTTTTCTCTCTCTCTTTCTCTCCTCTCTATTTCCGATTTCTCTCTCTCTCTTTCTTCTCTATTTCCTTTTCTTTTCTCTTCTCTCTTTTCTCTCTTGTTTGCTCCGAAATTCTGGCTATCTAAAGCCATTTTAGTTGGCCTTCATGGCCTATATATAGAGGAATATGGTCTTCAAGTCAAAGGTGCATTAAATGGCCTTAACATTTGGAAGTCCTTGATTGGTCCACTTAGCTACTTAGGTGTTCTTTGGAATATTCAAGAGTTCTATGGAATTCTTTAGAAAGTTCTTGCATGAATGTTCTTGTAACCATTCATAGAATCAACACTTGGTGAGTTTTCATTGGTCCATATGGTGATGAAGTGTAGAAATTCCTAGAATTCTCAAGAATTAATAGATATTTTCTAATCTTGCATGACCATGCATAATCAACCATGGTTAACTTGCTCAAATCAATATTAGCTTAATTAAGCTTGGTCAAATGAAGTCAAAGGCAGTCCAACTTGGTCAAGATTGTCATGCTTATGGGCAACCCTTATTTATTTCTTGTGGGCCCTCTAAATTATCTCAACTTATCACAACCAATCAAATAGAAAAACTTGACCTCATTAACCAATCAAATAGAAGCACGTGTCTTCATTAACCAATCACTAAATGACACTTATTTTCATCCACCAATCATAAGAAGCCACACGTCCCATTTTCAACCGTAATTTTCTATTGTCTTCAGAAATGACCAAAATTGGGTCCGTAAGGAAAAATATTTTATTTCACTATCCAACTCCAAAAATTCTATTAAATCCATTAGTAATACTTAAATTCTTCAATTCCCTCTCTACTTAGTCAAATTCGCTATTGAAGTCACGAACACAGCCAAAATGACGAAACTGCCCCCGATATCCCGGGTGGCATAATTCGCACCAAAACGTGCGTCTCATTGCACTGATCAATTTCTCTTTCTAGAGTACCCTAAAATTCTTATTTTGTTGATCTTAATAGCCTTCCAAAAATTTAAGGTACGAGTAGAACAAATCCAATAATTACATCCAAGTTCCGACAAAACTTTATTTCACCAAAGTATTCATCTCAATACACCGATCAACTTTTGTTCTGGCCGTTAATATAAATTCTCATCCCATTACAGATAATAGCAAATCGGGAGTAAGAAGGTGGGGTGTTACTTAGATTACTATTAGAGATAATCACACACTTTGATTATAGTGGTTAGACGTTCAACTCTCGTGGAGTTTGATCAAGAAGATTGCTAGATCGCACCTCGACTTGAAGAAGAAATTTTTGTTCTTCGGACAATCAAAGAAAGGTAAAAAAGCTATTACCTTTGATCTATTTATGTATTGTTTTCCACATAAATGCGGATCCTGGGATGGTATCTTGTTTTATTCTTCTGCTGCGCCGTATATGATACGAGCCTAAGATACTCAACAATCCCAAGTCAAGAAAAACGGCTATGCACAATATATCCATTTATCATGAAGTCATCAACAAGACAATTGCCATAAACCAAATATAGACCACCCATGATCAAAATATGGATATGTAATTGTAAAAATAATCCATGAATCATACTCTTATGCTATTCTAGTTACAACAATGCCATCAATTCAATCAAATTTACCTAATAATTCTAATATAAGAAAATTTCATCCAAAAATATACCAAAAAATAGGAAAATTTAATTGGTAAGAATTTAACCGTTGGAATTCAAGAAGAATTATGCTTTTATGTTCTCCAATACATGGGCAACCAAAATATGAAATCTTTTTGAAGAAATCCCAACTTGAAAGGAAAGATTTGAAAGTGGGGTTTTGAAAAAAAAAAAGTTGATATTTTTAGAATTTTGATCCGTAGATTCAATAAAAATAAGAAGATTTTGCATTGGATTGATGTTTTTTAAGATAAAAATGGAACCAATAGTGTTTGGGGATGAAGAAATGGCACCGGGTGGAGAGAAAAATTGAGGGAATGTGGAATTTTTCAAAACCAAATGGCCAAATCGGCCTTTTTAGAGAACGTCCCGACAGGAGCTAATGCTAGCTTCGTGCGGCCGGGATGGCACTGGCCCTGGTCTATTCAAGCCAGAATTTTTTTAAATACTGCAAATACAATAATAGAAACCATGAAATCATGAAGAAAATTCCATTATTCTAAAAATTTAAAATACATAAAAATAAATGAAAGCATACAAAAATTAAAAAGATGTCCCAAAATCAAAAACCAAATCAATAAAGATTATTTTTTTCCACAGTGGTGATCATGTGGATTGGTCTCAGTATTCTACATAAGAGATCCCACTTGACGGTCTCCAAGAAGTTTGGCAAATTGTCCAATTTGATTTTTCAGATTGCACATGGATGGCTCTAAATTTCTCGTGGTCGCATCCACTCATTGAAACTGTGCTTCCGTAGTACTTATCATTTGGTTAACCAAGTCCTCCAATGATGGCTTAGGCGGTGGTGCATTGTAAGGCAAAGAGGGTTGAGTCCTTTGATTTTCAAAATTAAAAGAAGTTTGCATAGGTTGGTTTTAGTTGTTCCATGAAAAGTTGGGATAGTTCCTCCAACTAAGATTGTAAGTGATACTATAAGGATTGTTACCTTGTCGTTGTCTATTGCCATAAATGCTGCTTGTTCTAGGACTCTTGTGATGACCCTATGCTTTGGCACTCATGATTGGGATGTCCTTCCTCACAAAAATCACAACTCACATTCATTACCTGTCCTTGGGAAGGAGACATCACTATTTGCTCCATCTTTTTTTGTAAGTGCCTCCACCTTGGCCTCCAAAGTTGCCATTGCATCCACCTTGTGCACTCCATAGACACAACTTTTAATCTTGAACTATGTCATGCATAATTGTTTGTTGCAAGATTTTCAATCAAATCAAACACCTCCTTCGGGGTCTTAGAATTAATGAAACCTCCTATAGATGCATCAACCAATTACCTTATTGCAAACCTTAAGCCACTGTGAAAGATTTGCATTTGCATACCTAGCTCAAACCCATGATGAGGACACTTCCTAAGCATCTTCTTGAACCTTTTTCCTAATACTCATAAAGATTTTCAGATTCTAACTGTTGGAAGGCAAAAATGTCAATCCTAAACTTGGATGTTCTACCTGGGGGGAAATATTTTGCTAAAAATTTTCAGCCAAAACATTCCAAGTGGTGATGGATCTAGCTGGTAAAGACTTTAACCAAGATTTAGCTCTATCTCTCAAAGAAAAAGGAAAAAGTCTTAGTTTGATAGCATCTTTAGAAACCTCATTCATCTTAAACGTGTCAAAGATTTCTAAAAAACTCGCAAAGTGGGTATTAGGATCTTCCATCAAATTGTACCATATTTTGGATCATTTGAATAATGTTAGGCTTTATCTCAAAGTTATTGGCTTCTATCCTAGGTCTTGTAATACTCGAGCCAGTATCTGAGATTGCAGGCTTAACAAATTTATCCATAGTCCTCCTGTTATTACCACCGCTACCACCATTGTTTTGTTGGTTAACCTCCATGTCATCTCTTACCCTTTTGCAAACCACCTTTCGGATCTCTGTTAAAGTCCACTCAATCTCAAGATCAAGGTCCACTATGTCTGCTTTAGATCGTTTGGTCATACACTAAGGGCTAGATCTACAAAGAGCATAAGATAGTGAGATCATAGAATTCACAAGTTAATCAATTAGGTATATTCACAAATTAAGTTATTAAAATTACAACATCTACTGAAATTAAATGATAATTATACAAAAAAAATATAGCACATATTCATATAAGGAATATATATACATATTCACATATTTACATATAGACATATAAACATATAAACATGGTTAAATCAATAAAATCCAAGCTTTTATGATATTGTTACCTGGCAACGGTGCCAAATACTTGATGCGTAAATTTTAAGTGTATAAAAATCATTGAATTTAAATCCATTCCTTAGCCAAGTTTTAATTAAAACATTAATCTCAAATTACACATACGAGCAAGTACACTTGATAGGGGGCTAAAATCATCACTATTTTCCTAGTTATTTGAGGTTGTTTTGTTGTAATAACTAGGAATATTTCTTCTTATTTGACATTTTTTTTGTAAAAAGTGTTTTTAACAAATTTGTGCAATTTGAGTTGATTTCGAGCAAAAAAGAGAATTTTTCAGCACACACCAGGCGCCAGGTCTGGTAAGTAGACCAGGTACCAGGTCTATTCTGGCTGGCCAGAGAAAAATAAGGCAAAACTAAGGAGGAAAATAGAACACATCTGGTGCTAGATGGGTCGAAGGGACCCGATGCCAAGTCCGCTCTGGAGCACGGAAATCCTGTATATGAATTTAGTAATTTTTCAAAAATTTCGCTATTTTCCAATTCCTACTCGGCCAAGACTACTTAAGCAATGAATTTGGTATTAAAGAAGCCTATAAAACCAAGAGAACACAAGAGATAGAGAGTGAATCCAAGAGCAAAATTCTCAATCACTCAAAGAAGGAGAAATTCACCATTCATATAGGGTTGTTCAAGAGGGTCTTCAAAGAAGAAGAAGAAGACTTGTCTATGAATGTTTTCTTTTACCTTTGTTTTCTTGTTCTTAAATAATGATGTATTCAATGTTTTATTTGTAATTTAACATTATTTTTGGATTCATGGTTTTGTGTTAATCTAGTTATTTGATCAATTCTTTATCTTTTTTGGTATTTGATTACTTGTTATCATTGGTTATTGATGCGAGTTCTTCTAATTGACTTGGGAAATGATGTTAGGAGTTTATTACATTAATTTTGTATTTGTCAAATCTTAATGGACTTGGAAATCAAAGTTAAGATTAAAGGACTAAAGTGATAAAAGATTAGTTACTTTCACCTCGAGCAAAAGGTCATTAGCTAATTTCATGTTTAGGAGGAATTAAGTTTAATGTGTTTTGGTTATGTTGGTTTGATTAGGAAATCTACTAATTTAATCAAAAGATAGTGATTTGATAGAGTCTAAATTAGTCATATATTTTCTAATTATTTGAGGCCATTTTGTGACATATTTTGGTCAATAACTGGTTATATTCCTTCATATTTGAGATTTTACCATTTGAAAGATATTTTGTGCATTATTTCAAATTTTAGGGGTAAAACAAGATAAAACCGTCGCAGAACAGAATAGAACCGGCACCGGCTATGAGGCCAAAGGTGGTGTCGGCTGCCGTCTGGAAGAGTTGGAGCGAAATCAAGAAAAATCAGCGAACGGACGAAGAAGCAGAACACAATTGGTGCCGGCCGTAGGTAGGATAGGCGGCATCGGCTGTGCACTGCTACTGAGGCGGTGCCTCGATTTTCGCACATATCTTTTTTTCAATTTGCAGAGTTTTAGTATTTTCCTACTTCTAGTCAGCCAGAAACCCTAGAGGGACGAATTTAAGCATTTCTAAAGCCTATAAATAGAGGAAAAACACAAGTCAAAGGAATGAATTCACGAATCATACAAAAAATCACTCAAATTCAAGGAGGAATTCATCAAATCAATGAGGATTGTACAAGAGGGTCTTCGAATGAAGAAGAGGGAGGCTTGTCTATGAGTGCTTTCTTTTAACTTTGTTTTCTTTTCTTGAACAATGATGTATTCATTATTTTATTATAATTTGACATTGTTTTAGGTATTCGTGATTTTTTTAGAGTTACGTTGATCTTTTTATTAATTGATTGTTATTCTTGGTATTTAATTACTTATGCTGATTACGAGATTAATCCGTTATTTCTTCTATTAACTTGCTTGAAAAAAGGGTGATGGTAGTCTCAATTCATTAATTTCATATTTGTTGTCTATTAACTTACTTGAAAAATGGGTTATTTGCTAAGACCTGGGTAATTAAGGTTAATTGATGTCTGCCAGAATATGGATTAATTGGTTAATTTCATGTTTTAAGTTTGTCAGAATATGAAAATTTAATCAAGAATTGTGTTTAATGCATCTTTTGGGTGAATTAGTTGAGACAGAATATGTTATGTTAATTTGTCTAGAAGATAGTGATTTCAAGGATTGAAAAAGAAGTGAATCCATCTTAATCCTTCATAATGCCAAGAGAATGATTAGTTATGATAATAATTGGGTGCTTTAAGATCATGGTTGTCAAAATAATGGTTTGAGTTACATAATTCTCCATCCTTGACATGTACATATTCCTTTACTTTCTTTTATTTTATTTTTCTTTTTATTCTTTTTCACTTTATTGAGTCGGTTAAACAATGAAAGAAAAGTGATTAAAGTATACTTATTTCTTGAGGATCGACACTCGTTTTAAACCCTATGCTATGCTTAATGATGAGTACGCTTGCTCATATGTGTAATTTAGGGTTAACGTTTTAATTTAAACTTGATTGGGAATATGCTTGTTTTTATATGATTTTTATACCCAAATTCAAACACATCATGATTCCATGGATTTGAAAAGAAGTGGAGTCTATCTAAATAGATTCATGACTTGGGAAACGATTGAATTTAATTTATATTCTTTTATGATACCAAGATGATGATACTTGAGATAATTCTAGAGGATTCATTATTAAATTACGTAGTCTTACATCGTTGAGTTGTGTATATTTCTTTATTTTCGTATTTACTATTTTCTCACTTAATTGAGCCGGTTAAACAATGAATGAAAAGTGACTAGTGTGTACTTGTTCCTTTGAGGATTGATACTCGTTCATTCCCTACTCTATTCTTGCGATGAGTATACTTGCTCGTATGTGTATTTTGAAATTAATTTTAATAAAAACTTGAGTAAGGGATGGATTTAAATGTGATGATTTTTATGCACCCAAAATTTACGCATCAAGTTTTTTGCACCTTTGCCAGGGAGTAATATCATGAAAGCTTGGATTTTGTTGCTTCAACCATATCTAAATGTGAATATGTAAATATATATATATATATATATATATATATATATATATATATATGCTCCTTGTATGAATAGGTGTCATATTTTATTTTCTTGTATACTTGTACTTTAATGTCCCTACATGTTGTAATTCTTCTAACTTAATTTGTGAACATGTACTTTAACTAACTAACTTGATTTGATATTGTACAAGGCATATAAAATACTATCGAGCTACTTTATGCAGGTGCTATGGCCAATTGGACTATGGGACGGTATCCTAACATGTCTCAAGGGATGACAACGCGACCATCGTACTCCACTACCTTAGAAGGGGTATTAGAAAAATTTGCCACTCAGGAATCATTTGTAAATTGCTCCATGGACTTGATTGAACAATCTATTGCATATTTGGAGGATTTAAATAAGGGCCATAAGTTAGGGGAATTTTAGAAAATTGAAAAAAATAATTTGGGAAGGAAGAAGTCATCCATTGAGAAACCACCGAAATTGGACCCCAAGGATCTCCCCAAGCACTTGGAATATTCATTTTTGGCTAATAGGAAAAAATTGCTAGTAATCATAGAAAAAAACCTTACTTATGATCAAAAGACTAAATTGGTAAGTCTATTGGAAAAATATAAGGGATTTAATAGCATGGAAAATTACGGACATTAAGAGAATTAGCCTTTCCTTTTATACTTACAAAATTTTGTTAAAAGAAAAAGTCAAACCCATAGTGCAACCCCAACGTAGGTTGAACCCAAATATGAGTGATGTGGTAAAAGGTGAGGTGATTAAACTCTTAAATTTCGGCATCATTTACCCTATTTCCAATAGTATTTGGGTGAGTCCAACACAAGTGGTACCAAAGAAAGGAGGCATGACTGTGAGCCCAAATGACAAAAATGAGTTGATCCCAATAAGATTTCTAATCGGCTGGAAGGTTTGCATTATTATAGGAAATTAATTGAAGCAACTAAGAAGGACCTTTTTCTTTCCCTTTCATTGACCAAATATTAGAAAGGTTAGTCGGACCTGAGTTTTACTGTTTTTTAGATGGTTTTTCCAGTAACTTTCAAATTCCCATAGAACTGGAAGATCAAGAAAAGACTACCTTTACTTGTCATTTTGTTACTTTTGCATATCAACATATGCCTTTTGGTCTTTACAATGGTCCCGGAACTTTCCAAAAATGCATGATGGCTATTTTCGAAGGACCTGTAGGAGACATCATGGAGGTATTTATGGATAATTTTTCTATTTTTGGTGATTCTTTTGACTTATGTTTGGCCAATTTAGAGAAGGTACTTCAAAGATGTAAAAAGACCAATTTCATGCTTAATTGGGAAAAATACTACTTCATGGTGCAAAAACGTATCGTATTTGGATATAAGATTTCAAAGAAATGTATTGAGGTTGATAGAGTAAAGATTGAGGCAATTGAGAAACTTTCCCCTCCCACTTTTGTGAAGGCTATTTTAAGCTTTCTTGGTCATGCTGGTTTTTATAGGAGGTTCTTCTTGGATTTTTCAAAAATTTCTAAACTTCCTACCTCTTTACTTGAAAAAGATGCTATTTTTTTATTTTGATAAAAAATGTCTCAATGCTTTCAATGTGCTTGAAAAGAAATTGATCAATTCTCCTATTTTAATTGCACCGGATTGGTCTCTTCCTTTTGAATCAATGTATGATGCAAGTGATTATGCAATAAGCGCGGTGCTTGGACAAAGGAGGAATAAGCATTTTCAACTAATTTACTATGCAATTAAAACTCTTACGGTAGCACAAGAGAATTACACCACAATGGAGAAAGAATTGCTTGCAATAGTGTTTGCCTTCGATAAATTCTGTCCTTATCTTGTTTTATCCAAATTCATTGTATATACAGACCATTCCCCCCTTAAATTCCTACTAACCAAGCATGATTCCAAACCAAGATTGATAAGATAAGTTTTGTTATTGCAGGAATTTAACTTAGAAATTAGGAACAAAAAAGAGCTGAAAATTTAGTTGCGGATCACTTATCTAGGTTGAAAAATCCCAACCTAGAGCCTTTGGCTGAAGAAGATATCAAGGACACATTCCTGGATGAACAACTTCAACTTGTTGATGCTGAGATTTCTCAAACACCTTGGTATATATATTTTGCTAACTACTTAGATGCAGGAATTATTCCAGAAGATTTCATTGCGCAACAAAAGAAGAAATTCATCTCTGAGGTAAAACATTACTTTTGAAAACATCCCTACTTGTTTCGGTGTTGTGTAAATCAAATCATTCGAAGATGTGTGGATTCCATAGAACGTGCAAATATCTTGAAATATTACCATAAATGACTCTCGGGAAGCTACTACTAAGCTAACAACACTGCAAGAAATGTGCTTGAGTCTTGATAGGGGCTAAAATCATCACTATTTTTCTAGTTATTTGAGATTAATTTGAGATACTTTTGTTGTAATAACTAGACATGTTCCTTCCTATTTGACATTTTGCTTATAGAAAATGTTTTTGATGAATTTGTATAGATTTGAGTTAATTTCAAGCAAAATTGGAGATTTTCCAGAGTATACTTGGCGCTAGGTCTAGCAAGTGGACCAGGCGCCAGGACCATTCTAGTTGGCCAGAGGAAAACAAAGCAAACTTGAGGGGAGAAACAGAGTTCAACTGGTGCCAGGTAGGTCGAGTAGACCTGGCGCCAGGCCCGTTCTGGAACATGAAATTTCTGTACACGAATTTGAGTATTTTCTAAAGATTTCAGTATTTTTCAATTCCTACTCGGCCAAGACTTCTTAAGTAACGAATTTGGCATCAAAGAAGCTTATAAAAGTAAGAGAAAACACAAGAGATAGGGAGTGAATCCAAGAGCAAAACTTTCAAACCACTCAAAAAGGAGAGATTCACTATTCAAGGAGGATTGTTCAAGAAAATCTTCAAATGAGAAGAAAGAGGCTTGTCTATGAGTGCTTTTTTTTTTACCTTTGTTTTCTTATTCTTTAACAATGATGCATTCAATGTTTTTATTGTAATTTAACATTATTTTAGGATTTATGGTTTTGTGTTAATTTATCTATTTGATCAATTTTCTATTATCCTTGCTATTTGTTTACTTGTTATCATTGGTTATTAATGCGAGTTTTTTTAATTGATTTAGGAAACGATGTTAGGAGTTTTATTACATTAATTTTGTACTTTTTAAATCTTAATGGACTTGAAAAATGAACTTAAGATTAAAGGACTAAAGTGATCAAAAATTAGTTGATTTCACCTCGAGCAAAAGGTCATTAGCTAATTTCATGTTTATAAGGAATTGAGCTTAATGCATGTTTTAGTTATGTTGGTTTGATTGGGAAATCTACTAATTTAACCAAAAGATAATGACTCCATGGATTGGGAAAGCAGTGGAGTCTATCTAAGTATATTCATGACTTGGGAAACATTTGAATTTTACTTTATCTTCCTTCGTGATGCTAAGATGATGATTGCTTAAGATAATTGTTAGATGATTCATTATCATGTGTTCTAGGATAATTGTCTAAATTGCATATTCCTACATCCTTGAGTTGTATATATTTCTTTATTTTTCTTTTTATTCTTTTCTCAATTTATTGGATCGGTTAAACAATGAATGAAAAGTTATTAGTGTGTACTTGTTCCTTTGAGGATCAATACTCGTTAATTTCCTATACTATTTTTACGATGAGTGTACTTGCTCATATATATATTTTAGAATTAATGTTTTAATTAAAACTTTACTAAGGGATAGATTTCAATTTGATGATTTTTATACACCCAAAATTTACGCATCAAGTATTTGGCGCAGTTGCCGAAGAATAATATCATGAAAGCTTAGATTTTGTTAATTTAACCATATTTATATATCTATATGTGGATATGTTAATATGTCTATATGTTCCTTGTATGAATAGGTGTCATATTTTACTCTTTTTTGTATAGTTGTAATTTAATGTCCCTATATGTTGTAATGGCTTCTAATTTAATATGTGAATAGGTACTAACTGTCTAACTTGTAAATTCTATAATCTCACTATCTTCTATTTTATGTAGACACTACTCTTAGTTTATGACCTGATGATCCAAAGTCGACATAGTAGATCTAGATCCTAAGATCAAGAGAACCCTCACCAAGGTCCAAAAGGTTGTAAGCAAAAGGGTAAGGAAAGACATGGAGGTAAATCAGCTAAACAATGGTGGTAATGGTGGAATTAACAGGCGAACTATAGATGATTTTGTAAAACCCACAATCTCATGTACGGGCTCAAGTATCACGAGACCTAAGATAGAGGCTAACAATTTTAATATCAAGCCCAATATAATTCAAATGATTTAAAATATGGTCCAATTCAATGGGTTACTTGAGGAAGATCCTAATGCCCACCTTGCGAGCTTTTTGGAGATTTATGACACGTTTAAAATGAATGGTGTTTCTGAAGATGCCATCAAACTAAGGCTTTTTCCCTTTTTCTTGAGAGATAGAGCGAAATCTTAGTTAAATTATATGCCCACCGAATCTATTACTACTTGGAATATTTTTGCTGAAAATTTTTTGGCCAAATACTTTCTACCAACTAGAACATCCAAACTTATAATTGATATTTTTGCCTTCCAACTTAGAGTTAGAAAACTTTTATGAGTATTGGGAGAGGTTTAAGGAAATGCTTAAAAAATGTCCTCACCATAGATTTGAGTTGGGTATGCAAATGCAAATCTTTCATAATGATTTGAGCTTTGCTACTAGGCAATTAGGTGATGTATTTGCAAGAGGCTCCATTAATTCTAAGACCCTGGAAGAGGTATTTGACTTTATTGAAAATTTGACTACAAACAACTATGCTTGGAGTAGTTCACGGTTAAGAGCTCGTTTCCATGGAGTACACAAGGTGGATGCAATAGCTGCGTTAGAGGAAAAGGTGGAGGTACACATGTAAAAATTGGATCAATTGGTAATGCCTCCTTCCCAAAGGGTAGGTAATGAGTGCAAGTTGTGACTTTTGTAGGGAAGGGCATCCAAACTATAAGTGCCAAAATATGGGATCATCACAAAAATCGTTAGAACAAGTGGCATTTGTGGTCAATGGTCGACAAGGTAATAATCCCTATAGCACCACTTCCAACCAATCATCCTAACTTTTCATGAAATAATCAAAACCAACCTCAGCAATCTTCTTCTAATTTTGGGACTCAAAGGACTTAACCATCCCTACCTTACAATGCCCTACCAGCTAAACTATCATTGGAGAAGTTGGCCAACCAGCTAGTAAGTGGAACGGAGACACGATTTCAAGGAGTAGATGCGAGCATGAGAAATTTAGAGGCGTCCATGCGCAATATTGAAAATTAAAATGAACAACTAGTCAAACTCCTTGGTGATCATCAAGTGGGATCCCTTTCAAGCAATACGGAGGCTAATCCATGTGACCAAGACCGAGGAAAAAGACGATTTTTATTGCTTTTGTTTTGTTGGACATATTTTTAATTTTCGTTTGTTTTCATTCATTCGGCTATTTTTCTTAATTTTTATAATGTAGTCTTTTCATGATTTCATGTTTTACTTATTATTTGCTTCCATTGAATTCAAGTTAAAAAAAATTAATTTTTTAATTGGCCAGAGTTGACCTAGCACTGGGCCCGAAATTTGGCCTGGGCGTCGGGCCAGCACGGCCCGACAAGAAAGCAAAGGCAGAACAGGCCCGATGCCGAACCCGATCAACCACATGCCAAAAATGGCCATTCTTGGCCAATTTTTTTTCAAAACACTTTCATCTCCCTTGTTTGTTCTCTCAACCCATCACCGAGTTCAACTTCGAAACACTGCCGACCGGGTCACTTCTAACCCTCCAAAGGACTTCCCAAACACAAAATCTTCATGATTTTCTTGAAAGTTTGGATTGAAACTAGGAAAAATCTAATATTTTCTTTCAAAATCCATTTTTCAATCCTTCAATTTGGTGCACAATTTCTTTAGTCTTTTTGCATAGGATAATTGCCCATACATTGGAGATCTTTGTGGTATGATTCTTTTATACTTTCTATGGTTTAATTTTTTTCCTATCAATTTTGGGTATTTTTCTATGCATTTTTGGGAGAAAATTCTTGTCTATTTTTTGTTGAATGATTTGCTTGCCAATATTGCTTTCTTTGAGATTTCCTTAGCATGAGAATATGATTGACAATGATATATGATCAATGCCATTAACGATTTACATCCTTTTTGGAACCTCTTGAGTATGCCTTCTTTAGGTGTAACTTTAAGTTTGCTTAGCTATTGGATAATTGTTCATGACTAACGTAGCATTGGGATAATGTAGCTTTACATTATTAATTGGTGGCTATTGATCATTACAATTTGATCATGATTATTGATATTGTGTTTGGTATTGGACAATGGCTAGATATCTTGTAGGTTAATTGGAGGAGATTGTAGTATATTATGTTGGTTATCTTGTGGTGTTGAGGTGTTGGTTGTGTTGAAAATTATGGTAAGAGAAAGATGGTTGAGAGTTGTGCTTATTTGTATTGTAAAGAGTGAGTCTGAGGGAGTCCCATTGATATGAGCTAAAAATGCGGAAGCCTCCTGATTTTGAAGAACCCTAGAATTGGTCACCCAACCCCCTACCAAATTCACACACACGAATGAACTAAATACAAATGCACTCAACTCAATGAGAATTGGTGAATCTAACCTACTTCAAAATACCTAAATACCCTAGTCTATCAAGAGATTAGAACAAAAAGATGGAATTTGAAGGCACCCAAAAACTCAACCTATAAAGAACACTTGAGAGAACACTAGCACCCAAGAATAGAAAAAGAAATTTAGATTATCCCTTTGAAGTTTAGAAACATAGAATCAAAGGTAGGACTAAGCCCTTTGATTTGGTCTTGAAATGGGAATCACCCCTTACACACTCTCCTCTAGAAAGAATTTGATTTCTTTGCCAAAATATTCTAATTCTCTAAAAAACTTTCTATTACAAGTGTAAAGAGGTATATATATAAAGATAACAAACTAAACCTAGCAAATAGGAGATGTAATCTCAGCTATTCCTCCCTAAGTAAGTCTAAAATATACCTATTACAAGTTAAAAGTCGTAGAAATTAAATTCGAAACAAAATAAAACAAAACAAGAAAAATCAGCAAAACAGGGTATTGCCAAAAGTGACCTGGTGCCAAGTGTACTGGTTGACCTGGCACTAGGTGTGATCTACGAACGGAATAATGTTGTTCCAGAGTGGACCTGGCGCCTAGTGTACTAGTGTACCCGGTGCTAGGTGCATTCTGCCGTCCTCATACTTCGTTTTTCTTGTCTTTTTAGCCTTCTCTTGTGCTCCTTTAGCCCTCCATACCAAATGTTATCCATGCTTTGATCTTCTTAGCCCTTCTTTAATCTTCCATTGCTTGATAACCTTCTTCATACTTGGCTTGGAATATTGAAATGTACCTTGAAGTCTTTTGAAAGGGAGCTTCACCCATTGGGGTGTGTGTTGTATCTTTGTCCTCCTTCTCCCTTCTTTAGATTGGCCTTCATGCTTAGGACGATTCCTATCATTTCCCCCTTCTTTGTGATAATTTGTCCTCGAATAGTTACCTATATAAAAATTCAAATAAGGATTTTTGGATAAAGGCAACAATGTAGTCTTTTGAACATTGCCATGCTTATTGTTTTCTCTTTTCACTACCTACATTTTTCTTCTCATTTTACCTCCACTCTCTTTTCTTTTCTCACCTCCTTGTTTGTCACTCGGTTCTTTTCTCTCAAATTTGAAGAGGTTATTCTATTTTCTTCTTTTTCTCTTTTCCCTTTCTCCACTTTGTCCCTAACCTCTTCTTTTGTTTTCACCTCTTTTTCGTTTCTCTCAACTTCTTTTCTCTCAATCTTTTTCCTCTTTTTCTTCTCTCTTTTTGTTTTCATTCTCCCTCAAAATATTTTGATCTTTCAAAACCTCATTAGGGGATAAGAGAACTAAAATGAACTTTTTTCCATCTTTCTTCAAAGTATAAGTGTTGTCCCTCCCTTTGTGGACTACATTCCTATCCAACATTCAAGGTCTCCCTAACAAAATATGCCTAATATGCATGGGATATACATCACATAACACTTCATCATAGTATCCCCCCAAGTCAAATTCAACCTTGGTTTGCTTGTTGACCTTCACTTCTCCACAATTATTCAACCAATGAAGCTTGTAGGGACTAGGGTGTTTCAATGTTTCTAACTCCAATTCTTCCACTAATGTAGCACTAATCAAATTTTTACAACTTCCCCTATCAATAAGGACACTACATGGTTTTTCCTTAATAAGACACCTTGAAAAGAAAATATTTTTCCTTTGTATCTCATATCATTCTTTACCCCAAAAAGCATCCCCATCTCTTCTTGCTACTCCAATTAATGGACAAATTGGTTCAATCACTATTCTTCCTTTACTACTTATTCGAACCCCTCCAAGTTTCTCATTTCCCACATCTCTTAATTGAGTAAGTGGAGGGTTGGCATGAGTGCTTTGCTTCGGGTCTACTTTCCTTTGCAGTTGTTTCTCAACATTCACATGTCTCCTTTTTTTGCATTGTGCCCTATAAAATCTCTTATGTGCTAATTTGTTGGGATAAGTAGCTTTGGTGTGTCTATAGGTGGAATTTCTACTACCTTGCAACTTATCCTTCCTCCATTGTGGCTCATTAGGACAATTACAAAAGTAATGGCCTTTTTCCCAACAATTAGAGCAATCATACTCCTTCTTCTTTTGCCCAAACCTCTTTTTTTTTTGTTTACACTCCATTATTTCAATAATTTTGCAATCTACCCTTTGCTCTATTTGGAAGTCCTCCCACAAGAATTCTATCACTCTCATAATCTATCCGACCACGTATTTCCTTTTCATAGCCACCATTTCTATCTCCACTAGCGCTTTGCTTTTCATCACAATCATACAACAATTCGCAATCATATTCATATTTCTCACAATCCCATTCTTCCTCGTCATAGCTATCACATTCTCCTCTACTTGAGTAAGACATTTCATAGAAATCACTCATTTTACCTTGAGTACTCATAAGAGATGAATAATATGAACTCTCATAAGCCATTTTTTCTTATTAAAGAGAAATTTTAAGTAGAAAAACACACAAAAAAAAGTTCCTCACTTCACTCTCTCATGTGTATAGCACTCAATCAATATCACTCAACTCTTGTGTATACACTCTTCTTTCGCTTTTACAACAATGAGCTCACCCTCTTACCTTTTTCAATCCACTCATGTGCTTCCTAAACTCAAGGACTAATTCGAAGAGAAACAAACTTTCTAGTTGCTACAAGAAAGATTTACTTAACCAAGAACAATCCGCTATGCTATGAAACAATGTAATTCATGAATGGAAGCTTGAGATAGTCATGTATGAACAATCATAAGTCATTGATGCAAGATATCAAACACTTCGTAACTCAAGGGGTTTCAAAATTTTCACACTTGTAACAACTCAAAAATTCAAGAATCTCAAGAAAAATTACTCCCCAATGATTATATAAACATCAAGGAACAGTTTCAAAGCAAGAATATAGCAAAAACTTGAATTTTATATCCCCCCAAAATTAGCATAAAAATGAGATACGGGATTTGTTGCACCCAGAAATTCTTGCAGCAAATATATTCAATAAATTTTAAATTTTCTGCACTTTAACACTTCAAATAGCTACCCAATCATCAACTAAACATGTGGGTTCAATTTTACAACAAACCCATGGCATAATTTGAAGTTCTAAGCATTTAAAATTAGCCCCAAAATAAGTGACGAAAATTTGGAATTCTTAACAAGTTCCTGAAGAAAATTATACCTTCGCCCAAAGAAGTTCTATTGATTAAAACCAACATAATCTTGCTTTGATACCACTTTGATACGAGCTAAAAATGCGAAAGCCTCTTGATTTTGAAGAAACCTAGAGTTGGTCACCCAAACCCTACCAAATTTACACGCACAAATGAACTAAATGCAAATGCACTCAACTCAATGAGAATTGGTGAATCTAGCCTACTTCAAAACACCTAAATGCCCTAATCTATCAAGAGATTAGAACAAAAAGATGAGATTTGAAGGCACCCAAAAACTCAACCTATCAGGAACACTAGCACCCAAGAATAGAAAAATAGATTTAAATTATCTTTTTGAAGTTTAGAGACATAGAATCAAATATGGGACTAAGCCCTTTGATTTGGTCTTAAAATGGGAATCACCCATTATACACTCTCCTCTAGAGAGAATTTGGTTTCTCTACCAAAATATTCTAATTCTCTAAAAAACTTTCTATTACAAAAGTAAAGAGGCATATATATAAAAATAACAAACTAAACCTAGCAAATAGGAAATGTAATCTCAGCTATTCATCTCCTAAGTAAGTCTAAAATATACCTATTACAAGTTAAAAGTTGTGAAAATTAAATTCAAAATAAAATAAAATAAAATAAGAAAAATAAGCAAAACAGGGCATTGCCCGAAGTGACCAGGCGCCAGGTGTGATCTGCAAATGGAACAATGCTATTCCAATATGGACCTAGTGCCTAGTGTACTAGTGTACCCGGTGCCAGGTACGTTCTGCCCTTCTCACACTTCTATTTTCTTATCTTTTTAGCCTTCTTTTGCACTCTTTTGGCCCTCTATACTAATTGTTATGCAAGCTCTGATCTTCTTAGCCCTTCTTTAATCCTCCATTACTTGACAACCTTCTTCATACTTGGCTTGGAATCTTGAAATACACCATGAAGTCTCTTGACAAGGAGCTTCACCCATGGAGACGTGTGTTGTGTCTTTGTCCTCCTTCCCCCATTTTTAGATTGGCCTTCATGCTTGTGATGATTTCTATCACCTATTTTTTTTGTTCTATTACTTTTTTTCATTAGTTCATTATGTTTAGGAGACCTTGGGGGTTTGCACCGAAGGTTAAGAGAGTTCGAGATGCATCTTCGTCTACACCTTCTTTCGAGCCTCTACCTACTCAACCTACCTAATTCTATGACCTCACTTGTCAAATTTGGTATCAAAATCACCAACATAACAAAATCATCGTAGAAAAGCGGTATAAACCTTCTTTAGATAATTATTTGGAGCTTTCTACTATGTTTAGACGATTAGGGTGGGAACCTACCATTAGAATAGAAGGTGCTTACTATCTTGTACGCATAAGAGAGTTTTATGCTAATATGAGGGATAAGAAGAAAAACAACCTCCGGGTTATTTCTACCATGGTAAAGGGGGTTCCTATTAAATTTGAAAAGACTAGACTAGCTAGAATTTTGAAAGTACCTAATGAGGGGCAATGGATTGCTGGTCATTTCTAAGCCTACTTAGGATGTGAGTGCTGAAGGGTGCGTTTGAACATGTGGAGAAAAGGGTAAATAGGTTAAAATCATTTCTACTCAAATAATGACCTTGAGGCTCAATGGCGTGCCATAGTCTATATTTTTGCTTTCAATATTTACCCTAAGGATAGTGGCTTCAACGAGTCAAGAGTCCTTAATCTTTACAATCTAGATAAGATGAGGAAGAGTGAACCTATTCTTCTTGCTCCCATTATTATTCAATCCATGCGAGAGGTTGTTTACCCGGGTATATCTGCCAAAGCCCTTAAATTCTCTATGGTTATTATGCACATTCTAAGAAATTTTGGAGTGAGATTAGATGGAGAGCTAAGTGAGTCCACTACTGATCGAGACCTAGTGACTACGCATACTTTGCTTCAGTGTGGGTATCGCAATGGTGAGAGGGCAAGACGATGGAAAAAGCCTTTTGAGGTATAGCACCCTAGGATGGTGGAGTTTCCCCTTGATAAGGAGGCGGAAAAAGAGCAGCCTACTAGACCTTCCCCTCGTGCCACTGGTTCTCATTTTCGTGTTGATTTTGAGGCACGAATGGAGGCTCAACTAGATAGCCAAATAACTATTCTTCTTCAGCTCCGAGACTCCATTGCGGACATTGACGCCAAGATCTCCAAGACCAGAAGTTAGCAACTTTGATCTAACAATCTACTGGAGCATCTTCGAGTCGCATAGCCCATGATCTTCATGATGATGATGATGTGGACTCTTGACTTACTCTCTACACTTGTATTTTCTGTTTTATTTTCTGTTAGTTTTTTTCTTTTGAATTTTAATGAACTTTCCTAGCTTTTAGTTATTTTTTCTTTTGATTTTTCTTTTTCTTTTTCTAGATTTATGTTTTCTTATTTTTGTTCCTTTTGAAGTTAGGACATCTTGTAACTACTCCTTGTGGTGGATTCAAATATAGTGGACCTATGATGTAATAGAAGTACTTTCTTCTCTTTTTTCTTCATCTTTATTTATTTTTCTCATTTGGATTTGCTTTTATTGACATATTTTTTGCCATTAAGGACAATGTCTAGTTTAAGTGTGGCAGAGAATTTAGCATTGAAGATATTTTTCATATACATTGTGTACATTGTGCTAAAATTTTCTGAAAATTTTTTCAAAATTGTGATGATTTTTCATTATTTAGCAAGGATGTAATTCTTTTTCTTACTTGGATATGAATTTTTGCCATTCATTTGATGGATTTTTATGAAATTAGTTTATTGATAGAATATTTGTCAAGACTTGAGAAATTTTTATTAATCTTGTTTTTGTATTAGTGTTTAAAAATTATTTAACTTATTTAGTTTGGATATGGAAGATACGATGAATGTGGGGAGAGTTTATTGGCTAACTCTTGTATTATGTGTTTAAATATTGCTTAGCTTTGAGTTGTGAAGAGGAATATGAGTTGATAAAAGATCTTTGAGAGGAAAGATTGTGGAAGATTTTTGTGAGTTAAAATATTGAAAATATAAGTTATTGTTACCTCTTTAAATTTAAGAAAGAGTATTGTTTTTCCTTAATTAAGGGGGCCAATACGAATAGTAAAGAGAAATTCACTTTCTTGAGGTTATGAATTTCCAAAAGCAAAAAAGAGGAGAGATGTTGAAAAAATGATG
The DNA here is from genome assembly GCA_026120185.1 of Voacanga thouarsii. Classification (NCBI taxonomy): domain Eukaryota; kingdom Viridiplantae; phylum Streptophyta; class Magnoliopsida; order Gentianales; family Apocynaceae; genus Voacanga; species Voacanga thouarsii. Next base: position 544,678 of record JANUWF010001547.1, on the reverse strand, counting down.
AGTGATGACTAAAAAAGGGCTAATAGGTGTGTGAAGAGAAATCCATATATTTGAGGCTATTAATTCTCTAAGTCATTGAAAAAAAAAATTATGCTTTCCCTACATTATGACTTGAGTTGTGCAATTTTTGGATTTCTAATGCTTGAGTTGGTAGATGGCTTGACTTGTGTGATTCATGTTATCTATATTTTTACTTAAATGGTGAAATAATTTTATTAGACTAAGGTATGAACTTGATTAATTTAACTTCAAGAGTTTTGTGATATCTTGTCAAATGTTCCAAAGTTTGAATTATTTTAAAAGGATGTGAATGACAAGAGTTTTATCTAAAGTTTGAAGGGAAGTGATAATATTTGCTATGGCAAAGGAATTTTGTTTGGAATGAGAAAGAACTTGTGTTTTTTTGATAATTTTCTTTGTATTAAGTGTTTTACTTGAGGACAAGTAAAAGTTCAAGAGTGGGGGTATGTGATAAGGGCTAAAATCATCACTATTTTCCTAGTTATTTGATGTTAATTTGAAATACGTTCATTGTAATAACTAGGCATATTCCTTCCTATTTAACATTTTTCTTGTAAAAAGTTTTTTTGATGAATTTGTGTATATTTGAGTTAATTTTAAGCAAAACTGGAGATTTTTCAGAGTACACTTGGCGCAAGGTCTAGCAAGTAGACCAGATGCTAGGTCCTCTCTGGCCGGCTAGAGAAAAATAAGGCAAAATTGAGGAGGAAAACAAAACATACCTAGTGCCAGGTGAGTCGAAGGGACCCTGTGCCAGGTCCGCTCTGGAGCACAAAAATCTTGTACATGAATTTAGTAATTTTGCAAAGATTTCGATATTTTCCAATTCCTACTAGGCCAAGGCTTTTTAAGAAATGAATTTGGCATCAAAGAAGACTATAAAACCAAGAGAAAATACAAGAGATAGCGAGTGAATCCAAGAGAAAAATTCCCAATCACTCAAAGAAGGAGAAATTCACTATTTAAGGAAGGTTGTTCAGAGAGTCTTTAAAGGAGAAGAAAGAGGCTTGTCTATGAGTGTTTTCTTTTACCTTTGTTTTCTCGTTCTTAAACAATGATGTGTCCAATGTTTTATTTGTAATTTGACATTATTTTGGAATTCATGGTTTTGTGTTAATCTAGTTATTTGATAAATCTTTATCATCTTTCGGATTTGATTACTTATTATCATTAATTATTGATGGGAGTTCTTCTAATTAACTTAGGAAATGATGTTAGGAGTTTATTGCATTGATTTCATATTTGTAAAATCTTAATGGACTTGAAAAACGAAGTTAAGATTAAAGAACTAAAGTGATCAAAGATTAGTTGATTTTACCTCGAGCAAAGGGTCGTTAGCAAATTTCATGTTTATGAGAAATTGAGTTTAATGCATGTTTTGGTTATGTTGGTTTGATTGGGAAATCTGCTAATTTAATCAAAAGATAGTGATTCCATGGATTGAGAAAGAAGTGGAGCCTATCTAAGTAGATTCATGACTTAGGAAACGATTAAATTTTACTTTATATTTTTTCATGATGCCAAGATAATGATTACTTGAGATAATTGCTAGAGGATTCATTATCATGATTTCTAAGATAATTGTCTAAATTATATAGTCTTACATCCTTGAGTTATATATCTATATTTTTATTTTCCTATTTACTATTTTCTCACTTTATTAAGTCGATTAAACAATAAATGAAAAATGACTAGTGTGTACTTGTTCCTTTGAGGATTGATACTCGTTAATTCTCTATATTATACTTGCGATGAGCATACTTGCTCATATGTGTATTTTGGAATTAATATTTTAATTAAAACTTGACTAAGGGATGGATTTAAATGTGATAATTTTTTTTACACAAAAAATTTACGAATCAATACTCATCGCAAGCATAGTATAGAGAATTAACGAGTATTGATCCTCAAAGGAAACAAGCACGTACTAATCACTTTTCATTCATTATTTAACCGATCTAATAAAGTTATAAGATAATAAAAAATAAAAAATATATATACAACTCAAGGATATAAAAATATGCAATTTAGACAATTACTCTAAAAAACATGATAATGAATCACTTTGCAAATATTACAATTAATTATCATATTGGTCTCATGAAGGATTTAAAATAGACCTACTTCGTTTGCAATCCATGGAATCACTATCTTCTAGTTAAATTAGCGAACATATTCTGTCTCAACTAATTTACCCAAAAGATGCATTAAATGTAATCCTCATATAAACCCCTATATTCTAGGTGATTAAACATTAAATTAGTTAATGAATCCATATTCGAGCAATTATTAACTAACCTTTGATTACCCAAGTTCTTAACAATTAAGTTCTTTTTCATGCAAGTTAAGAAATAACAAATATGAAATTAATCAATTAAAGTCATTATCAACCCCTTTTTTAAGCAAGTTAATAACAAAAATCAATTAACCAATTTCATAATAAAAATAAGTAATCAAATCTCAAGATAAATAATTAATTGATCAAAAATCTAAATTAACTCAAGAAATCATGAATCTAAAAAACAATGTTAAATTATAATGAAAACATTAATTATATCATTATTCTTAGAAAAATAAAACAAAGGTAAAAGAAAGAACTTATAAACAAGTCCTTTTCTTCCTGGAAAACCTTTTTGAATAATGCTCATTGAATTATGAATCTCCTCATTTTTTGAGTGATTGAAAACTTTAATCCTTGGATTGACACCTTTGTCTTGTGTTTTTCTTGTTTTAATAAGCTTCCAAGAAACCAAAATTCATTTTCTAAGAGTTCTAAGTCAAGTAGAGATTGAAAAATACCAAAACTCTTGGGAAATTACCAAATCCACACTTAATTGGAAAAGTTCACCGACACTGGGCAGATCAAGGCCGGCGCTGGCTCCGTTTGGCGTGCTCTAGTTGCCCGATCATGCTCTATTTTTTCTCCCAAAAATTTCCCTGTTTCTTTAGAATGGGACTGGCGCTAGCTTCGTAGCTCACAGTCAGTGCCGGCCATGCTCTTATGATGATGGAATTTTTGTTTTTTCGTTGTTTTCTATAATAAAAACCCAAATTATCTTTTCAAGGGTAAAATATCAAATCTGGAGGAATATACCTAGTTATTGCACGAAATGTATCACAAAACATCCTCAAATAACTAGAAAAATATTGATGAATTTTGCCCTTATCAGGACTTAAGGGTGGTTTGTTAAGCATATCCAAGATCATTCTTAAGGAATTTAGATACTGGTCTAACAGAAAAGCGTCTAATGGGATTTTTCGAATCGATAGAGTGGGCTATTGGTTTCCGTAAAATCGTAAAGTAAATATGCGCTTAATTAAAGACTTAATTAATTGCATCTCATGTGCATATACATTATCTGATATCTTTTATCTTTCATAGAGGTCATTTGCAACATGACAACCAATTTGAACTTATATAGCATTCGGGAAATAAATAAGCTTACTGAGTCAACTTCCTGGACTGGTATAAAAATTTGAGAATCGTTCTCAAATCTGAAAAGTTGCTCTATATGCTAGATACTTCTATTCTACTACCGTCAGTTGTTGATGCTCTTGTTAATAAGCGTGATATCCATAAAAAGCACAAAAAGGACCGTGACACAACATCTTACATCATGTTGGCATCATTGAACTCTAAGCTTCAAAAGCAGCATGAGGGACAAGCCAGGACAGATAAATACGAGATCTCAAAGCAATTCTTCTGTGCCAAAATGGCAAAGGGTATTTCAGTGCACTACATGGACTTAAGATACTGGGATTTATTAAGAAGTTTGGATTACTTGGTTTTGTAATGAACCATGAGATAAGTGTTGATTTAATTCTTCAGTCTTTGTCAAAATTTTTCGCAATTCGTGATGAACTATCAGATAAATAAGATTGAGTCTAATTTTTCTAAGTTGATCAATTTTGTTAAGGCTAAAGAAAATTCTATTAAGAAAGTGAACAATGCAGTAATATTGGTTTATTCTTTAACGGCTTCTATGAAGAAGAAAGTTCCTAAGAAAAAAAAGAATCTAACCAAGCTTAAAAGTGGAACTAAGAAAAAGGAGACTGCAACCAAAGGACCATGCTACCATTGTAGTAAGATGGGCCATTGGAGACACAACTGTAAGAGTTACCTGGAGATCGTTAAGGAAAGGAATGAGAAGAAGAAGCTTGCTATCACTATTACGTCTACTCTTGGTGTGTTTATAATTGAGATTAATACTACTTTTAAAAATGAGATATGGGTATTAGATACCTATAGTGGATCTCATTTATGCACTAATATGCAGAGACTAAAGGGCAGTAGGAGGCTAGAGAAAGGTAATGTAGACCTACGAACTATAAATAGAGCAAACGTTTCTGCACTTGCTGTGGGGACTTATAATCTGCATTTGTCTTCTAGAATAATTATAGAACTACCAAAGTCTTATTATACTCCAGTTTTATTTAAAAATATTATCTCAACTACTTGTTTGGATATAGATGATTTTCATTTAATTTTTAAGAATAAAAATTGTTCCTTTTTATTAAATGATATCTATTATGATATTGTAACTTTAATAAATAATTTGTATGTTCTAGACGTAGAAAATCAAATTCTCAACAAAAACGAAAAGAAACATAAAAAAGACAACATGATCCAATCTTACTTATAATATTGTTGTTTAGGCCATGTAAACGAGAATTGTGTTTCTAAGTTGCATAAGTTTAGTAACTTAGGATCATTTGATTATAAATCATATAGTACATATGAATCTTTTTTACTTGGTAAAATATCTAAAACTTCTTTTTCTAGAAAAAGGGAAAGGGCTAAGTAGTTGTTGGAATTAATACATAAAGATTTATGTGGGCTAATGACATTACAAGTAAAAGAGGGTTATTAATACTTTATACTTCATAACCTTTATTATTGATTATTCACGATTTGGGTATTTGTATTTAATGAAATACAAATCTGAAACATTTGACAAGTTCAAAGAATTTAGAAATGAAGTAGAAAAACAACTTCGTAAAAGTATTAAAACTCTAAGAGCCAATCCCGGAAGTGAATATTTAAGACAAGAGTTTTAAAGTTATCTTAGAGATAATAGAATATTATCTCAGTGGACTTCTTTGTATTCGGCCTAGCATAATGGTATATTTGAAAAAAGAAATCTCTACTAGATATAGTTCGAACCATGATGGCTTCTGCAATTTTACTCAAATCATTTTGGGGATATATACTAGAAATTGTTGTTTATATTTTAAACAAAGTTCTATAAAAAATGGATGATACCACCCCTTATGAGTTGTTCTTTGATAAAAGACTAAAATTAGTTCACTTAAGAATTCGGAGATGCCCTTGTTATGTTAAGAGGGAAAATTCAAACAAACTTGAAATAAATCTAATAAATGTTTGTTTGTTAAATATCCAAAATAGTCATATAGATATTTTTTCTATCTTCCATCTGAAAATAAAGTGTTTGTTTCAAAGTATGTTGTCTTCTTAGAGAAGGAATTCATGCTTAAAGGAGATAGTAGGAGTAAAGTTGAAGATTTATATCGAAAAACAAACAAACAAATATTGATCAACCAAATGATCTCGTATCTATTGACAAAATAGATGAACATTTATATACACAAGAATCTCAATGATCAAGTAGGGTATATAAGGCACCTGAGAAGTACAGATTTCTCATTAGTGATTACAATGACATATTACTTATAGAAAAAGATGAGCCTACTACTTATAAGGAAGTTTTGAAAAGTTCAGAATCTCCAAAATGGCTGGAGGCCATGAATAAAAAATGGATTCCATATGACAATTGAGTTCGGACTTTGGTTGATCTACCTAAAGGGATCAAACCTATAGGGTGCAAGTGGATTTTTAAAAAGAAAACCAATATGGATGGTAAAGTTGTTACCTATAGGGCAGGACTGGTTGCTAAAAGATATCATCAACAATAATGTATTAATTATGCTGAGACTTTTTCACTAGCAGCAATGTTGAAGTCTATATGAATACTTTTAGCACTAGCTACTCACTATTATTATAAAACTTGGTAAATAGATGTGAAAAAAGTTTTTCTTAACGAAAATCTAACTGAAGAAGTGTACATGACATAACTTGAGGGTTTCATATCTAAAGATGATACCAGAGTATGCAAGTTGCAAAAGTTTATTTATGGACCAAAGCAAGGCTTTAGAAGTTAAAATATCCATTTTGATGAAATATTTAAGGAATTTGGTTTTGTACAAAACATGGATGAACCTTGTGTGTATAAGAAGCTTAGCGGGAGTGCAATTGTTTTCTTATTACTATATGAAGATAACATATTGCAAATAAAAAATGATGTCTCAGCACTTCAATCAGTCACAATATGGCTATCAAAGAACAAATCCATGAAAGACTTTGAAGATGCAACCTATATTCTGGACATAAAGATCTATAAAGATAGATCAAAGAGATTGGTAGATTTTTCACAGTCTATAGACATAGACAAAGTGTTGAAAAGGTTCAGTAATGATCAATCCAAAAGAGAATTTTTACCTATGACTTACGAGTATTAAGCCTTTTAAAATCCATGTGTCCTTCAACACAAGATGAAATGGATTGTATTAGTAGAATACTATATGTTTCGGTAGTTAGATCTATTATGTATACTGTAATATGTACTAGGCTCGATGTATCATGTACTCTTAGTTTGACAAGCAGATACTAATTTAACCCTAGAGAAGGTCATTGGGCAGTTGTAAAAAATATCCTAAGTACCAAAGGAGGACAAAGGATAGTAACTGGTAAGTCAAAAGGTATACTGATGCTAGTTTCTAATCTGATAAGAATAATGCTACATTTTCATTTTAGGTGGAGGGATAGTTAGTTGGAAAAATTCTAAACAAGACACTACTGTCGATTCAACCACATAAGCTAAGTACATAGCAGCCTCTGAAGTAGCTAAAGAGACGGTTTGGATCAAGAAATTCATAACAAAATTAGAAGTGATACATAGTAATGTTGATCCAATACCTTTGTATTATGATAACAATAGAGCCATTACACAAGTAAAGGAACCATGGTCTCATCAACGATACAAGCATGTACTTAGGCGCTATCATTTGATACAAGAGATCACTGATATGAAAGATATAAAGATAGAGAGAGTTCCTACTAGTTAGAATATAGCTGATTCAATCAAAAAAAGCAATACTCCAAAAGAAACATGATGGTTATATTTAGTCATTTGATATTCGATACATGAATGTTTGGTTCTAGCGTAAGTGGGGAATTATTGGTGTTATGCCATAGAATTAATTATTTGTATGATGTATTTTGCACATTCATTAATAATAGGCATTTTTTTATCTTTCAAGTTATTTTATTATTTTGAATGTATATATATAAAAAATTTATAAATAAAGTCCCAAACACAATACACAGTGTTAAGAAAATCATGATAGATATTGTGATATGAAATTCTTATTACACTATATAGTATTTGTGCTAAAATCATCCCTCATCATAGTATTAATGAGATGAGATATTATTAATGTGAAAACACTAGTATGTATTATACTTCTTGTTTAGATTAAGCGGTGGTTCTCACATCTGTGAGTATTGTGATACTCAAGGTTAATATATGGATGCTTGTTAGATGAACCAGTTCATTGAATGACCTAACCATAAGATAATTATATGGATAACTATTTAGAGCTAATGAGAGAATCTCATTATAGTAGATGTGCTAATATCCTTAAACTTAAGATCTCCAAAGTACTTTATTTACCAAGTGTTGTACTTTGATTCCAATCCTTGTAATTTTTCTATATAGGATAGATATTGAGTACAATATAAATTAAAGTAAATAAAAGTAGTTGAAAGGGTCAACAAATGATTCATTGATTTTAATAGTAGAGGAGTATATGTCATGGCCACTTGTAGGAAATTATTACTCTAAAAGTCCTTGGCCAAGGCAACTATATGTTGAAAATAGTTCCAAATAATACACGAATTGAGTAACGAATTTCGGGAACAACTACTAAAGTATTCAGGTTAGAATTAATAATATATTAGAGGGAGATGACACTAGTTCATTACTCTAGACAAAATGAGATATAGAATGATAAAAGAAGTTTATTGCACTGGTATTTTCTATTAAAAAGTTTAAGTCAAACCACTTGACTTTCTAGGCTTTTGGGTGGTCATGATACATTGCTAGATGCCTCTATAGATCTGCTAAATATGACTTTATTAATTAGATAATTAATAGATTAATTTTAATTATTAAATTTTACGGATCCTATGTTTGGTATAACAAGTTCATGTTTTGCTACCAATTGACCAAAAAACCTAATAAGTCATACACAATAGAGGATTATGTGCTCAAAATATTAAATGACAATATTGTAGGATCATTACTAAGAAGAGTATAATTTTAAGAGTGAATTATAAGTTGGCTATAATTCAATGGGCCTAATTATAAACTGGTTATAATTTAAGGGTCTAATTGTAATTATTAGAACCTTGACCCATATGGATCTATGATATTCCTTTTTAAGGAGATACGGTGATATGCATCACTGAGAGAGACGTGTGAGAATTGTTCTTTGTGTGTAAAACCCGTAGGAACCACTCTTCCTCTTAGTGAAAATCCTACTCACTGCCAAACAAAATTGTTAGCATAATATTGTTAGTTCTAGAGTACTAGCCTTGGGTAGATACTGTTAGTAGCACCCTAGTGTTTCGATCATGAACTAGGTGGGGAAGGAGATGTCTATGTGGTGGTTGATTTGTAGTGTTATCATGAGGGGTTACTGATTACTAGAAAATTTTGAAAGCTATGAAATTTTTGTTAAAGTAATCTATGATCTATTTTGAACCATTTCTTCATATATGAGTGATCCGTGGGTTGGGATTCGTCTTTATTTTCCACTGCTTATTCTGTGATATGCATGAGCGAATTCCAACAGGAGGTATATTGGTTACTTGAATAATTATGGTGGACCTAACCTGGGTATAGACTATCTCAAACTCCTAACAAATAGCAAAGAAGTCCCAGTCAGGCTTGTAGGTGACTCTCTTATTATATGTATCTACCTCTGCCCAAGGTCCCTCATCCTCTACCCCAAGAATGTTAGTTAGGATCCCCTTTGTCAAATGAATAGGCACCCCATTAACAATAGCATCTATTATCCTCAAAATACTCTATCTCTTATTAGAAATGTTGGAGAAGAACTCATTCACCAACGTAGTATAAGATACCCCAGTCAATCATCGAATAGGAGCCTAGCCTGTTTGCCGGAATAGGGCTACTAGATATTGGTCCCTCTCTAACTTAGGGTCCATAGTCTTCTCTACCACTATCTTATTGTGGACCCAGCTATTATACTACTCCTCACACTCATCATCAATAAAATATCCAGGAGGGATGGTAGGGTCAATAGTGGAAAGAGATTGAGAAAAAAAAGCTTTACGCTACTTCTTCTTGGGAGGAAGCTTAAACTGTCTAGGAGGTATAGTAGATGTGAAAGAAAAATAGGGAGAAAAAAGGATGGGATTTCTTTCTTGTCAAATCAAAACAACTTTGCAACTCAACTCCAGCCAATCCAGTTCAATCCATACTACAACTCCAAAACACAACCACAACACTTACAAAAATCTGAACATATAACAAAAGAAATAGCGTACAAAAGAAATATTCAATTAGCATAATTCAAAACTAAAATCCCACAAAAAAAACAACATAAACATATCAATTCCATATCCAAGTTCATAAAGCAAAAATAATTTCAATTCATTCACAAAAAATATGCAGTTTAGCATCCACACGAATTATCCTCAAAGCACAATGCAATTTAATTAAAAAAAGGTAAAAACAGAGCATCTCATTTCGTAATTCAGCATCACCATTTCAGCCACATACAAAATCTCAATCAAATGCAATTCCTTCTAAACAACGACTTAAAATTCCCTTTATTCAACAAAATAGAGAAAATTTAAAAGCCACCGCATTTAATAAAGCTACATAGTTTTACCAAAAATAAAGCATGATCTAATAGCTACAAAAAATAAACAGCAACTCCACAAAGCAATAGGAGTCAATATCCACACAAAAATACAATTCCCCAATCATCTCTTGAATAAAATTACCACAAAACCTATAATATGATTTAACAATAAGTATCAACATAACAAATTCCCTTCACCACAAATATCAACAAAGCTCAATAATTAACAAACCCACTACCAATAGCACTCAATAATTATATATCAAAACCAACAAATCAAAATCAATTAAAAATCTTCATAATTCTCAATAGTTCAAATGACAAGTTAAAACCATAAGTACAAGCCACACCTAAAGGGTCAATGAACGCAATGTCACAAAAAATTATTGTGCAATAGAGAGGAAGGGAGGCTATTCGCGACTCTTAGGTTGCCTTTTCACAGAGGAGGTGTTCTAATCGAGTGCTTGAAATAGTCAGCAATGGCAAAGATGGCTATCACAGTGGGGCCTCTTTGATAATAAAGTGCGAAGAGAAAAATCGAGAGGAGAGGGAAATAAGGAAGGTAAAAAAAATGCAAGAAAAAGTGAAAATTGGAAACAATTGAGCGTGGGGCACGCTTGGGTGACGACCAACGCTCAAGATTGGGAGAGAAAATGGAAGAAATCATAGTGGATTTAGAGGAATTCAGCGGAAAAATGTGATCGCTCAATAGTCTTATTTACTACCTATGCTAACTAATTGGCTTCAATTCAAGTGTTATAGCAAGCGCTAGTTAGAGCTTAGAATCCCAACCGATCTTACCAAAATAGTATCGTGTCTATCTTTCACCAATATAATTTATATCTGATTAAATATACTAGCAGGCACTGCTTATTCCCAGTATTTCGGTGACTTTTAATTTTCTGAATTAAATTGACACCTATTTAATTGATTTAAATGGTGCCAATTTTGTTTAATTTTCCTGAAAAATGCACAAAATTTTTATCTTTTTCAACTTTTTTTTTCTTTTTCAAATACTAGAAATAAACATACAAGCACAAACAACAAGAACACACCAGAAATTAAGTTAAATTAAACCATAATATGCAAACACGCTAAGTTCAAATCAAACCAAGTCTAAATCCAAAACAAGTAATAAATCAAATAAGCAAACAAAGCATAAAATAAACTTGTCCATATGCAAAAGGAGTAAGATAAATGGGGAATCAATTCTTACCACGCTCATCGCGTGAATTGCTTTCAGTGTGTACCAGGTAGAGTGTCACTTTGTCTATTAGCAAGGAGCTTTGTAATTTATCCAATTTGGCTCTCAAGATTGTAAATTGATGCCTCTTGATTCCTCATTCATACTTTAACTCCTTAGAAGCATGAACCAATAGAAGAAACCAACTTAGAAACCGAATCTTCAAGTGAGGGCTTTAAAAGGTGTTAAGAATGAGGCGGTAAAGATGCATGGTAAGTAAGAGGCACTTAAGGCTATGCCATTAGTCTAGCTTGAACAATTTGAGGGGGAAATAATTAAGTTTGCCCGTAGTTATTCTATGAAAAGTTTAGATGGTTCTGCCAACCAGGATTGTAGTATTCCCATACGGATTGTTGCCTTACCGTGCATTCCCTACATAATCCACATGCTCCAAATGTTGATTACTAGAAGCTCCCATCATTTGGCATTCGTGATTTGGGTGACTTCCTCTACAAAAATTGCAACACATGACTTAGACTTGAGGATTCACTTTTATTTTCTCTATCTTTTTTGTTAGGGCCTCCAACTTTGCTTCCATAGCTACCACGGTGTCTAAACTATACTTTCTTGTATGCGTGCTCTGGGTTTCTAATTTTTCCAAGAATAGCTATTCATAGTTGTATTCTCAATCACGTCCGCAACTTTTTAGGAGTTTTGGTTGCTGTAGAACCTCCAGATGAGGCATTAAGAAGCTGTTTAGTAGCAAAGTTTAACCCATTGTGAAATTTTACCATCTGAAATCCCATGTCCAATCTATGGTGTAGACACTTCCTTAGCAGTTCCTTCCATCTCTCCCAATAGTCATAAAGAGTCTTTGATTCATTTTGCATGAAGGAGAAGATGTCATTTTTGAGATTCATAATCCTAGCTGGAGGGAAATACTTTGCAAGAGACTTTTCTACTAGCTCATCTTAAGTAGTAATAGATTCAGGAGGAACTAACTTGAGCCACAACTTTTCTCTATCCTTAAGAGAGAACGAAAAGTGTCTAAACTTTTTCACATTTTTAAAAGCACGTTTCATTTTCAAAGTATCAAAAATATCTAGGAAACTTGCTATGTGCACATTCAAGTCTTTATCTGGGAGTCGATCAAATTACACTATTTGTTGCACTATTTGAATGAATGATGGTTTAAGCTCAAAGTTGTTTGCATCAACACGTGGCCTCAGAATACTTGACTCTATCCAATGAAGTGAAGGTCTAGCATAGTCTCCCATAGTTCTTTTTTCCATTTCCATTTTGAGCCTCGTCTCCACGAATTTCGAGATTACCATCAACGTTTTTCATGCTCGCCAAATTCTCCAATAGAACATATAATCTACCTCATTCTTAAAGATTTTGAACCACCAAAATTTCCTCTTGTCTTTCTCTCCTTAACCTTCTCAAAGTCCTCTCTGTCTACGAATCAAAATTCTCAATATGCGCTTGCACTCTCCTACTCATATATAAGAAAGGATTTCTCTTCAAATAAAACACAAAACACCAATTACTTTTATATTCAGAATAACTAACATCAAAAGTAAAACATAACCAAAATATATCTCAATACACAAAATCCTCTATAACTAATTTCAGTAAATCAATGAATAAATTATTAAAGAATTAAAATATCAATGAAATTTCTCAAGATACAGAAGAACACAACTTACACAAAAACTAAAGATAATCCTCAGTTAAAATTGGCCAAATAAGCTATATTCACAATAGAACATTTATAACTACTTAAGTACAAATAAGTAATAGATACAAATATATACAAATATAAGGTCAAATCAACAAAACTCAAGTTTTTTGAAATATTACCACTCTTGCCTCAGCATTGGCACCAAAAACTTGATGCATGTTTTGTGTGCATATGCTTTTATTAGGAAGTATTATCTTCAAAATCACCCACAATAATCAAGTTTTAAATTAAAAACACCAAATTACTTACATAACATATATATACAAGTATACCTATCATATAGCATAGAGTTTTAGTTGGTAAGTATCAAAGATCCCAAGGAAAGTGATAAGTACCTCTAATTTGCTCTCATTTCATTGTTTGGCCAACACATAAATATATGAAGAAATATGACAATCTGTTTAGATGGTACACTAACATGCACACCTAATACCACCTAAAGTCACAAAACTACCCAAAAGATAAGAAGAATATATAAGTCATGTAGTTAAGAGGAATCTCCCTAAATCAAGCCAAACATCAAATACTCAATTCGATTAATCAACAATCCTAAGCTAGCACCAATGGATTGTTTACAATTAGCCTCACTCCCTCTCAAGTGATAAGCCACCCATCCTTAGCTTAACTCGTGGATATCTCTATCTCACTAATCAAAGCTAAAGGAGTATTAAAATCAACAACCCAAAGCAATTTTGATAGAAGAATGGTATCCTTATCTTTAGGCAACATCGCAACCTATCAATCATTAAGCCCTTTTTCTTTAACCCCTCTCTCGAGTTAATCAAAGGAAAGCAAATAGAAAAAATCATATAATCAAACTCCCACATCCTAACCCCATCTCTAGAAATCATTAGAATAGAGAAAACCTAACTAATCAATCCATACAAATCAAAACAAGTGATAGAATGTTAGAATAAGATATCAATAAATCAAATAGGAGTTCAATATTCAACAAAATAAGGGTTCACCCCTTTAAATACAACATTAATCCATAAAGCCCAACAAAATCAAAACAAAAACTATAAAGAGAGAGAATGGGGAACTCCTAGACAAGTGAAGCCCTTTTCTTCTCTTGCGATCCTTCTTGAAGACGCTCATTTTACCTCCAATGGATTTCTTGATCTTCCCTTTGGAGATTTCTTGGTGTCCTTGAGGGTTTGTGGTAGTTGCTCTTTTATCAAATCTTGGCACTAATGTCTAAAGAGGGGTATATATAGGTTCTGCTTTAAAAACCCTCAAAAATCGCAAAATAATAGCTTCTATGACATGAACCAATGCCTGTTCAACTATACTTCCTAGCACCAATTTATCCACTTTTTCTTAAAATCCGGTTACGAACCAATGCATGTTTAACGACCTAACCAGCATTGGTTACTCCTAGTAATCTTGGTCTTCGGATCTCTAAATTGAATTGGTGCCTATTAGAGTGTACTAATAGGTGCCTATTATCTCCTTTGAAACTCCATTTTTGTGCTTTTTCACCTTATTTCTCCAACAAATCTTTTTTATGAAATTTACACAAATGATGCAAAAATAAGAGAAGTAGTTGTCATCAATTCAGTAATTCTTCACAATTATAGCAAAAATAACATGAAATTAAGTACATTTTAAGCACTCATCATTGTGCTTAAAAGACCAAGTATTAAGAATACAAAGTCAAGCTCACAAACTTTCATTTAGGAATTGAACTTATGTTCAAGTTCAAAGTTTTTCTTTCCCCCAGTGAAAATTGTTTAGGTTCGAACACCTCAAATAGCTTTTTTCCTTTTATTTTTTTATTTTGAGTTGTCTAAAAAACTTGAATTTGTTTGAAGAGAAAGCAACCCCTAACGAAAAAAAAAAGGAAAATAATTTATATATCTATGTATACACACACACACACACACCCCACTACTACTATTAATAATATATATGTTTGAGAATACATTCAAATATGTTTACAAGCAAACTCGTGTTGATTACATTAGTAATCACATTTTTTGTTTAAGCTTGATTAAATTCTCAAAGGAATATGCATTAATCGGAAACGAATGAGTTTAAAAGTGCTTTGTTTACGAACTTGGTTCCAATTACATCTTGAAGCATATGTAAAGCCTTCTATAATACACTACAGATTCTCTCCTCTAAATCCTCCCCCATCCTCTTTCCCATTCTCAACAATTTACTAAGTGTCCTTCTCATTATCTCTATTTATTTTTTTCATTTCTAAATAAAAGTTTATTATTTAGATTATTTATGTTTATTATTTATTTATTTTTTCCAAATAAAATTTTATTATTTAGATTATTTAAGTTTATTATTTAGGGTTATTTATTTAGGTTTATTATTTAAGTTTATTTATTTAAGTTCATTATTTAGGTTTATTATATATTTATTTAGGCTTATTATTTAGTTTTTTTATTTTTCAAACAAAAGTTTATTATTTACATTATAAAAGTTTATTTTTATTTTAAAAAGAAAAATAAATAGAGATAATAAAAGGGACACTTAAGAATCCTTGAGAGTGGGGAAGATGATTGGGGAGGGATTTAGGAGAGAGGATCCATACTACCTATTCTATCATAAAATGAAAATAATTATTAACCCTTTCGGTTTCCTTTTTTTGTTTTTTAATGCTCTTTTTTTTTTTTTTTTTGTTAACACCACCCCAAAATGAGAATTTTATTAAATGAAATAGATAAAAACTACAGAGAAGACCATTTTCATATGCATATTAAATTAAATAAATTTTGATCAATATCTACATATAACTTGTCATGTGATCATTTTGTATTTGATCAATTGATTATCTTTAATCTTCTTCACTTTCCTCAAGCGTACAAGCATAAAATCATCTTCATCAAACTCATCCATTCTATTTTCAATCAACTAAACATACAACTCTGAATTTGGAGTTCCATCACAACCCCTTGATTGGTTCTTTGCCTTGTGAGTGCTTTTTCTTACATAATTGACGAAGTTGTTTGCAAATATCATTCTCAAAGTTAGGCCTTAATGAATTTTTTGGCACTGAAGAGTCATATGTATGTATGTATGTATGTATGTATGTATGTATGTATGTATGTATGTATGTATGTATGTATGAAAGTAGCTGTGGAAGCACCTTACAGTGACACATGGCATTGTTAGCTATTGACACTTGACAGTACGAAATTTAAATTTTTTTTTTTTTTGGAAGAATTTTGAGGGGTTTTCTTTTTAAAATATTATGATTATTTAAATTCAATAAATTCATATAGATAAAAACCAACATTATGGTTTTCTTTTCAGATTCAAATAATTCAAATGAATTTTTTTAATAAAAGTTATCCATTTATCTCTCTATTAAATACCCTTCAGATTCAGATCATTAAGATTTAGATAACTAAAATGACTTTTGATGAAATTTTTTTATAAAACTAATTTTTTATCTCTCTATTAAATACTCCTTAGCCACAAGAATAAGCAGCAGCAGCACCGCCAGGGGCAAGCATGAAGCTGAGTAGATTTATCAAATTTACAGAGTTTTAGGCTGTCCAACTTGATCTTTTAGCTCTACAACTACCCTCTGACGATCAAGATAAACAAGCTCAAGCTTTGGCACAATCTTGGGATAAAGGAAATCAAAAGGTATCACTTTGGGATTGGTTTATGTATGTTTCTGTGTCAATGAGTGAATTTAGAGGAGCCCAATTTGAATTTAATCTTAAATTTCAAGTTTTAGTCCATTTTATTATAAATTTCACAGTGGTTAACAGAAAACCAAACTTATTATAGAATTTTGGCAGTGTCAGAATAAAATCTACACACAATAAATCTCTGACTATTATTTGCATAATAATTTCTTCAAATTTTTCTCTTTCTTTTCTCTCACAATTTTCTCCAACAATTCTATCACAATTGGTAAATCTGTTAAGCTTGGGGAAGAGCTTTATTAGTAGAGTTGATCACCTATTTCCACTAACTCTACTAATATGTATTAGTGGTGTTAATGGTGGACGTCCATATATATTTTTCCACTAATGGAAGCAGTGGATTCTCCACTAATGTATTCATAACTCCCCCTTAGATGTCCATTACATAAAGAATATGTCTTGTTAAAAACTTATTAGATAAAAATCTAGTGGGAAAGAAATCTAGCAAAGGAAAAAGAGTACACTAGTCTATATGTCTGCTTATTACTCCCCCTGATGAGATGATCCCTTTAAATCTTTGAACTAGCGCATACTAATTTTATATCTCAACTTCTCAAATGTTACAGTCAGTAAAGTCTTCATGAAAATATCTGTCAGGTTGTCACATGACCGAATTTGTAGCACATCAATTTCACATTTCTTCTAGAGTTCATGAGTAAAGAAGAATTTTGGTGAAATATGTTTTGTCCGATCTCCTTTAATATATCCTCCTTGTAATTGAGCTATGTAAGCTGCATTGTCTTCATAAAGAGGAGTTGGAATATCTCTTGTAGATGATAATCCACAACTTTCTCGGATATAATAAATCACTAATCTTAACCATACACATTCTCGACTTGCTTCATGAATGGCTATAATTTCAACATGATTTGAAGATGTAGCTGCTATAGATTGTTTTGTAGAATGCCATGATATAGCAGTATTTTCACATGTAAATAGATAGCCCGTTTGAGAACATGTTTTATGTGGATAAGATAAATAACTAGCATCTGCAGAACCTATCAATATTTGGTTGATTTTATTTGAATAAAATAATTCGAGATCAATTGTACCTTGGAGATATCGAAGGACTTGTTTAATTCCATTCCAAATTTCCATGGTTGATTTTCATGTAAACATCATTTTCTAAATTTTCATGCAACTAAGCAGCGACAACATCTAATAGGCGCATATCTATCTTTTCATGTACTGCCAAACTGATAAGGTATCGGAGTGTAATATCATCAACAATAAGAGAATAAGTTTCATCATAATCAATACCTGATCTTTGTGAAAAACCTTGGGCTACTAACCGTACTTTAGATCGCACGATTTCATTATTTTCATTGCGCTTTTGCACAAATATCTATTTGTAACCAACAAGTTTTACACCTTCTGGCATTCGGACTGTAAGTCCGAAGACTTCACGCTTTGTAAGTGCATTTAATTCCGATTGAATCGCATCTTTCCATTATAGCCAATCTTTTCTATACCGACATTCATCAACTAATATTAGTTCAGGATCATCATTATCCTGTATAACATCAAAAGATATATTGTATACAAACATACTATCAATAACTGTTTCTATCCGATTCCAACTTTTACCAAAAATGGTATAATTGATAGAAATTTTAGTATTATTTTCATCAACTTGTGGTTCTTTTATTTTGTCATAAGTTTTTTCTTGGTTTTTATCATTCTTTTCTTCAATATAATCATTTAGATCATTTAATCCTCTTTTCTTTTGAGAATTTTTATCTTTAGAACCGAGAGGTTAGCCACGATTCTGGCGTGCTATTGACTCAGTAGCTATAGGTATAATCTTTTGTTCTGCTGGGACTTCAATTCGAATAGGAGCATTTATAGCTGGAATATGCGATTTTGTTACTCTTCTGAAGTCAACAAATGCCTCTAGCATTTGATTTGCAATGCTTTGCAAATGAATTATCTTTTGAACTTCAAATTCACACGCACTTATGCGCGAATCAAGATAATTTAATGATGTTATCCAAGTAAGATCTTTTTTTATACTGTTTATGTTCTCCCCCTAATTTAGGAAATAATGATTCATCAAAATGACAATCAGCAAATCTTGCTGTGAATACATCTCCTGTCAAGGGTTCAACATACATAATAATAGAGGAAGAATCATATCCAACGTATATCCCTTTCTTCTTTGAGGATCCATCTTTGTACGTTGGTTTGGTGCAATTGGAACATATACAACACACCCAAAAAATCTTAAATAAGCAATATTTGGTTCTGAACCAAAAGTTAATTGCAAATAAGAGAATTTATGATAACTAGTTAACCTTATACGTACAAGTGCTACAACATGTAAAATAGCATGTCCCCAGACAGATGTTGGGAGATTTGTTTTCATTAATAATGGTCTAGTAATTAATTATAATCTTTTAATAAAAGATTCAGTAAAACCATTTTGTATATGAACATGAGTAACATAATATTCAACATTAATCTCAATTGACATACAATATGCATAAAAAGTATGTAATGAAAATTCACTCGCATTATCCAAACGGATATTTTTAATTTGATGATCAAAAAATTGTACTCATAATTTAATTATTTGAGTAAGTAACCTCACAAACGCCAAGTTGTGAGTAGCTAATAAACACACATGTGACCATCAGGATGATGTATCAATTAAGACTATAAAATATCTGAACAGTCTAAATTAAATATCTTTATCTAAATTTATCAAATTTCTTAAATTTAAAAATATCTAATTAAATTACTTTACTTAATTTTAATCATGGGTTATCCCAAAAAAAATAATATTTAGATAAGATTCATCTGAAATCATTTGAATCTAATTAATTCACATGATGACCTTACACATATACAAATTTGATACTTTTACATATACAAATCATGAATAGACTATTCAAGAAATGTCCTACATGGTGGATGAATAGGTCCACAAATGTCTCTATGAATCCATTCAAGAAATGTAAGACTTTCAACTCCTACTTTTACTGGTGATTGTCTAATAATTAATTTTTCTAGGGAACATGCAGCAAATGAGAATTTTCTATTTTCAATATCTTTTTATTTTTTAATAGATGACAATGTATATTCTCAATTATTCTTCTCATCATGGTAAATCACAGATGACCCAACCGGTCTTGCCAAATGTTAAAAGTAGTAGGATCAGTAAATTTTTTATTTACTAGATAATGAATTTCAATTGTATATATTTTTGCAAAATATAGACTAGTAGAAAAAAACGGTAGTTTTTCTAATACAGATTTCTTACCAAAATTAATTTGAGTAATATAAAGATGATCAATACCATTTTTCTCATTTGTTTCAACATGATACCTATTTCTGCGAATATCTTTAAAACTTAATAAATTTCTTCTGGATTTTGAGAAAAATGGTGCATCATCAATATTAATTGTTGTTCCTTCAGGCAACAATATACTAGCTTTTCCGGAGCCTTCAATTAAATTTTTACTACCATTTATAATATAAATATTTATTTCTCCCATTTTGAGATAAGAAAACTATTTCTCATTTTTTAGTATGGTGTGTGTAGTTCCACTATCAATAATACATACATCATTATTAAAAATAGCCATCTGAACAAAAATATGTATATGCAAATGTAAATATTATTAGAATATAATGAAAATTGACAAAAATATTAGGGTGAGGCATTAGTTCTTCTGGACACTATCATCACCAATTAAATGGTCCATCCTACCGTTTGCTGATTTTCTTCTTTCCTTTGCTTGAAGAGGATTGTGCATCTGATTCTTTCGGATCTGGTTTAGGGACAGGAGTCCATCCTTTGACTCTTATCTCTTTACAGAGATATTTTATATTTTCAATTTGATCGAGCTTGTAGCCGCATCCTAATACAAAACATATTTTCTTTTCAACATAAAACTTACAAAGCTGATTGTTCAGAGTTAATCCCTGAATTTGATTCTCTACTACAAACTAATTAAACTTTTGCAAATTTTGACTGGATAATGTGGATTTGCTTCCACCAAAGGTTTTCCACCAAGTGTAGAACCATCTTGGTATAGGAGTAATGATGTTTTTGCCATATTTGACAAACCAGGTGTGACTAAGATCTCGGAGATACATGAAATTGTACCAAGCATCTAAGTAATCCATAAAATTATATGTGGGAGGTTTGAAAGACGTTTTGAACTGGATAGGGGTGTAAATACCGGTGACCGGCCAAGTGTTGAGGTCGAGGATTTTCATAATCCTACATTTAGAATAGGTTATACCTTTGTCGGCTCTATTCAAGTTTCTTTCATGTTCAAATTCAATTGAACCTGCTGCAAAAAGGATATGCTCCTAATAGAGACGGGCTCTCTGGGGTTCAGATTTGAAAATATGGCTAGATTGTCGGTAGGCTTCTGGATGGAGTTTGGTAACTAGTTCTCTTTCTGGAAAGGTTGTTAGTTCTCTAGGAAGAGCCAATATTGGGATGACTGTTTTTGGGAGAAATTCAAATTTCTCTTTGGTTGCAGAAAGGGTTGATTTTTCTGATTTCACTGGTGTTTTCAGAACAACTGCTTCCTTGAAGGAAGTAGGAATAGGTGTTGTGTAGAAAGATAGATCTGTTTTTTGTGTCTCAGTATTTTTTGAAAAGGCTGGGTTGAAAAGATCCATTATGAGCGGTGACTTGCTCACAGAATTGGATGGAAGAGAAGGAAAAGAATTGAGTACTGTAAACCGATTACCTTGAGGTGGTCGGAATCTTGGTTGTTGATCCATGACAGATTGAGCTGCTTGAAGTTGCTATTTATAGGCAAATGAATGAGCTCCAGACGTGAGTTGGTACTCATCGCAGTGTTGAATACTATGTTAAAAGTCATATCCGTCCTTGCAAGAATTCCCTGGTTAAGAAATCTGGTAGAGAATTATTCTCTCCTTTGATAAATTCAATGTCAAAATCAAAGCTGGATAAAAGTGCTTGCCATCTGGCAAAAATTTGCTTAGCAACTAAGTTTTTAACATCTTTTTGTAAAACATCTTTTGCCGCTTTACAGTCTATTCGAAGTAAAAACTTTTCATTGATTAAATTATCTTGGAATTTAGAAATGTATAAAACTATTGCAAGTATTTCTTTTTTAATAGTACTGTAATTCTTTTGACTTGAAAGCCAAATTCCTGAATGATATCGAACTAACTATTCTGAAGTAGAATTAGGTTTTTTCTGTTTGAGTATACCACCATAACCTAAATCTGATGCATCTGTTTCAATAATCATGAATGCTGTTGGATTTGGGATTCCTAAACAAGGAAGTCTTTTGACAATCTGTTTAATTTTCTTAACTGTTTGAGTTTGCTCATCACTCCAAGGGATTGGGTCTTTTCTAGGACGCTTGTATAATGGTTCACAGATGATTCTGAGATTAGGGATAAAATCTGATATATAATTTAAGCAACCTAAAAATCTTTGAAGCTGAGTTTTATCTTTTATTTCATCTGGAAATTTTTCTGCAAACTCTATGGCTCTACAAATAGGTTTATAAGTTCCTTGGGTTAGGTCGTGGCCTAAGAAACGAATTTTGGTTTGGCAAAGGCGGAGTTTAGATGCACTCACTACCAGCCCATTTTTCGTGATTATCTCACGAAAAAGACGTAAATGTTTAAGATGTTGTTCAAAGGATTCACTAAAGATTAAAACATCATCAATGTAGACTATTGTAAATGTTGTATATGGGTTAAAGATGTCATTCATAACTTTTTGAAATTCACTGGGTGCATTCTTTAATCCAAAGGGCATTACATTCCATTCATATTGTCCGAAAGGGACATTGAATGCTGTTTTATATCTATCTTCTTCTTTAATCTGAATTTGCCAGAATCTTGATTTCATTTCGAATTTACTATAAAGGACTGCTTTATAGGTTTTTTTTAACAAATCTCGTTTGTTAGGGATTGGATATCGAATCCATTTAAGAGCTTTATTTAAAGGCTTATAATTGATAACTAATCGAGGAACGCCTCTTTCTTTTTCTGCATTGTTGTTAACATAAAATGCGGCACAAGACCAGGGTGATCTTGATTCTCTGATTAAGGCTTTTTGCAATAAGTTAGAGATTTCCTGTTTACAATATTCCACTAATTCCTTATTCATCTGGATTGGTCTGGCCTTGGTAGGTATCATTGATTCATCGAAATTATCAATGTACGGGAGACTGACTATATGCTTTTTCCTTTCCCAAAAAGCTGTGGGGACCTCTGAGCAAATTTGTTGTTCGAAATCTTTTCGGATAGATTCTATATTATCTTGAATGTCTTTTAGCTGTAGCTGGCTTTGGATTCTAGTGTATTTGATATCTTCTTTAATAAAGGCTATTTGTTGTTCACAACAACGAATCTTTCTTTTCAGAAGATTGATATCTTTTGTTAAAGGACTTTGCTAAAAGGAGAAGGTGACTGGTATGGATCCTATTTCGGTGTGAACACCGTTCTAATCTACATTGAAGGGATAGATCTGAGTAAGAAATGGGGTTCCTAAAATCAATTCTTGGCTTAAATCTTTAATAATTAAGAAGGAATTTGTGAAACAAAACTGTTTATTACAGATGTGAGCATTAGATAATTTGTATATGATTTTTAGCTATTCACCTGCTGCAGAATATAATTTAGAACCTGATTTTTCTAAATATTTAGTAGGAATTAATCCTTCACAGATACAATTCTGATCTGCTCCGGAATCTAAAAGGGCAACTAATTGGATTGAGAAGTCTCCTATCTTGAGAAGAATTGGAATATACCATTTTTGAAAGGTTATTTGGGAAATAGCTGAAATATAATCTGAATTATTTTCATTTTGTTCTATTTCTTCGTCTGATAAAGGAGTAGGATCTATTAAAGGTTTATCTAATCTTTGTTGAACTAATTTCTCATTTATCTGGTTAATGTATGTTATTCTTTGATCATTTTGTTCCTTTAACCATTTAACTTCTTGTTTAAGTTCTTTAATTTCTAGTTGTAGTTCTTGTAAAGAGTTAGTAGGTTCCTTTTGTTTACCTTTAAATTTTTCAAATACTTCTTTTTTAATTATAAGGTTCTACTTGAACTTTTGGGGTAAGAACTAAATCTTTAACCTTTAACAGATATTCTCTTTTAACTGTTTCATCCTGAATGTGATCTAATAGTTCGAAGAAAAGTTCTTTATTTGCTCTAGTAATTACATTAACTTGATTGAAAGAATTATTGATCATACAGAGTTCTCCTATTGCACAAGTACATAGACCGGTGCAGTCGCAAGAGGATTGTTCACTTGAATCTGATTCAGAGGAATTTTCTTGGATTTCAAATATTTCGTCAGATTCGCTATCACTAATATCTGTTGAAGAATCGTTTTGATCAAGAATTTGATTAATCTGCTCTAAAGTGTCTTTTGATAAAGAAAGCTGATTTACTCTTTTCTTCTTTTTAGCTTTTATTTTGCATTCATCTGCTTTATATCCTCTTTTTCTACAAAAATAGCATTTAATGGTGTTATTAAAGGTTTTATCTTTTCTTTTAAATGGTTTAGAATTTCTTTCTTTCTTTTCCCCTTTAAATCTTCTCTTCTTTTCTTTCTTTAACTTTTTAGATGGTGGAGTTATTGGTGAAAATCCGAATATTTCACAAAAATTTCCTAATTCTTTTTTGGATTTTTTATGATAGGATTCCATCTGAGTTTTAAGCTTCAGATCTGTGCAGAGATCTGCACCCGCTTGATTCACATAACTGATTAATTGACCATATGCTAAATAGTCATAAGGAATTTCATTTCCAAAATCTAATTTTAACTTTTGTCGAACTTTTTCAGCAAACAAGGGAGGTAATCCTGAAATAAATCATTCTTTCCAGAACGCATGATGACAATCTGTTCTAAGCATGACTTTTTGTAAAAACATATATTTATACCATCTGAAATCATGAAGTTTAGGGCAGGTTAAGTTAGTTAGGATTTCTGAACTTCTATCTGCTAACTGTTGAGGATTTCCTACAAAATGCTGAGTTAGGGTAAACATAAAGGTGTTAAGACAATCGGAAGTTGTCTCAAATACTTGAGTGGGTTGACCGTTAGCATTTGGAACTACTTTTGTTAAGACCTTGGTGGCATTTAGGATTTCTTGGCGTTGTGGTTCAGTGAGGTAGTTGTTCCACCACCCCTGAAGAACGCCAGTAAAACCAGTTGTAAGAATATGAAGGATGGATTGATTAGTATTGTTGAGATTCTTACATTTGATGGCTGTAATAGCCATGGACATTTCTTGAATAACGTTGAGGATACTGTGTTCAGACATACCATCAATATTCCATTCCGTAATGTCTTCACCAGTAAAAGCTGCTCGAGTATCTAAATGACGTTCTTCAAACTGAACATCTGGAAAGGATGGCCTAGGATAATAATCCCTAGTATAAGGATTGGCAAATCGAGGATATTTGGTTTTTGAAATTCTTTTATGTCCTCCTAATTTATTAAGCTGTTCAGGAGAAGGATCAATGTCTATTAGAGAAATAGCATTTGTTTCTAATAAACAAGTTTCTTTAGGGTTTCCTATATGCTGTTTGGCTTTAAGATTAATCGTGGTTTTCATTACTTTATAATAAACACGATATATTAAACCAAGAGGTTTTGATCCTAGTTCGAACTCTAGGTTCTTTGTCTGAATATTTAAGGTTAGGGTTTTGAGAATGTGTGGATCTGTTAGATCTACGGTGAAATTTGGGTAATGGTTGAAGTAAATGGGACCATTCGCTGTGTTTGATTCAAGAACTGCTAGCAAACTATTTTGAAAATCTAAATGTCTACTATCACGTAGTAGAAGGCAGATTGGGGCATCGATTCCTAATCGATAGAGAGGTTTGATAGCTACTTGAACTAGTCCAATATGAAGATATCGATATTTATTCTTTTTATGCGATTCTAAGGTGACTGGATTTAAAAGCTGAATAGTTCCGTAAGGCTGATTTATGGAAACTATTTTTTCAGTTGTTTTGATTGTATAGCTTTGAATCAAATCAAACATTCCTTTTTCATAAATCTTATCAAATTTTTCTATTGGTAAATTCCAGTTCATTAATCTAGATTCAACTTTATCTAGTTGCGTGCTGATTTCTAAATCGTTAACTTATTCTATGTCGATATCTGAAAGATTGGATGCCATGGGTGAGTAGGAGATTACTTTCTCTCTCTTTGTCTATGCATTAGTAATTAATACGAATTCTGTTGTTCCTTAAAATTATATCTTGATCTATGTTTCTTTATTTCCCCCTAGGACACACCTAAACTCTGGACACACCCGAGTCATTACTATGCTTATGGTTGGCAGCTACGGGACCACCCCCGGGTCCGAGCATATCGCGCTCTCTTACGCATTCTAGCCTAATCCAACGGTTCTGGGCTGACCAACGTACTAGATGCTCTCACAGGTGACTAACCAACCATCATAGTTAAAGGGTACTTTTAAAGAAACATACATGAAGATATAATACTTAAGAACAAGAGAAAGCGGATTAAACTACATCATGCAAGACTTAGAGAAAGAAAGTAAAGAGACTTACTCGGTCATGATTTGATTAATCATGCATGTATTCATGATGAAGCAAATAGAGCACTTGGCTCTAATACCAATTGCAAACCTAGGATAAAATTGTTGAATAAAACTGCTGATTTACAAAATATTGAACTGTTTACACAATAACTGATTGAAGTACAAGGGTACGAAAACTATGACAAGTACTACAGATATCAAACCTCTCTATCGATTAGGAATCGATGCCCCAATCTGCCTTCTACTACGTGATAGTAGATATTTAGATTTTCAAAATAGTTTGCTAGCAATTCTTGAATTAAACATAGCCAATGGTCCCGTTTACTTCAACCATTACCCAAATTTCACTGTAGATCTAACAGATCCACACATTCTCAAAACCCTAACCTTAAATATTCAGACAAAGAACCTAGAGTTCGAACTAGGATCAAAACCTCTTGGTTTAATATATCGTGTTTATTATAAAGTAATGAAAACCAAGATTAATCCTAAAGCCAAACAGCATATAGGAAACCCTAAAGAAACTTGTTTATTAGAAACAAATTTTGAAAGATCTAATACCTTTGTCCCTCAAATGATTAAGTGGGATAATGTTCTACAAAACCCTATCTGGAATTTTGATCACATTATTAATCCTAAAAAACATTATGAATCTAAAACATTAGGAAAAATAATAGAAACTCCGACAGGTAGTATAGAATTAGAATTCAGAAGAAAATCATTTTCAATTCCTTCTTCATCCTTTTCTTTACCCAGATCACTTAGCAGTAGACGCTTTGGTAATATAGAATTTTTTGGAGAAAATCCCAAAGTAAACAATGTTAACTTTAGTGGAGAAATCCCTAAGGTAAATTATGAAGAAAATATTAGTGTTAAATCAGGAAGCCCTACTCAATCAGAAATGCATATGCCTTCAACTCTAATGGTTTTAACTTCTGAAACAGATTTTGTTTTAAACAAAGATTATCTTCGTAAGCTTTGGAAAATACCAAGTAATGAACTGAAACGAAAATGGTATTTTGCAACAGTTTCTGAATCAGAAAGAGTTAGACTCTTACAAAAGTATTATTCAGATCAAATAAGAATGGAATAACATTTAGACTTTTTTGATTGGTATGAATTAGTTAAATATCAAGAAAATAATGCTTCAAATGTTATTACCAAAAAATGGTATACATCAAAAAATGAAGTCAAAGAGTCAGTCTTTCCTCCAGCTGAAGAAATCAAAATCCCAATAGAAAATCAAGTTATAACAGCTTCTCCATTTAAGTTAGAAAACTTAGATAAACATGGTGATGTAACTAATAAAGATTTAAATAAAGTAATTCAACAGAATAATTATACTAATCAAATGCTAGTTACCATGGCTAGTAAAGTAGAACAACTAGATAGTAAATCCTCTGTACGAGAAACCCCACAATTTAAACAGTTTAATCCAAAACAGCCTGTTGATCCCAACCCAGTTTTTAAACCTATAATATACGAGCCTAAAAATATTAAGCTTAATATAGGAACCACGAATATAGAAGAAGTATATTTTATAAAAGAAATAAATGAAAAGTTAAAAAATCTAAAGACAAGAGATGAACCAGAATCAAGTTCTAAAACATATCTCCAAACTATACATCAACCAGTCTCTCTAATAGACATTGATCCTTCTCCTAAACAGCTTTATAAATTAGGAGGAAATAAAAAAGGCGTTCCTCGATTAGTTATCAATTATAAGCCTTTAAATAAAGCTCTTAAATGGATTCGATTGCCAAGGAACTTATAAACCTATTTGCAGAGCCATAGAGTTTGCAGAAAAATTTCCAGATGAAATAAAAGATAAAACTCAACTTCAAAGATTTTTAGGTTGCTTAAATTATATATCAGATTTTATCCCTAATCTCAGAATCATCTGTAACCCATTATACAAGCATCTTAGAAAAGACCCAATCCCTTGGAGTGATGAGCAAACTCAAACAGTTAAGAAAATTAAACAGATTGTCAAAAGACTTCCTTGTTTAGGAACCCCAGATCCAACAGCATTCGTGATTGTTGAAATAGATGCATCAGATTTAGGTTATGGTGGTATACTCAAACAGAGGAAACCTAATTCTACTTCAGAACAGTTAGTTCGATATCATTCAGGAATTTGGCTTTCAAGTCAAAAGAATTACAGTACTATTAAAAAAGAAATACTTGCAATAGTTTTACGCATTTCTAAATTCCAAGATGATTTAATCAATCAAAAATTTTTACTTCGAATAGATTGTAAAGCGGCAAAAAATGTTTTACAAAAAGATGTTAAAAACTTAGTTGCTAAGCAAATTTTTGCCAGATGGCAAGCACTTTTATCCAGCTTTGATTTTGACATTGAATTTATCAAAGGAGAGAACAATTCTCTACCAGATTTCTTAACCAGAGAATTCTTGCAAGGACAGATATGACTTTTAACACAGTATTCAACACTGCGATGAGTACCGACTCACGTCTGGAGCTCATTCATTTGCCTATAAATAGCAACTTCAAGCAGCTCAATCAGACATGGATCAACAACCAAGATTCCGACCACCTCAAGGTAATCGGTTTACAGTACTCAATTCTTTTCCATCTCTTCCATCCAATTCTGTGAGCAAGTCACCGCTCACAATGGATCTTTTCAACCCAGCCTCTTCAAAAAATACTGAGACACAAAAAACAGATCTATCTTTCTACACAACACCTATTCCTACTTCCTTCAAGGAAGCAGTTGTTCCGAAAACACCAGTGAAATCAGAAAAATCAACCCTTTCTGCAACCAAAGAGAAATTTGAATTTCTCCCAAAAACAGTCATCCCAATATTGGCTCTTCCCAGAGAACTAACAACCCTTCCAGAAAGAGAACTAGTTACCAAACTCCATCCAGAAGCCTACCGACAATCCAGCCATATTTTCAAATCTGAACCCCAGAAAGCCCGTCTATATTACGAGCATATCCTTTTTGCAACAGGTTCAATTGAATTTGAACATGAAAGAAACTTGAACAGAGCCGACAAAGGCATAGCCTATTCCAAATGTAGGATTATGAAAATCCTCGACCTCAACACTTGGCCGGTCACCGGTATTTACACCCCTATCCAGTTCAAAACATCTTTCAAACCTTCCACATATAATTTTATGGATTACTTAGATGCTTGGTACAATTTCATGTACCTCCGAGATCTTACTCACACCTGGTTTGTCAAATATGGCAAAGACGTCATTACTCCTATACCAAGATGGTTCTACGCTTGGTGGAAAACCTTTGGTGGAAGCAAATCCACATTATCCAGTCAAAATTTGCAAAAGTTTAATCAGTTTGTAGTAGAGAATCAAATTCAGGGATTAACTCTGAACAATCAGCTTTGTAAGTTTTATGTTGAAAAGAAAATATGTTTTGTATTAAGATAGGGCTACAAGCTCGATCAAATTGAAAATGTAAAATATCTCTGTATTATGCAGACTCATTCACCCTTGAATCCTTCTGAGAGTGAAGACTCCCTCTATCTAGATATTTGTAGTACTTGTCATAGTTTTCGTACCCTTGTACTTCAATCAGATATTGTGTAAACATTTCAATATTTTGTAAATCAGCAGTTTTATTCAGCAATTTTATCCTGGGTTGCAATTGGTATCAAAGCCAAGTGCTCTATTTGCTTCATCATGAATACATCCATGATTAATCAAATCATGATAAATCCCGGATGACCCAACCGGTCATGCCAAATGCTAAAAGTAGTAGGATCAGTAAATTTTTTATTTACTAGATAATGAATTTCAATTATATATATTTTTGCAAAATATAGACTAGTAGAAAAAAAGGGTAGTTTTTCTAATACAGATTTCTTACCAAAATTAATTTGAGTAATATAAAGATGATCAATACCATTTTTCTCATTTGTTTCAACATGATACCTATTTCTGCGAATATCTTTAAAACTTAATAAATTTCTTCTGGATTTTGAGAAAAATAGTGCCTCATCAATATTAATTGTTGTTCCTTCAGGCAACAATATACTAGCTCTTCCGGAGCCTTCAATTAAATTTGTACTACCATTTATAATATAAATATTTATTTCTTCCATTTTGAGATAAGAAAACTATTTCTCATTTTTTAGTATGGTGTGTGTAGTTCCACTATCAATAATACATACATCATTATTAAAAATAGCCATCTGAACAAAAATATGTATATGCAAATGTAAATATTATTAGAATATAATGAAAATTGACAAAAATATTAGGGTGAGGCATTAGTTCTTCTGGACACTATCATCACCAATTAAATGGTCTATCCTACTGTTTGAGTGTTCGAAAAAATTAGATACATCCATATGGATAATATTGATATTAAGATCTTCTGGATCAATATCATCGGCGACAGCATCATTAATTGGATGCTGAGAAAAATTTGCTTTAACATGTTTCTTTTTCTTTTCCAGTGAAGCTTGATATAATTTCACTAAATGCTTGGCCGTACGACAATTACGTGACCAATGACCTTTCATGCCACATCTATAACACTTATCTTCATAATTTTCTTGCATTTCTTTTTCTTTTCCCTTATTATCTTTTATTTCCCACTTCAAGTGGCCAGTATTTCTCACAACTTAATTATCACTGTGATAAGAGAAATATCGAGCATGTCCACAACCATAACCACGACCACGGCCATGACTACGACTATGGCTACGACTACGACTACGACTGTGGCTTCTGCTAGAGCCAATAACATTCACTTCTGGGAGTGCTGTTGAGCCAGTTGGTCTGGCTTCATGATTTTTCAATAATAACTCATTATTTTTCTCTACAATAGGGAGGGCAATAATTAAATTAGTAAATTTTATATACCATTTTTCTCGATATTGTTGCTACAGGACAATATTCGAGACATGAAAGGTGGAGAATGTCTTCTCCAGCATATCTTCGTCAGTAACTTTTTCTCTCCATAATTTTAACTAAGATGTAAGTTTATACATTGCGGAGTTATATTCATTCACTATTTTAAAATCTTGCAACCTCAGGTGCAACCATTCATACTGTGCAGTTGGTAGTACGACCATCTTCAGGTGGTCAAATCTTTCTTTTAAATTTGCCCACAGGACATATGGATCCTTTTTTGTAAGATATTCCATTTTTGAATTTTCATCAAGATGACGACGGATAAAAATCAAAGCTTTAACCTTTTGTTGTGCAGATACACTATTTTTTTTCTTCAATAGTTTCACTAAGGCCTTCAGCATTTATATGCATTTCTGCATTGAGAACCCATGACATATAATTTTTTCAGAAATATCAAGGGCTACAAATTCGAGTTTAGTAAGGTTAGCCATAGAAATCAATAAATGCGTACATTTAGTCTTCTGGCTTTTATGACGACAAAAACTCGCATTTTAGTCTTATGGTTTTTGTAATGGCAGAGACTCGTGCTGATAACGTATTATAAAATTTTGGCAATGTCAAAATAAAATCTACGCACAATAAATCTTTAACTATTATTTGTACAATAATTTCTTCAAACTTCTCTTTTTCTTTTCTCTCACAATTTTCTCCAACAATTCTCTCACAAATGGTATATATTCAAGAAATATGTGAGGAATATGAAGAAACCGTGACTTCAGCTTAAGAAGGTTGGGGTTTTTCAAATTCTATGGGAAATTGATATAGCTTGAAAGAAAGAATGGATGGGTAACCAAGGAAGGAAAACAACGCTACAAATAGAAAGAGAATGAAGCGGTTTTGAAGCAGGAAAATGAAAGAAAACTATTACTTCTTTTTATTTTTGTTGTACTGTGGTCCAAGAGGAGCTGAGTCTATATGCGTAACAAAACAACACCGTACGGCTACCTGTTAAACATTGTGAAGAGAATCACCACGAAATGTACTCTGCACCCTGAAGTCTTTGTGGTTGCATTTTACCTTCCAATTATTAACATTTGATTTTTAATTTTCCTCATTATCTAATTTCACATTACCCTTGAGCTAGTATTTATAATTTACTATACAATTTTAAAGAAATAATAAAAAATCAAAGTTGGAATAATGAGGGAAACATGATTATTTCCATGGCTTTACACATTAAGTATGAGAAATGCCTTCTTTCTTAATCTAGAGCTAAAAAAAAAAAAAAGTTAAGAATTTTATATTTTGTTCTCATTCTCTTCAAAGTTACATTCAAAAAATTATATTATAAGGTGAATAAATCAAATTTGTCAAAACAATAATTTTTGTTTTGCTCAAGCTTAACTTAATAGTTGAACTCAAGGCAAGACTCACTTTAAAGTTCACCGAATTTAATTAATTATTTTTATTTCTTTTATAAATCTTATATATATCTTTAAATTAATAAGAATAACACCTAATACTATGAATAATATCAAATTTAAGCTCCAACAATAAATGCACCTAAATGTGTTACTTCTTTTAGTTTATACCTTGGATCAAATCAATGTCTCTCCATCTTCTAAATTTGACATGGTCAAAGATCCAAAACATCCCTTTTTGCAATATGTCTACATACTGCAATATAAGTGTCTAGGTCAACAACTCATATACCATGTGCGCATATGCCATATGTAAGCAGCCTCCTAGATTATTACAAAAAAAAAATTACATATATATACATATATATCTATATATATATATATATATATATATATATATATACACACATATATACACACACTATTGAGATCAATGTGGTATTGTTAATACAGTGTAGACATAGTTTTCGCTTATTTGGATTGTCATTGGTATTTCCGTGGTTGTTTCTTTCTTTTGAATATTCAACTTGACAAATTACGAGTAAAGCTGAAACTGTGTTGCCTCTGTGCTTCTAAAAACTAAAATCTCAAGGTCAACTTTTTTTTGCATGGATTTGTTATTGTGCTGTCATAAGGATTACTACTGCTATTATTTTATTTATTTATTTTTAATTTTTTAGGTCATTGAAATAAGCATTGTTAGTAAATTATGTTCACTTTGCTATATATAATCTTGCATGTTGGGTTTGTTAGTTTAATGATGAAGGAAATATATTTTGTGTGCATTTGGTAGAATAATCAAAATGTGCCTCTTTTATATTTATTTCATTTAATCTTTTTTAACATTTGACTGAATGGCTGGATCTTTTAGATTTGAAAATATTAAACAAAATACTCCTACTATATAATAGTTGGGCATTTAGCAGTTAAACATTAAGTTATCAATTTTTAAAAGATGTAAAAAGGTAGTTGAACAATCTATTGCTTGCTCTACGAAAATTCACACCGTGTATATATGAGTGGTGGTGTGGGGCAATTCATTTATGACCATCCTCAATCATTTTGGTGGGGCTTTACTTGGTGGTGTTAAGCATTGGATTCTACAATCATGTGCTAACAAGACACTGTAATGTTCTCCTAGAAAATGCTCTTTAGAGTTTTATTTTTGTCCATTTGTATTTGTATAAGGCAGAATTTCCTTCAATATACACCTTTGTAAATTTCAAATTTGTATGAAAGTACAATACTGTATATTTTCTCAACCTTGAATGAAAGGTTGAAAAAAAAAATCATCAAATTAGTTTATATAAGAATTAAATTTGTGTATATGAAAGGTTATTATCTGAATTAAAAGTATCAAAAGTCATGATTTGTATATGTAAAAGTATCAAATTTGTATATGTGTAAGGTTAACATGTGAATTAATTAGATTCAAATGATTTCATATGAATCTTATCTAAATATTATTTTTTTGGGGATAACCCATGATTAAAATTAAGTAAATTAATTTAATTAGATATTTTGAAATTTAAGAAATTTGATAAATTTAGATGAAGATATATGTATTGTGCTTTTGTAACATGTGGCATATTGAATTCAAATAATTTTTTGTTTAAATGTGAAAGGTTATCATTTGAATTAATTAGATGCAAATAATTTCAAATGAATCTTATCTAAATATTTGTTGGGGATAACTCATGATTAAAATTAAGTAAATTAATTTAATTAGATATCTATTTAAATCAAATAAATGTGATAGATTTAGATGTAGATAAATTCAGATGAAACTTATTACAACTAAAATTTCTACTCTTTTTAATTTTTCACTTATCATCTTTTTAAGAATTGTAAAAGTATTGTTCAATATTTATATCATTCATTATAATTTAAGAGAAATTACCCTGTGCAACGCACAGACATCAAACTAGTAGCCTATAAAAGCAGCTTTGTCCTACACGGAATTTCAAATGTTGACATCATCATTTGCGTAATAAGGAAAATAGGCTATATAATTGTTTGTCTTCAAGTTGTTGTGGAGCTGAATATCACATCCATCTATTTGCACACTGCCAGTTTTCATAAATGAATAATCTGATGAAAGGCAAGCATATTGAGCACTCTTAATAATTTGTAGAAAAGAGGAGAATTGAGTGTCATTTATTGCAAGGTCAGCTAGTAGCTAATCATGTTGTTGGCCATTGCATTTAAATCTTGCTGAGGGATTTCACTTGCTGCTCCTAAGTGTTGAGAAGTTTGTACAATCTCCTTGCTAACTGGTGGCTGCGAGCTTAATTAGGAAACTGCATCTTGTCTATTTTGTAGTATGAATTCCAGTAGATGAAACCCAAGGTCCTGAAACCCTTTTCTCTTTATGATTTCTTCCAAAAACATTGATAGGGACCTCTTCCAATTGCCTTTGTTTTGACAGCTCTTTCCGAGAGATTGGTGATTCACTAACAGCCCTTGATATTATCCCTGTATCAACATCATTCAAGATTCGTCTTACTACATTTGTTAGGGAGAAACCCTAGGAACAAACAAAAAATACTCTCCTGACAAACTAAATAAGACAATAACAAATAAACAGAACAAAAAAGGTGGCAAAGCCAACTAAATAACAAAGGCGGCAAAGCTAACCAAGGAATATCAAAATAGAGAAAAAATAAAGAGCGGAAAATATAAAGGCAGCTTAGCCGGTCAACAAATAAAATTAAGCAGTATAACCGACCGTAAAAAAAATTAAGTACAGAAAAGAAATAAATGAAAGTAATAAAATAACGACACCAAATTTACGTGGTTTGGTCAAGAGACCTAAGGTCACGAGCAAAAGAGGAGCAAATCTTCCACTATGGAAAAAAAAATATACAAAGCTTTGGGAAAATATTCCCAAACTAAATCACAAGTATAAAATTATAAAGAAGTCTAAATTTCTTCAAATGCTTATGAGCGGTGTGTTTCAAGAACCAAATCAAAGCCTTTATTTATAAGGCTTCATAGGTGAATGGTGGTTCTCCACTTTTGATGTGGGACTAAATGCAAGGCATTCTAACAAACCTCCTCCTTGACTTGTATCACAAACTCAAACATAGCAATTTTGCTCCACTTCTCTACAAAAGTCCAAAGACCACAAATCACGAATAGTAAACACCAATCAAGTCCAAAATCTGCTTGAACTTGAAAACAAGAAGAGGTTTCGTAAGCATCCCAACAGGATTGTCTTTGGTGTTAATCTTCTGAACGAAGACTTTCTTCTTAGCAATGATATCTCGAATGAAGTGAAACTTCACATCAATATACTTCGTCCTCTCATGATACATCTGATCTCTAGTCAAATGTAATGCACTTTGACTGTCATAGTAAATTGTAGTTATACTTTTATGTAGACTGAGCTCACCAAATAAACATTTCAACCATAAGGCTTCTTTGATTGCCTCGGTCAGAGCTATATATTCTACTTCTGTAGTAGACAACGCCACTACATGTTGTAAGCTAGCTTTCAACTAATTGCAACACCTCCAATTGAAATTACATAGCTAGTAAGTAATCTTCTCCTGTCAAGATCTTCGGCGTAGTCAGAGTCCACAAAACCAATTAAAGTATTGTTATTTCTTCCAAACTCCAAACAAGTATTTGAAGTACCTCGCGAGTATCTAAGAATCCATTTTACGACTTGCCAATGTTCTTTTTCTAGACAAAATATATATATGCTAACCATACTGACTGCTCATGAAATATCTGGATGAGTACAAACCATTGCATACATTATACTGCCGACTGCACTTGAATATGAAACTCGTGCCATATAATCTTCCTCTTCATTTGACTATGGTGACTAAGCAATTGAAAGTTTAAAATGACTCGCAAAAGGAGTACTTACAGATTTTACATTTTTCATGCCAAATCTCTCCAAGATTTTCTCAATGTAATTTTCTTGAGTTAGGCACAACTTTCTAAGACCTCGATCTCTTTTGATCTCCATGCCAAGAATCCTTTTAGCTGCTCCTAAATCTTTCATTTCAAATTCATTCTTTAACTGTCTTTTCAGGACATCAGTTTCTTTCAAATTCTTAGCAGAAATGAGCATATCATCAACATAGAACAATAGATAAATGAAAGAACCATCATGTAATTTTTTAAAGTAAACACAACTGTCATATATACTTCTTGAATAACTATGACTTGACATAAAAGAATCAAACCCCTTGTACCACTGTCTTGGAAACTGCTTCAATCCATACAAAGATTTCTTCAAAAGACAAATATGGTCTTCTTTTCCTTCAATTTCAAATCCCGCAGGCTGCTTCATGTAAATTTGTTCCTCAAGATTACCATGCAAAAAGGTTGTCTTAACATCAAGCTGCTTTAGTTCCAAATCATACATAGCAACTAAAGCAAGCAAAATACGGATAGAGCTATGTTTAACAACAGGTAAAAATACTTCATTAAAATCAACACCTTATACCTAACTATAGCCCTTCACAACCAATCTTACTTTGTACTTTCCATCTTCAACCCCGGGAGTCCCTTTCTTTTTCTTGAAGACCCATTTGCAACCAACAATTTTCTTTCTTAAAGGCGGCTTCACAAGGACCCAAGTTTCATTCTTGTGGAGAGACTCAATTTCTTCATTCATTGCAATTAACCACTTAGCTGAATTTTTACATAAAACAGTTTTGTTGTAGGTAGATAGTTCACCAACTCCACCTGTTTCTTCTGCAACTGACAAAGCATATGCAACTAAATTTGCATACCTTTGCGGTGATCGAATCTCTCTCCTTGGTCTATCCTTGGCTATGAAATATTTTTCTTGTACATCTTTTTCATCACTGTGAACTAAATCTTGCTGAATAGAAGAAGTTAAATTAGAAGGATCAGAACTGTTAATTTCAAGCTCCACCTGTTCATGTGTACTATCTTCATCTGTACGAGAAGAACCCGAAGACTCCTCTTTGGAATTTAACATTGATAATTCATCAAATGTAACATCTCTACTAATAATAAATTTTAGTGATTTGGGATCTGAACACCATAATCTATATCATTTTACCTAAGAAGCATACCCAAGGAAAATACATTTCGTAGCTCTAGGCTCCAATTTTCTTTCATTCACATGTATAAATATTGGACATCTAAAAACTTTCAAATCAGAGTAATTAGCAGCATACCTGACCAAACTTCCTCAAGAGGTTTGAAATCAAGAGCTGCAGAAGGAGCATGGTTGACAATGTGACAAGCTGTAGAAATTGCTTTTGCCTAAAAATCCTTTGTCAACCCTACATTTGAAAACATACACCGAGCTCTTTCCAAAAGAGTTTGGTTCATACATTCTGTAACACCATTTTGTTGAGGCGTCATTCTTACTGTACGGTGCCAAAAAATTCCTTCATCTTTGCAAAATTCATCAAATTCTTTTTCACAGAATTCCATGCCATTATTTGTCTTTAACCACTTGATCTGTTTACCTGTCTGCTTCTCAATCAAAACTTTTCACCGTTTGAAAGTTAGGTAAACATCACTCTTATTCTTCAGAAAATAAACCCAAATTTTTCTTGAATAATTATCAATAAAAGTCAACATATACCTGGCACCACCCTTAGAAGGAACACGAGATGGACCCCACATATCTGAATAAATATAATCCAAAGTACCTTTAGTCTGATGAATTGCTGGTGAGTTGAAACAGACTCTTTTCTACTTTCCAAAAATCCAGTGCTCATATAAGTCCAAAGCCCCAATATTTTGTCCATCTAGAAGGCCTCTCTTGCTCAACATACGTATGCCTTTCTCACTCATGTGCCCTAACTGCATATGCCATAATTTAGTGGTGTTAGACTCAGACAAAGCTGATGTAGAAACTGCAACAAAACGTGTGACAGTAGTTCCCTGCAAAGTGTACAGACTACTAAACCTGCAACCTTTCATGACAACAAGAGTACTTTTACAGATTTTCATAACTCCACCTTCATCTACATAATTGCACCCAAGAGCTTCAAAGGTGTCCAAAGAGATGAGATTCTTTTTCAAATCAAGAACATGTCTAACATCGGTGAGACTTCTCACAATACCATCATGCATTCTAATTCGAACTGTGCCCTTATCCACAACATTGCAAATGGTATTATTGCCCATCAAAACAACTCCACTGTTATGATTTTCATAAGTGGAAAACAAATCCCTATTGGGACACATATGGTATGAACAACCCGAATCTAAAATCCATTCATTTTTAGACCTTATTCTGTTATCAGTTACAAAGAAAACATTTCTTACTTCACCCTCATCAGCTACAATACTGGCTTTAGCAGCATCAGTAGATTTTTCTTTATGTTTATCCTTATTTTTCAACTTAAAGCATTTAGACTTAATGTACCTCTTTTTATGACAATAATGGCACTCTAAATTTTTGTGTCTGGATTTAGATCTAGACTTTTGCTTATTATTTTAAAAAGATCTCTTCTGTTGTCTACCCCTAACAATCAAAACATCAGCTTGATTTTCACTACTTTCTCCAGTTATATCCCTATCAATCTTTTCTGTAGATTTTAATGCAGACTTAATTTCTTGATACGAGATGATTTTCTTTTCATACATCATCGTATTTCGAAAATGCTTAAAAGACTGGGGAAGTGAACACAACAATAACAAGGCTTGATCCTCATCATCTATTTTTGCATCGGCATTTTCCAAATCTATAATAATGGAATCAAAATTATCAAGATGAGAGGTTATAGACGTACCTTTTGTCATTCGAAGTGTAAACAAAGTCTGTTTCAGATAGAGCCGATTTTTTACTGTTTTCTTCATATACAAACCCTTCAATTTTTCCCACATAGCCTTTGTTGATTTCTCAGTGGAAACTTCACGTAAAACCTCATTTGACAAATTCAAAATTATACTTGATCTGGCCTTTTTATCAAGTACCTTAAACTCCTCTTTTGTCATCTTTTCTAGCTTGTTTTGACTCCTTCCAATGTTGAATTAACTCTGTCTTGAATCAGAATAGCCTCCATCTTGAGTTGCCACATCCCAAAGTTGACATTGCGATCAAATTTCTCCACCTTGGTCTTAGTTATTGCCATTGTTGCCATAGAGTATTAAATCCACCCAAAGCTCTGATACCAATTTGTTAGGGAGAAACCCCAGGAACAAACTAAAAATACTCTCCTGGCAAACTAAACAAAATAATAACAAATAAACAGAACAAAAAATGTGACAAAGCCAACCAAATAACAAAGGTGGCAAAGCCGACCAAAGAATATCAAAATAGAGAAAATATAAAGAGTGGGAAATATAAAGGCAGTTTAGCTGACCAACAAATAAAATTAGGTGATATAATCAACCATAAAAGAAATTAAGCACAGAAAAGAAATAAATGAAAATAATAAAACAACGACACAAAATTTACGTGGTTCGGTCAAGAGACCTACGTCCACAGGCGAAAAAAGAGCAAATCTTTCACTATGAAAAAAAAATAACATACAAAGCTGGACGAAAGAAGAACAAATCTTTCACTATGAAAAAAAACAACATACAAAGCTTTGGGAAAATATTCCCAAGCTAAATCACAAGTATAAAATTACAAAGAAGCCTAAATTTCTTCAAAGGCTTCAAATGCTTGTGAGTGGTGTGTTTCAAGAACACAAATCAAAGCTTTTATTTATAAGGCTTCATAGGTAAAGGGTAGTTCTCTACTTTCGATGTGGGACTAAATGCAAGGCACTCTAACAACATTAGTAACAAGAATGATGGCATGAGAATGGCTGAAACGACCTGTAGCCGTAGCAGGATCCAAAGATATGCCAACATCTCCATCTGTGGCTTGACGCTGACTCAAAGCTGCTGAAGGGATAGCAGGAGTCGACTTCAAATTAAGTTGTGTATCAACGACTCCATTCAAATTCGTTGAAGGTATTGCAGGTGTTGAGTCAGAATTCCGTTGGTGATCATCAGTGGTAAGGATGCCACCAATTAGAGTATCAATTCCCTTCTTCTTTGGAGTCCAACGTGAAGTTGGATTAGACTTCCTTACGGTATTCCAGAAGTTTTTGGCATTGCTGGCAGGGGCTCATCATTTTATCTAAGACTCCAGAACTTTTGCTATTCTTTTGAGCATGTCCTATACGACGATAATCGGTGCAAAAATCTGGAACAACATCATAATGAATGGTCAGGAAAAATCCCTCCGATTCTGTTGCAAGTCAAATTATTTTGGTCAGTGGCTTAAGAAGTTCAATTTTTACACATATTCGGGCAACACTTGGGTGGGACAGATTGGCTGTTGCTTCATCTATTTTCAACGGATGATCCACCGCAGTAGCAATTGAAAGAGAACAAAATCTCAGTAGCAATTGAAAAAGACCAGATTTTGTGGAAAAATGGAAAGGTAAATGTTATTGATGAGGCTTGACAAGCCCTAAACTCAGTGGTCCATTTTAAAACTCTCATGGGAAAACCTAAAATAAACCGTTTATTCTTAATCTAAAGGCGAATAAAATCCTCTTCAAGAAAAGGACGAATCAGTATATGCATTGAATTAAGGAGACCTATAGTAACTTCATCTTTTAAGCCGAAAGTGCTGAACTGTTTTTGGATTGTTGCCAATGCCAGCATTCCCTGTGCAAACTGGCCTACAAGAGCAAAACGAAAGGGCTCAGCCAGCGACTCGATTTCTGATTCGGAGAAGAAAATTGCTGGCTCCCCTTTGTGAAAAGATACCTGTTTAATCTCTAATTAGCAATTGTCTCAAAGGAATTTGTAGAGAAAAGGGATGTGAATGAATGCTACCCCTAAGCTGCCCCATGAGTATTAACCTTCCAACTACAGTATGGAGTGATAAGGATGATAAGGATGCAAATCGGAGTAATAAGGAAGAAAATCAAGCTGTGGTTATCTTTCCCTTAAATAGAAGAAATCGTGAAGAGGAATAGGAATCTCATTGATCTCCAATCACTGCATAATGGGAATCCATTGAGCAATATCTTCTCCTTTAAAATAGCTATGTGACAGCACTAGTTTCCTAGTTTACTTCCGGTTACCTTCTACTGCTGTAACCATGCATATATCTAGAGATGTTAATGACAACTCTGGTCTCACGGTTGTTTTGATTGAGAAGCCTTTCAACAGACTTTGCACAAGTCTAGTTTTCTTTATGGTATCAGAGACATTGTGAGACAAGAGAGTTCTATTTGTATAGTATCAATGGCATCCACAATCTCTCTCAATGTTGCCAACTTTGTAACCCTCAAACTCACACCAGACAACTACCCTCTCTGGCGTGAACAGATGCTTGCATTAGCCGAGAGTCAAGACATGGTCGGTCTTCTCACAGGCGAGAAAGTGAAACCGGCTATGTATACCAATGTTACAACAGAAAAGACAGCAGCGGACAACGAAGGAGTAGAACAGGTTTCCAATGAGTTTCTCAACTGGAAAAAAGAAGATCATCTCCTACGTGGGTGGATCATTGGAACACTCACAGAGGAAACATTGGGTCTGGTCATTGGCCTGGACTCATCCCAATCAGTTTGGAATGCATTAAAAGAAGCATATGCCCAAGACTCACAAGAGAGGGAATTCACTCTCCGGCAGCAACTTACCTATCTCAAAAAGGATCCAAGTCAATCCTTAGCAGACCATTTAAGGAAGTTCAAAACTATATGTGACAGCCTAGCAGCCATAGGCAATCCCATCACTGACAAAACGAAAGTCTATTGCTTATTAGCCAATCTTGGTCCCAAGTATGAATCATTCACAACAACAATGCTTAAACCTCCAATGCCATCTTACACGGAAGTTGTTTCTCTGTTACAAGGGTTTGAACAATGGAATTCATGGATTGAAGAGTCACATACACCATCATATGCATTCTATGGAGAACGTAATCAGCACCAGCAACAATAAACCTACAATAATCGCAATCACCA
This sequence comes from Voacanga thouarsii, assembly GCA_026120185.1. Classification (NCBI taxonomy): domain Eukaryota; kingdom Viridiplantae; phylum Streptophyta; class Magnoliopsida; order Gentianales; family Apocynaceae; genus Voacanga; species Voacanga thouarsii. The sequence goes on along the minus strand of JANUWF010001547.1, from coordinate 502,362 downwards.
AAGCAATCAATTCACATCAAAAGGAAGAGGATTTCAGGCCACCAAAAACAGTTTTCATTACTCCAATTTTGCAGGTAACAACTCGGGCTCACAACAATCATCTCAAAGGAAAAGTAATCGTGTGTCTCGACTACCACCACCCGGAAAACGAAGGATGACCATTACAGAGAGAGAAATGTACAAAAATGAGTACTGTCAACTCTGCGGGAAGCAAGGACATATTGCCAAAATCTGCTGGAGTTTACCATCACAATCAAGCAATGATGAACTTCCTCAAGCGCTTGCGGCTCTCACCATGGACACCTCCGTCGCTGATACTGAATGGACCACCGATACTGGTGCTTCGAACCACATGACGGCAAATTCCGGTATGCTATCTAATCTCAGAAAATATGTTGGTTGTGATTCTGTATTTATTGGTGATGGTTCTCCTCTGAAGATAGATGCAATTGGTGATACCTTAGTATCGGATGGTAAGAACAGATTAATGTCGCGTGATGTTCTTCTAGCACCACAATTAACAAAGAACTTACTTTCCATTAGTCGCCTAACAACGCAATATCCCTTGAACCGTGAATTCACTAATGAGCTATTTTGTGTTAAGGAACGAGCAACGTGACGTATTTTACTAGTAGGACAGCAGTAAAGGAGATCTTTATGTTTTGAATAAGATGAAGGAAGTAAACTTCTCCACTCGACAAACCTCGAGAACGGACGAGTTATGGCACCAACGTCTTGGACATCCGCAAAGCTCGCTCGTCAAGATTTTACATACAGAGAAGTTAATTAATGTTAATTCAACGAAGAAAACTGATAGTATTTGTGAGAGCTGTCAACTGAGGAAACTCAGCAAGTTACCTTTTAATTCATCTAGTTCCATTAGTACTCAACCTTTTGAGAAAGTTCATTGTGACATTTGGGGTCCAGCTCCCATTTTATCTCTTGGAAAATTTCGGTTCTATGCATGCTTTGTTGATGATTATTCTCATTACATGTGGATAGTTCCCCTCTGTGCTAAATTTGATTTTTTTAATGTTTATTTGGCTTTTGAAAAATATGTGCAGCGACAATTCAATGCCCAAATAAAGATCTTTCATACTGATGGGGTGGAGAGTTTGTGAATAACAAACTGAAATCTCACTTTCAGCACCAAGGCATTGTTCATCATCTTTCATGCCCATATACGCCTGAGCAAACCGGGATTGTTGAACGTCGACATCGCACTATTAGAGAACTTGGCATGACTATGATCTTTCACAGTAGTGTGCCTAAGTTTTTATGGGTTGAAGCATTTACTACAACAACATATTTAATCAATCGGTTTCCCTCTTCATCACTAGCACTTGATACACCCTATTTTTGACTCTATGGTTCTCATCCTGCATATTCTATGTTACATGTGTTTGGGTCTAGATGCTATCCGTATACTTGGGATATGAAGAAAAACAAGTTTGATGCTAAAACAATACCTTGTGTTTTTGTAGGATACAGTAAACAACACAAAGGGTATCGTTGTTTAGATCTAACAACCAATAGGATTTTTGTTTCCCGCCATGTGGTGTTTGATGAGAAACATTTCCCTTGCAAAACAAAAATGTCTCCATTCTCTTCTGTCTCCTCTTTCACTGAGTTTGTAAATCCCTTCCTGTCCTTACCGGTAGATCAGCCTACTGCTCCTGCAGTGCCTGTATCTCCATCTGTTCCAATGCCATGTAATCTTCAGCATAATTCTCCAGCTATCCATGATCCTATAGTTGAAGATGTTACCACTACTCCTCTTGTGCCGTGTGATCATACCCTAACTACTGCACTTCCATCACCACCTGCTACAAATACTTTGCTCCACAGCGATGATCAGCAGGATGCATCATCTCCACCTCCAGCCGATGACCTGCTACCGAGTACAGGTAATTACTTACCTCCTTCTTCTCCTCCAACTTCTGATTCTTCTTCCCATGTTGAACAGGTTCAATCAGAGTCCCGTCGCATGGTCACTCGTTCTCAACATGGCATACATAAACCCAATCCCCAATATGCTCTTGTCCATGAGTGTGATGATATTCCAAAGGAACCACGCAGTATCCACACGGCTCTACAGCATGTTGGTTGGAGACAAGCTATGCTTGAGGAACTTGATGCCTTGCACCAAAATCAAACATGGACCTTGGTACCTCGGGAACCTCATATGCATGTCGTCGGCTCCAAATGGGTGTTTAAAGAGAAATTGAATGCAAATGGTACCCTTAATCGACTAAAGGCTAGGTTAGTTGCAAAAGGATATCATCAGGTTGATGGAATTGACTATATTGAAATGTTCTCTCCAGTCATCAAACCAGGTACAATACGGTTGGTTCTTAGTCTAGCCTTAGTTCAAAAATAGGACATTCGACAACTTGATGTCAAAAATGCCTTCCTTCATGGCTTCATCAGTGAAGATATCTTTATGGATCAACCCCCTGGTATGCATGACCCCACTTTTCCCTCTCATGTATGTAAAATGAAAAAAGCTCTTTATGGTCTTAAGCAAGGACCACGCGCTTGGTTTGATCGCTTTAGTTCTTTTTTGCTTGCCAATGGTTTTTTTTTTGTAGCTTGGCTGATCCATCTCTTTTCATTTTGCATTCCTCTCTTGGTACATTAATTTTACTCCTCTATGTTGATGACATGCTTCTGACAGGCTCTCATTCAAAATTACTTGATGATTTTATTCAACTCTTGCACTCTGAATTTGCTATGAAAGATCTCGGTCCTCTACATCATTTTCTTGGGATTGAAATTCAGCGGAGTAACAACTCCTTACACCTTTCTCAGACTCACTATGCTTATTCCATTCTCGAGAAGTCGAAAATGCTTGATTGCAAACCTATGCATACCCCAATGGACTCTAAAACTAAAGGCCTTCCTGCTACCATCCCTTATCCCGATCCTTCTTTCTATCGTAGCATTGTTGGCGCTCTCCAGTATTTAACTCTTACTAGACCAGACTTGTCTTTCTCTGTTAACTATGTCTCTCAATTTATGCAGTCCCCTTCTCTTGCTAGTATGAAAATGGTTCGTCGCATCTTACGCTATGTCAAAGGCACGCTTCACTTTGGTTTACACTTCACTAGTGATACTACGCTTGATCTTTGTGGTTTCTCTGATGCAGATTAGGCAGGTTGTCCAACCACTCGAAGATCCACAGCTGGTTTTTGTACGTTCTTAGGGAGCAATATTATCTCCTGGTGCGCCAAGAAACAACCCACTATTTCTCGATCCAGTACTGAGGCTGAGTATCGTGCTATGGCTAACACCGCTGCAGAATTAACTTGGCTTACATTTCTCTTACGTGATCTTCATGTTCCTCAATTGCAACCGCCAACCCTATTTTGTGATAATTTAAGTGCGTTACATATGACTATTAATCCTGTCTTTCATGCTCGCAGCAAGCACATTGAATTGGACTACCATTTTGTCCGTGAGCGGGTTTCAATAGGACTCCTTATTACTCATCATATTTCTTCTCCTCTCCAAGTTGCGGACATCTTCACCAAGCCTCTTTGTAAAGGCTCCTTAAATCACTTTCGCAACAAACTCTGCCTTCGGCCTCGGCATCGTTTTCGAGAGGGTATTAACCTTCCAACTACAGCATGGAGTGATAAGGATGATAAGGATGCAAATCGGAGTAATAAGGAAGAAAATCAAGCTGTGGTTATCTTTCCCTCAAATAGAAGAAATCGTGAAGAGGAATAGGAATCTCATTGATCTCCAATCACTGCATAATGGGAATCCATTGAGCAATATCTTCTCCTTTAAAATAGCTATGTGACCGCACTAGTTTCCTAGTTTACTTCCGGTTGCCTTCTACTGCTGTAACCATGCATATATCTAGAGATGTTAATGACAACTCTGGTCTCACAGTTGTTTTGATTGAGAAGCCTTTCAACAGACTTTGCACAAGTCTAGTTTTCTTTAAGGAGGAGGCCGTATATATTAGAAGGAGTTTTGCAGGGGGGGACTCGTCGGGAGAGAGAGAAAAGATATCTATAAACTCAAAAAATGGAAAATTATTGTGTGGATAATGGACTCCTATACATTAGCAAATTATACCTACCACTTGTATTGCAATACAACTTAATAAAGTACGCAGTTTAAATGAATTAAAATTTTCATTAAAAAATAGTAAATAAAAAAACATTAAAAAAATGAAAAGAACGATCATTAGTTATACAATTATGAGGTATTAGTTAAGTTAGTCAGAGATACTTGTCGATGTATGCAGTTTACAATGAGTCTATATTTAAATTTTTATTAAAAAAATAATAAAAATTAAAAAAGAAATAAAAGGAAGGATTACTGGTTATACAATTATGAGGCATTAGTTAAGTTAGTTAGAGGTCTAATTCAATTTACATTTTCATCATCCTCGTAACATGAATCAGATTTATGTTAAAATTTTCATCAAAAATATCAAGTAAGAAAAAATATTTAAAAAAACAAATGAAAAGAATAATAAATGTTTATACAATTATGAGGTATTAGTTAAGTTAGTTAGAGGTCTAATACAAATTACATTTCCATCGTCCTCATATTCAAAAGAAAAAAAAATAATTAATTAATTAAAAAAATACCTGAACTTTTGGACGCTTCTAAGTTTCGTCTCAAACATTTTTCCATTTTTTCCCCCTCTTTCCAATTGCTAAACCTCTTCTAACTTTATCTCAACTTGAAGAACGAAATATAAATCTGGATCAGTTTTATTTTTATCGTATTATTACTTCGTTCAGATTATACGCGCACAATTATACCGACATGATTGAAGAATTTGAAAAATTAGAAATCTATGCACACGCAGGTGCAGAACCACTCTAATGTCTTAATAAATCACAAGGAACAGTAATCCTCAAGCTTAATAATTTTATTTTTGTAGTTGAAGGGATAGGCTAATAATTGAGTATTTAGCTAACTTGTAGTTAAAAGATTAGAGAAATTGAACCTTAGAGGTATAAAATAGAAATATTTAATAGTGTCAGATTTTCTTCAAGTTCAATAATTCTATGATGTATGAAATTAAAAAATAAAAGAAACTAACTGAAATTAAAAAATCGAAAAAAGCTAATCAATTTAACAATATCAATTTGTCAATTCATCAAGGGTTACGTCTAAAAATGATCCATAGTCGAGTGTTTACATGTTTTACAACTCCAAAATCCTAAACAAATATAATTATAATATTATAATATTGTCCAAAACTAAATAAGAAATAACAATAAATAAAATTAACAACTAAACATTTCCTTTCTCCAATTCTATTATCTTAACGATACATCATTCATCCAACACCTTCTCGTTCCATATTATTGATTGTCTTGAATTAGAAAGATGGATTTGAATTGCAACCCAACTCAAAATTTTAGGAATATGACCTCGAAAAGGAATTTTTTTTTGGAGGTCTGTAGTAGAAGTGGAGAGTTTGTAGTAGAAGTGGAGAGTTTGGACTCTGGACTTACCATGTTAACCATCTATATGACAGTTTTGTAGAAAGAAATAAAAATCCCTCTCTTTTCATATGGACATAAATTGCATTGATCAAATAACGTAAATCATGTCTTGTCTTTTAATTTTTTTTACTTTTAATTATTTATATAATTACTATTGTTACTTAGCACATATCATTTTAATACCATTTAATCATCATCTCAATAATTGGAGGCGTTAAGCATATAACTTAGTATATGAGTATAATCCTGTAGAATTAAAAAAAATCAATAATTTCAATAAAAAATAATGTGTAATTAATTTGGAAAAAATTTAAAAGGTTTTTTTAAAGGACCAGGCCGAGTAGTTTTACCAAGTAAATAATGGTACCATGATTGATTACTCAAATGTCAAATAGCTTTCTTCCACAGTAGAAATCTTTGGTGGTGAGGAATAATTCATGTTACCAAAGGCCAGGGGTGTTTTCCACTCCAACGACAGTGACGTAAGCAAAAGGACCCATGAACATACTACCTCATGTTAGGAACTCAGCAGCACAACAACAACCAATAATTTTCTAATAATTCGATGGTTTTTTTTTTTTTAATTCTTTCCTAAACCCAAAAAAAAAATTATTTTTATTACTAAAAGAAAAACATAAAATTACATACATTTTAGAACCAGAATTTGGACTAGAAAATATCATATCATCTTCATTGATTATACTAAGATGAAGTGTGGTCTACTCAATTCTGCCCCTCTCAAGTTTTGGTTCCTGTCTTCTCTAAGATTTGGTCATCCAAGAAGGAGAATGACCTAGTTAAGTTACAATTTGAGCATATTTAATTTATCTGCTATATTTGGATTGCTTACTAAACTTTAGGGGAATGAAAAGCCATAGCTACCTTGAAACTTATGCAAATTAGCAGCAGGGATCGCACGTTTGAGAGACAGAAATTTGCAGCCTAGCTATGTGCGTGGGATTAATGCAGGTCCTATAAAAACAAAAAAGGAACGAAAGAACAATACCATGTGTTTTGTCAGAGAATGCACGTGCATACCCTCGAATAGAAATACACTTGATAGATAAAAGATTGAATTATGAAAAATGAACATTGCACGCTTTATAGATATTTATGCACATTTAATTCATGAGTTTCTAAGCAGGGGAATACATCCTCTCCCGGAGAAAAGTAAAAGGTTATGGCCGGAGGAACACCAACTGAAAACGAATGGTGAGGAACTTTTCTATTGTATCACATGAGAACGGAATCAGAAATATGGGATTGAGAAATGAATTGTATAAAAAAATATATTATAAAATAATATTATAATTTTTTTAAAATTTTAAAGAACGAAAAATAAAAATTTAAGGAATTTTTAATGGGTCGGGGTATGAGTATTATATAAATGTCTTTACTATGATGCACGGATAGGCCGAGCGACTAGATACTGGAGTGGCATAGCTCCATCCATGTTGACTGCTCACATGAAATATCTCTCTCTGCTCCACCCAATTCACACATTAATTTCAACGTGCAAATATACTCATATTATTTCAGAATGTGCCCATTTATCTTGACGTTTTTGCAGTAAAATTGGCTACTACACAACAACAAAGTGCACGATCCAAACAATATGTACAAAATTGATGTAAGGGTTTTTGAAAATTTTGCCTTTGGAATATTACCATTTTTTTCATGATTGTATTATTTTTTTATTAAATTGACCGATGTAACCTATTTAAAAATTTAAAATTTGTAATTATGCTTTTTTATCAGTTGACTAGTGATCTGGTCGACTTTTAACTATTTGAGTGGATTTAATTACAATTAAACGAAAAATTTTAAAAGTGTAAATTTGCAATTTTAATATAATAGTATTCATTGTTGAGTCAATATCAATGGACAGAAGTACTTAAATTGCCAAAAATTAAGTTAAGAACACAAATTTAAGGGTTTCAAAAATTTTAATAATTACAATAGGGCCTACTCAAAAATATAAAATTTGAGTTAACACTGGTCAATTGACAAAATAACATGAGTACAAATTTTAGAACTTTAAAGAGGTGATATTGTTTGATTTAATTAAAGAGAATACAACCGAAAAACCGTAACATTTGAGGAATAAATACTTTAATAATCATTCGTGTATGCATAAAAAGTGAAATATTTTGCCGAAAATTTTAATAAGTAGACTTATTTCTTTGGAAGTGAAATAAAAAATTTTTACACAAATTGCAAAACAAGAAAAACCAAAGTGTAATTAATCTTGAAAAGTTGGAAAAAGAAGTATGGCGTAATTGTTCATAGAATTTCTCCGACGTATGACGAGACCATCAAGAATTCTGTTTGCACACACCTAACCAATTTTTGATTTTTTTTTTCACATCAACGGCTATATTTAGATTATAACTTTTATAAAAAATATTTTTTTAAATTAAGAAGGAATTTAAATTACAGGAAAATTATATAAAATCAAAGAAAGAAAATATGATATTTTAAAAATAAATAACAGTTTTCGATATATAAAAATCATTTAAAGTTGAAAATTTGTTTTTAATTGAATTGAGAAACTTTTTCATGTTAACCTGTTCCAATCCAACACTGGGGCTTAATTTTTTAATAATTTTATCGGAATTGAGAATTTTTTTTCCCCGTTACTTAACGAGACTTTTATTATTTTAGACTTTTTTTTACTCTTCTTGGGATGTGTGTATATATTTTTTAAATTAGATTATCTAAAATAAATTATACTGAGTATTTTATGCGACCAAGTAATAATAACAATTGAAAGAGAAAATACCGAATAGTTCAAAATAAATTATGTATCATAATTATATTTTATAAAATAACACACACATATATATATATACATAATTGTCTCCATTGTGCATGAATTGTTACCGAAATGACCATGCTGTTACAAAATTAGGGTAGTGTTAGAATAAAATCTACACACTACACACTAAGAAAATTCTAACTATTCTTAACACAAGAATTTCTCTTCAAACTTCTCTCTTTCTTTCTCTCACAATTCTTTCTCTAATCTTTCTTTCATTAATCTTTCTTTCACAAAATGATGGTGTATTACAAGCTTAGAGAATAGCTCTATTTATAGAGCTCTAATTAGTGGAATACATCATGGCATACATCATCTTCAACTAATCTCAATTAATGTTGTCTCCACTAAATGGTGGACATCCATAAAAATCTTCTAATAATTCACATAAATCCATAATTAGTGGAGCCTCCACTAATTAATGGAGATTCCAATAATTCATAACACTCCCCCTTGGATGTACATCCATTACATAAAGAATATGCCTCGTTAAAATCTTATTAGATAAAAACCCAGTGGGAAAAAAAATCTAGTGAAGGAAAAAGAGTACACTATTCTATATGTCTGTTTATTACTCCCCCTGATGAGATGATTCCTTTAAATCTTTAAACCGACGCATACCGATTTTATATCTCAACTTCTCAAATGTTGCAGTCGGTAAAGTCTTCGTGAAAATATCTGCGAGGTTATCACATGACCGAATTTGTAACACATCAATTTCACATTTCTTCTGGAGTTCATGAGTAAAGAAGAATTTTGGTGAAATATGTTTTATCCGATCTCCTTTAATATATCATCCTCCTAATTGAGCTATGCAAGCTGCATTGTCTTCATAAAGAGGAGTTGGAATATCTTTGATTGATGATAATCCACAACTTTCTCAGATATAATGAATCATGGATCTTAGCCATACACATTCACGACTTGCTTCATGAATGGCTATAATTTCAGCATGATTTGAAGAAGTAGCTGCTATAGATTGTTTCGTAGAACGCCATGATATAGCAGTATTTCCACATGTAAATAGATAACCCGTTTGAGAACGTGTTTTATGTGAATCAGATAAATAACTAGCATTTGCATAACCTATCAATGTTGGACTGATTTTATTTGAATAAAATAATCCGAGATCAATTGTACCTTGGAGATATCGAAGGACTTGTTCAATTCCATTCCAATGTCATTGTGTTGGTGAAGAACTAAATCTTGCTAATAAATTAACAGCAAAAGCAATATTAGGTCGTGTGTTATTAGCAAGATACATCAATGCACCAATTGCACTGAGATATAGTACTTCAGGACCAAGGAGTTCTTCATCATTTTCTTGAGGTCGGAAATGATCTTTATCCACATTTAATGATCGGACGATCATTGGAATATTCAATTGATGTGTTTTGTCCATGTAAAATCTTTTTAGCACTTTTGCTGTATATGTTAATTGATGAATAAATGTTCCACTCTCCAAATGTTCAATTTATAAACCAAGGCAAAATTTGGTTTTACCAAAATCCTTGATTTCGAATTCTCTTTTTAAATAATCAATTGTTTCTTGGAGCTCTTCAGGAGTTCCAATAAGATTAATATCATCAACATATATAGCTAATATCACAAATTTAGAACCAGATTTCTTAATAAAAACACATGGACATACCTGGTCATTTTTAAATCCCGCTTTCAATAAATATTCACTAAGACGTGTGAACCACATGTGCCCGCATTGCTTCAGTGCCATATAATGATTTCTCGCAACTTGATGGAGTAATTTTCACGAGGATAATGTTTATATGCTTCGGCATATGAAATCCTTCAGGGATTTTCATGTAAACATCATTTTCTAAATTTCCATACAAGTAAGCAAGTGACAACATCTAATAGGCGCATATCTATCTTTTCATGTACCGCCAAACCGATAAGATATCGGAGTGTAATAGCATCAACAACAGGAGAATAAGTTTCATCATAATCAATACCTGGTCTTTGTGAAAAACCTTGGGCTACTAATCGCGCTTTATATCGAACGATTTCACTCTTTTCATTGTGCTTTCGCACAAATATCCATTTGTAGCCAACAGTGTTTTACACCTTCTCGGTGTTCGGACCGCAGTCCGAAGACTTCACGTTTTGTCAGTGCATTTAACTCCGATTGAATCGCATCTTTCCATTGCAGCCAATCTTTTCTATGCCGACATTCATCAATCGATATTGGTTCAGGATCATCATTATCCCGTGTAACATCAAGAGATATATTGTATGCAAATATATTATCAATAACAGCTTTCTATCCGATTCCAACTTCTACCGGAAGTGGTATAATTGATAGAAATTTCAGTGTTACTTTCATCAACTTCGGTTCTTTGTCATCGCTCTCTCTTGGTCTTTATCATTCTTTTCTTCAATATGATCTTCTCGGATCGCTTAATCCTCTTTTCTTTCGAGGATTTTTATCTTTAGAACCAAGAGGTCGGCCACGCTTCCGGCGTGTTTTTGACTCAAGCAGACTATAGGTATAATATTTTGTTCTCGCTGGAACTTCAATTCGAATAGGAGCATTTATAGTCGGAATATGCGATTTTGTAATTCTTCCGGAGTCAACAAAAGCGTCCGGCATTTGATTTGCAATGCTTTGCAAATGAATTATCTTTTGAACTTCAAGTTCACATGCGCTTGTGCGCGAATCAAGATAATTTAATGATGTTGTCCAAGCAAGATCCTTTTTATGTCTGTTTTGGTTCTCCCCTAATTTAGGGAATAATGATTCATCAAAATGACAATCAGCAAATCTTGCCGTGAATACATCTTCCGTCAGGGGTTCAACATACCCGATAATAGAGGGAGAATCATATCCAACGTAGATCCCCTTTCTTCTTTGAGGACCCATCTTTGTACGTTGGTTTGGTGCAATTGGAACATATACAAGACACCCAAAAATTCTTAAATGAGCTATATTTGGCTCGTAACCAAAAGCCAATTGTAAGGGAGAAAATTTGTGATAACTTGTTGGCCTTAGGCGTACAAGTGCTCGCAGCATGCAAAATAGCATGTCCCTAGCAGCTTGTCGGGAGATTTGTTCTCATTAATAACGGTCTAGCAATTAATTGTAACCGTTTAATGAATGATTCAACTAGACTATTCCGAGTATGAACATGAGCTACCTGGATGTTCAATAGTAATGCCAATTGACAGTGCAATAAGCATCAAAAGCTTGGGAGGAATATTCTCCAACGATTATCTAGACGGATCCTTTTGATCGGATAATCTGGAAATTGCGCTCTTAAGCGAATTATTTGGGCAAGCAATCTCGCGAACGCCAGAGTTGCGAGTTGATAATAAACTAATATGCGACCATCGGGTCGATGCATCAATTAAAATCATAAAGTATCTCGAATTGCCCACATGGTGGATTAATTGGTCCACATATATCACCATGAATTCTTTCTAAAAATACTGGAGACTCAAACTCCACTTTTGTTGGAGATGGTTTAATAATCAATTTCCCTTGAGAACATGCAAGACATGAAAATTTATCGTATGTCAAAATCCTTTGACTTTTCAAAGGATGACCATGCGTATTTTCAATTATTCTTCGCATCATAATAGCTCCTGGATGACCCAAACGGTCATGCCAAATGATAAATGTAACGAGATCAGCAAATTTCTGATTTACCGAATGATGCATTTCAATTGCATGGATTTTTGTGCTATATAGGCCGTAAGAAAGAGATGGTAGCTTTTCTAATAAAGATTTCTTACCCGACATTATTTGAGTAATACAGAGATACTCAAAACTATTTTCTTCCATTGTTTCAATGTGATATCCATTTCGCGAATATCTTTAAAGCTTAATAAATTTTTTCGAGATTTTGAAGAAAATAACGCTTTTGGAATAACAACATTTGTTCCTCCGGGTAATACAATATTAGCTCTTCCAGAGCCTTCAATCAACTTTACACTACCACCTATAGTATTAGCATTTGTTTCTCCCATCTGCAAGTAAGAGAAATATTTTTTATCTTTCAATATGGTGTGTGTTGTACCACTTTCAATTAGGCATATATCTTCAATGCCATTTGTGTATCCAAGTAAGCTTTAATAATAGCCATCTGGGCATAACAAAACATTTATAAATGTAAGTACTCAAATAATAAAAACCTTAAACGATAAGTACTATTACAATGCAAAAAAAAATATAAAATATAAAAGAAACATATTAAAAGTAAACTTTTAATTATTTTGAACACTTCCATCACCAATCAAATGCTCAATTCTTCCTTCAAGATGCTCAAAGAAATCAGCCACGTCTAAATGAGTTACATCAACATCGTCAAGGTTGATATCATTATTATCATGAAGAGAATGTTGTAGAGTAAAATTTGTTTCAACATTTTTGCCTTTCTTTTCAATAGACGCCTGATACAGATCAACAATGTGTTTTGCAATACGACAGGTACGAGACCAATGACCTTTTATACCACAGCGATAACATTTATCTTCATAATTTTTAGGAACATCATTTCCTTTTCCTTTCACGTTAGTTTTTGGCCACTTCTGGTGATTGTCATTATTTCTCATAACTTTATTTTGACTGTTGCGATCATAATGAATATTTTTATCACGACTATATATATGTCCACGGCTACGGCCATATCCACGACCACAACCACGACCACGACCTCTTCCAGGACCAAAATTACGAGTTCTAACATCATTCACTTCTGGGAATGGAGTAGAACCTGTTGGTCGAGTTTCATGATTTTTCATTAATAACTTATTATTTTGCTCAGCTACGAGAAGACAAGATATCAATTCTGCATATTTCTTGAATCCCTTTTCTCGATATTGCTCGTTGCAGAGCACATTCGAGGCATGAAAAGTAGAAAAAGTTTTTTCTAACATATCCTCATCAGTAATATTTTCTCCACACAGCTTTAGTCGCGAGCTAATTTTAAAAATAGCAGAATTATACTCACTAACGTATTTAAAATCTTGTAATCGCAAATGCATCCAATCATACCGTGCCTTTGGAAGGACGACCATCTTCTGGTGATCGAACCTTTCTTTCAAATTAGTCTACAAAATAAGTGGATTTTTCACGGTAAGGTATTCAACCTTTAATTCATCATGAAGATGATGACGGAGAAAAATCATAGTTTTAGCATTATTTTGTGATGATGATGGATTTCCTTCTACAATGGTATCTTCCAGACCCATTGCAGCTAAATGCATTTCAGCATCTAGTATCCAAGATAAATAGTTTTTCCCAGTAATATCAAGAGTTGCGAACTTGAGTTTGGTAAGATTTGCTATGTAGATACAAAATCAAATAGAAAAAGTACTTACCTTCCTCTTTTGTTCAAGAACACTTCAATAGTACCACCGTGATTATAACCTTCAGTACTTCGGTAGAGTCTTGTGCTGATAACGTGTTATAAAATTAGGGTAGTGTTAGAATAAAATCTACACACTACACACTAAAAAAATTCTAACTATTCTTAGCACAAGAATTTCTCTTCAAACTTCTCTCTTTCTTTCTCTCACAATTCTTTCTCTAATCTTTCTTTCACTAATCTTTCTTTCACAAAATGATGGTGTATTACAAGCTTAGAGAATAGCTCTATTTATAGAGCTCTAATTAGTGGAATACATCATGGCATACATCATCTTCAACTAATCTCAATTAATGTTGCCTCCACTAAATAATGGACATCCATAAAAATCTTCTAATAATTCACATAAATCCATAATTAGTGGAGCCTCCACTAATTAATAGAGATTCCAATAATTCATAACACATGCATATTTATCGTGGGGAAGAGGGAGATAAAGATCGTTTAACAAACAAATCACATTGATCTCTGCACCAGCTTGTGGCTCATGATTAATATACGATCTTGTGGTTAGGTAAACATGGAAAGGTCGAAACGCAAGTTTTGATTCTTCTAAACAAAACAAATCTAACAAGAGCCAAACTTTTATGCCACATGCAAAATACTTTTATCCGAATTGTGTTGTAAAAGATTGCCATTAGTTGTACCCATCAGTATTCAATAGCCTCTTTCGGGGATAATAACCTACCCTTTGCCTGTTATATTATAAGAATCCTGAGCGTGTCTGATCCTATTTCTCAAAATATCTCAGTATCTATATCATCTTACTCTTCCGACTCTGAGTTGGTCTGTTTTGCGTGTGAGAGAGAAGTTTTCAGATCTTTGAGTGTCATGGGTTCTTGTGTTTTTCCAGTGTATGTGAAGAAAAGTGAGGTGGTTACAGCAGTATTGCCCATGCATGAGCACTGGTTACCCATGTCAAACCTGGATTTGCTTCTTCCACCTCTAGATGTTGGAGTTTTCTTCTGCTACAAGAAAGAGAATACTGATTTAGAGCTAAACTTCACGCCTGAAACCATGGTGACTGCAATCAAGAGTGCTCTTGCTCAAGCATTGGTTTCTTTCTATCCACTTGCTGGAGAAATCATGCAGAACCGCCTCGGAGAGCCTGTGCTTCTCTGCAACAACCGCGGTGTCGATTTTGTCCATGCTTATGCTGAAACTGAGCTTAAAGAACTCGACCTCCATCATCCTGATACTTCCGTTCAAGGGAAATTAGTCCCCGCTAAGAAACAAGGAGTGCTTTCTGTTCAGGTATGTCTTTCAACAGTAAACCAAAATACAATTATTGTCCATACATGATGCTCCTTCTGTTCTTTTGCTAGAGTGTGAAACCTGTCTCTATCAATTTTTTTTTTTTTTTTCTTTTTCCCGATATGACACTTTAGATGGATAAGACTCTTAGTTGCATGAAGTGGTGACCACACAGTGATAACGTAACTTGACTGCAACGATGGTAATAAGTTATAACCATTCAAAATGTCCTTAGAAGCAAGTAAAAGCAGTACATGTTGCACTATTCTTATATATTTTAATTTGTCAAAATCTTAATTTATAGTCAAATTTATTAAATATATAATATTCTTAATCACTCAATAATCTGATAATTACATACTATGCAATTGGTATTGAATTCCTACAATTGAATTTAAAGGTATCTTGTTAGGTAAATCTAAGGTCATTTATGAAAAATTTAGATATCGATCCATTAAGAAAACTTCCAACTGACTTTTCGGAATTAAAACATATTTAGACGTAAATAAGCAAATAGATGCAACGAAAATCATTTGATACAAATATAATAAATAGTTTACGTCATACTTCATAATGTCAAACACGTTTATTTAGATATGACCGAATAATGTTGATACCAATTAATAATTATTTTTAAAATATTATTGTTATATGATTCTATATAATAAACTATGGGATTGAGTATTACTTAGATGTGAAACTTTCCCGCCTCATAGGTGTGATATTCATCTATACGAAGAATATAATCAAAGTATATATTGATTTGAAGACATTCTCTATGTCCGATCTACATTTTTCTCCATAACACTAGGCCATGTGGCCCATGTCTCCGTCCCCTATGTGCAAAATCTAAGGGATTAGTTCCTGTGGAGACTTCTCTGTAGTCTAAGGTGATTAGTTGTATGTCAGTTAAAAAATGATGAAAACAAAGGCTTGTCCCCCTCCCCACTCCCAACTCCACCCCTTTTCTCGAAAAAATCTCGATTTTTTTAAAAAAAGGGGCAAAAAGAAAAACTAATTATCCACTCCATGCTTCTAGATAGCAATATTTAGTTCTAGATTTGCTTACTTAGAAGAGGAAATTTTGAAGGAAGACAAATAAAAAATACCATGTAGCAAGTAGCATCATCTAATTTTGCTGGCTTCTACATGGTCACTTCATAAAAAAAATAATAATAATAATAAAAAGGAAGCAGAAAAAGTTCTAGTAGAACGGTGATGCCTTACTCTGAAAAATTGTTTATCACCGGACAAACCAAGAAATTATATCATTTGTCACCATTGGCCGTAAGACAAGCTGATAAATATTTTTATGTACCTCTGAGAATAGACGAAAAAAAAAATTCATGATCAAGTCAAACAACCTTGTTATTCAAGCCCTCAGAATCAAAGCATATATATATTAGTCAGTAAGCTATCACTTTCACAAGAAAAGTTCATTGATTCTGAACCCTATTATATCTATATATACTTAGGTTTATCATCATCAGAGGGGATCCAACAATTTTGAAGATAAGAATCATAACTACAAGGAATAAGAAACGTTGGACAAATTACGTTAATTAGAAGAGGAAATTTTCTTTTTGAATTATTTATTCCCTCTATTTCGGCTTCAGATTCACCTTCAAAGCCAAATATATATTTGGGTGGTAAACTTATGACAGGTGACAGAGCTCAAGTGTGGTGGTCTAGTAATTGGATGCACATTTGATCACCGAGCAACGGATGCCCACTCTGCCAACCATTTTTTCACCGCATGGGCAGAGATTGCTCAAGCAAAAACAACGACATACACTCCAATCTTGAGTCGTTCGATCTTCAATCCTCGAAATCCTCCTCAATACGACTCATCGATTGATAACATGTACGTTTTAATATCATCCCTACCACCACCAAAAGAACCCAAGGCATGTGATGATGAACTCAGAAGTCGCATCTACTACATCAAAGTTGAAGAAATCGACCTCCTCCGATCTGAGGCAAGTTATGACGGATGCAGGAGAACCAAATTGGAGTCTTTCAGTTCCTTCTTGTGGAAGACGTTAGCGGAAGGTGAATGGGAAGAAGACATGAAATTTAAGCTGGGAATTGTGGTGGATGGACGTCAAAGGCTGAAATCAAAGGACGATAGAACATTATCAATGTATGAGTATTTTGGAAACGTGATTTCGATCCCTTATAGTGAAGCAAGTGTTGGGGAGCTCAAGGCGATGCAACTCAAAGGGGTGGCAAACCTGGTGCATGAATGCATAGAGAGTGCAGCCAAGGAAGAACATTTTTTGGGGTTAATTGATTGGGTTGAGTTGCAAAGACCAGAGCCTGCTATGGCGAAAATTTACTGCAAAAATAGCGAAGATGAAGAAGCCATAGTTGTGTCATCAGGACTAAGGTTTCCCGTGTCCCAGATAGATTTTGGATGGGGAATGCCGCAGTTTGGCTCGTACCATTTCCCCTGGGGTAGTCAGACAGGGTACGTGATGCCGATGCCAAGTACAAGAAGAAAGGGAGACTGGGTTGTGTACATGCATCTCAAGAATAGACACTTGGATCTGGTGGAGAAACAAGCAGCTCATGTGTTCAGGCGTCTGAGTTCTAGTTATCTGAATGTCAATGGTGACTTGATGGAATTGAAAACTTGAGTAGATTTACAGGTAAATGCATCGAAACACAAAGTGATGTATCCGATAAGATCTTTAAAGCCCAGGCTTTCTCCAGTGAACAAATCTTTAAAGAAATGATCAAACGTTACATTTTATGGAAAAAGGGCATTTTGCTAATCTAAATACGCCAAATCCGCTCCTTTTTCTGTCATCATTCAAGTCCTTACTGATCTTACTGCTTTTCTTCTTTTGTGGTTCCTTATCTCCTTTCAAGATCGACAAAGATGCTAAACGACCATTGTCTCAGTTTGCCTTCTTGCTTTTTCTTCAGCCTTCGGTTGTCAAAGCATGTGTCAATTAGGTCCTTCAGTTCTGTATCTCACAATGTAACCTAAGAGTTAGAACTTGACCATAAAACCAGTAAGTGTCCTTCATGTACCTAATCCGTTCACAATTAGGTTCGGTATCTCATAATGCAACACAAGAGTCGTCAGTACTTAGCCATAAAACCAATGAGTCCTTCATGTACCTAATCCGTTCACAATTTCGCTCGGTTAGATGTAACATTAGTTGTAACAATACCAAACAGTGGTCAGTCTATGTCAAATCGTACCCAAAAGGCAGGCAGTGAGGAATTTGCCATTACACGTTACATGTGTTGTGGGGTTTCTCAAAGTCTTCGCCTTCGTGGGTTATAAAAATAGAATGCCAGAAAGCTCTTTTTAGAGAGTATATATGTCTTTTTTGGATTATGAATATAGGTTTATTTGAAACATTACAAATTCTTAAGGATTTGTAACCTGGGTGATCTTGATTTGTTTAAGGAAATTTATGTAAATCTATGTATGTATTGAAAACTATTACTGTTTCTTTTAAAATGGTATAAATTTATTTTTATTGTCATGTTAAAAATCGTCTATAAAATAAAAGGTATCTTTGCATTTTAATATACGGATAATTGAAATTTTAAGAGAAAAAAAAATCAAAATTTTGGATAACTCATTCTGAATTGAGAATGTGAGAGAATTGAGAAAACTGAGCACATCAAGAGAGAGTGATTGGAGGAGGAATAATATGTGTGGAAGGGTATATTTACAAAGAATTAATTCTTAATAACAGGTTTCATATTTTATTACCAAAAAGTAAAAACTCATGATTTTGGATTTGTTTGAGAAATGAAAATTTGAATATTTAAATTTGAAGAATAAATTAATTATAATTCGTTATACACTATCTTATTACAATTTCATCAAATAGAGTACAATAATTAAATGAGTGTTTAACTTAAATAGTTTTTATTTTACTTAAAAATAATGATAATATTTCAACGTCTTTAATGATTACATAATAATTAAAATTTCTCATAAAACGCATTGAAAGAAATAAGTATTTTATAACATCTATTTTTCAAAGATGTTTAATTGAATAAGAAATTAATTAATAATTTTAAATATCACCATGCCCACCGCCAACCGTTGACCACAAGTTTAGTGTAAAATTCCATAACTATATAATTAACTATTCTGACGGTTAATAATTTTAAAGAAAAAGAATATATAAGTTATGAGTAACTAAAAAACAAGGGTGCAATTCTGAAACTTAGTTATGTGATTAATTAAAAAACAAGGATGCAATTCTGATACTTACTCTAATTAAAATTTTGTATTTTTTTCCATAAAAACAATCTAAATATTAAAAAAAAAGATTTAGTAAATTTTAAGTACTAATAGGTCTTTAAGATATAATTGTTATTACATTGTAAAAAATTACACAATAAGTTCAATTAAATATGATAATCAAGAGACTCTTTTTGCGTTTTTTGGAAAAAATGAAAAACAAAAATACAATTTAAATCTATACCCTTGACTAAAATTAGAAGAGGTACATATTAATGCCTTTGAAAGAAATGAACGACTAATTTCATAATTTTTTTAAAAAAATATTTCTGATGATCTGAGATTTATTTCCAAAAAAAAAACAAAAAAAATTTTTATCTTCTTGATCGAAATTTCCAGATACTATAATTGAAGATGAATATTTAGAACTTCATAACTTATTATTATTATTATTATTATTATTATTATTATTATTATTATTATTATTATTATTATTATTATTATTATTATTATTATTATTATTATTATTATTATTATTATTATTATTATTATTATTATTATTATTATTATTATTATTGGTTAACTAATCGTGGTAAATTTTTTTTTTTTTTTTTGGGCCATCTAAGCAATGCTTTTTGAATTGTAGATAGTGTGTAGTTGTATTTTCTCATCTTTTGGTTATGGATTAACATGTGGGTAGAAGCTTCAAAATTGTTAGCACAGAAATGGCCTCTTGGGTTTTTTCTTTCTTTCTTTCTTTTTGGTTTAAGATACAACTCAGCATAGAGAAAAAAAAGCGAAAATTTGAAAGACTGCCCATGCCTAGAATCTTACATAGAGATGAATTATTATTTAGATACAATATTTTCTTAAATCAGATTGCAGATGGTGTGGGGAGGGGCAAGTAGCTGAAATAAACTTTGAACGAATTTTCATTTTTGTTCTAGGTTCTTTTTGGCAGCCACTTTCCTCATCAGACAACACAAAACCTCTATGGCTCTAGCTCTTCAGGCTTTAGTAGTAGTTCTTTAAGTGTTGAAAGAACTCATTTTCCCCTTCAGCAATCTCATCTCAGATCTCTAACTCAACTGGCACTACAAGAAATTTATCAATTTGTCACGGACAAATTCGTGACAAATCCGTGACTAAACCAGATTTTGCCTTGGATCTACGACGGAAACAGTCCGTGACAAAAAATTTCGTTGCTAATAATTTTTTGGGAGGAAAATATTTTTTCGTGGCAATTTACCACGGATTTGCCACGAATTGTTTAAGTTGGTATCACCTTTAGTGGGAGAAATATTGCGAGAGAATCATGGCAAATCCGGGACAATCTGCCATGAATTTGCCATGGAAACAATATGGAACATATGCTGTTCGTGGCAAATCCGGGGCAGATTGCCACGGACATAAACGTCCTTGGAAATCTATCACGGATTTGCCACGGACGTTTCACAAGTAGGTAACTTCTATGGCAATCTGCCACAGATTTGCCATGGACGGTTCTCAAGCAGGTATGTCCGTGGCAATTCCGTGGTAGATTACCACGAATTTGCCACAGACGTTTCACAAGCAAGTACCGTCTGTGGCAATCTGCCACGGAGTTGACATGGAAACAATATGAAATATAAGCTGTCCGTGGCAAATCTGTGGTAAATTGCCACGAATTTGCCACGGACGTTTCTCTAGTAGGTATGTCCGTGGCAAATTGCCATGGATTTACCACAGAATCAATAGGGGAAATAATTTTTAGTGGTAAATCTGTGGCAATCTGCCACGGAATTAAAAATTTGTGGCAAACTACTCTCTACAATTTCAGTTTTCAAAACCTGTTACAGATTCAAATTCACAATTCCATAGCAACCAGTATGTACAACACATATGCACAATCCCTGTCACACTCCCTGCCTACAAAATTTCCAAACACATTCCACAGACATATACACAATAAACAAGCTATAAAATTTATAATCCATAATCCATACACACATATGCACTAAACACACCCCACAACGTTGCAGGAATATCATACTCCCTGCACACATGCACAACACATCGCCTACCACGTCCCAAATCATATTCCCAATACATAATGCACAACTGCAAAACACGTTCACCACACATTGTTTTAGCGAACCATAAAATTCCATAATTTGTTTAGAGTTCAAATATACAAATAATCATATATCATCAAATGATAGTGATATTACTAAATCCATAATCAAAGCGATCCAAAATTAACATTCACGTGAAAATAAAACTAATCTAACTATCATCAGCTGCTGAAGGGCCAGAGTCATCCTCGTCAGAATCATTAGAGTCAGAAGAGGAAATGGAGGGCACTTGTAAGTTAAGATGCTGCATCACCATGTGATTCATCTCAATCAATGCAAACATCTTCTTATCTTTTTTTTTCCAAAGTCCATTCCATCCTTTTGCTCCCTTTCTCTATCTCTTTGTCCTTCTTGTCCAACTCTTCCTGAAGTTGCTGCTGAAGGGTCTGCTTAAGCTCGCCACGAAGGTTCTCTATATCCACTATGATCCTAAAGACGAGGCCCCAGTTTGGCGATACTGAAGTCGGAATCGTGAGGCCTCAGATCCCATGCCATAGACCCTACCCTTTTTCAATCTACCTGCAGCCAACAAAAGCATAGCTTTCTCATCTGGCATTGAACCTAGAATGGATGCTGAATCAGTAGACTCCATGGTAGAGTACTGCGACTTCATCATTTGGGCATCTTCCTGAATAATTGAAGGTGAAAATATAAACAAAAATTAAAGTGTTATGCCATTTTTAAAAAATGAAATTAATATGAGACATACAATGATTTTGCAGGATCTCACATCTACAAATTCGCTCTTATTGGGACCATATTGAAACTGGTGTAATTTTTCGAATAATGCAAGATAGTCAAAGTCATCCCCTTGCTTCACAGGCTGCAAGAAGTATTAAAGTGATAATTAAGTACAAAAATTGATTGAACATGTACAAATTTAATAGCAATTATTAAAATGAACATTTAAGTATAGATCATATAACAGAAAATACCGTTCTCGACTCATGTTCCATGAAGCTGATAGAACCTCCAGTATGTTTGGTAGAGCTAGCCCTTCTATTTTCTTTGGCCACATTTGATTTTTTTTGCCAATCCTCGAACTGTCAGTGTATGCACAATTGGTCATATATGTCTTGTGACATCCAAGCAGGCCTCTTCTTGTGTACATTCCTGATCTTTGCAAGGGTAGTAGTCATTCTTGCCCGACACCTGTCCTCACACGCTGAACGTATCTGTGACAAATGATCCGGGTGCTATGTCCATTGTTTCTACAATAATAAACATGTTAATACATTGTAAAATGATAAATCATTCTAAGATGAAGGTAGATAATAGGTATTTAGACTGATAGTAAAATGTGAACATACAACGAAAAAAGGTTATAGACAAATACTTACAACAAACTCCCCAAACCAAACATTCCTAACATCAGCAGGGACATCGCTGAATCGGGGCCAGCATCCCGTAAATCGCTGCTTCATTATTGTGGTGATAGTTTTTGCACACTTAGACTAATGTGTGAAACTACAATAATTAGGCAAATGTTAATAACCTAAGCAATTAAGGCTAGATTTGAATGGAAAACAATTAAGGGGAAAAAGCCACAAAATGGGTCGAGCTACCTAGATAGCAACACAGAACATGGAATGGAAGTAAAATATAAGAACAACATTATATGCTACGTACGTATCACCATAGGGCTTGATCGTGTTATTATCCATGTGCTATGATGTAACACTAGCTACTGAAGGGTGCACTGATGGACTGGGAGACTCAACTCCCTACTGATGTTGCTCAAGATTAGTAGGCTCAGTTGATGGACATGTACACTAATACATAGCCATGTCCCTACATCAAATAGGCACCTACATTTGTGACAGAAAAACTGCTCAAATAAAATTCTGATTATAACCGACAACATAGCTAATTTTTATTTCTAGTTTCTTCTTCAATTGACCACCAATCATTTACGTAATTTCTCCACCTTTTTCCTCCCAAACATTCCTCACCAAGTGAAGGCTTACAGTTGTGGACCAAAATCATCCCTTTAACACAACAATTTTCATAGCTACAAACTAAACAACAAAATTTTCCTCACAAGTATTTAATCAAATTTCCAACTTTCCTTCTACAATTTTAGACCACACATCAATGCAGACTTCCTCGGCTCTTTTTCCTATATATTGTTCACACAAAAACACATTAAATGAACTAAAAATCATACCTAGAAACTCTTCAAACAAACTGATGTATATCCCACACAAATAGAATTTAAACAAAAATTTCCATCATAAAATCACAGCCTTTTTTTTTAAAGCTTTTCACAACAAGATTGTTATCAAAATGAAGCTCGGCAGCCCTAAACTCTTTTTACTCTAAAAGGAGTAGGTTTTACCTTCACAATGGATGAAAGACATTTGCAGCTTGCATGCAGTTGAAGAAGCTGTTTCGGCAGCCTATCTATCTCACAACAGAAATGAAAAATCTGGTGACCAAAATTTTAAGTTATTGTTCTTTATAGGGCAAATGTAATACTATATCTCTTGAACTTGGATGTCGAAAAACAGATCATAAAATCTAACAAACCATCCAATTTTTTGGTTAAAAAAAATTGTATATTGAGAAAACAGAATCATGAAATTGGATGATTCTTGTTCACCCCTGAATGTAGAAATGGCCATCTTTATCTTCTCCTAACTTTTCATATTTATAGCATGATGTACCTGATTAACAACAAGTAATATTGTGAAATGGAAACCTATATTACAATCCTCTTCAGCAACCTTCATTTACTAATAGTACTATGCAAGTTGATCTTTCAGTTGCAAAGCACAAACAAACAACACATCAATGCTGCACTCTTCACAGCACAGGGAAGGAAAGTTTTCAATGTTCAATATGGTCTCTAATGTTTCAATGTTCAACATGAGCATTGTAATTGTATCTAGTATAACATGCGCTCTAACTAACGAAGATAAAAAAGAAAAACCCTTCTCTTACAACTATGAGATTCAAATTCCACAAATAAATAACAAATGAACCAAAGACAGAATAAATAAAGAAAAAGAAAAACAAAAAAATGCTTCAGTTAACCACAAATTGCCACGGAAAAGCAGATAAAGATTGTGACTTCTGAAGACTTACAGTTGCAGCAGCTACTGGGCAAGAATAGTGAACAGTCAAATGTTGAAGCAGAAGATAGCGATGCTTGTAGCTTTATGCAAAATGAGAGTGGCAAATGGGGATCAAGGTAGGAATTCTAGCTAGGATGCCAACACTTGCAGCTTGCAGCTTTAAGTTTTAGGCTCTATTTGGGAGATTAACCAAAGAAGAGGCTAATGGAACTAGTGAGGTCAGGATTCAAAGGGAATGAAGAGAAATTAATACTACCAGAGAAGTCCTCAGGAGCATGGTATCTTTTTTACTTCAGAGAACTGGCCAATTTGAAGGAGCAAGAACACAGCTTGGACTACCAACGGCAATGGAGTGTGAAATGAGAGCGAACTGCAAAATTAGGAAGATGATTTTTGCCTAAGTCTAGAATAGGCAAGACAGATTCTTGAAAAGAATATCAAAATGACGTCATTTTAGTTTAGTCAATGACGTCGTTTTAGTTTATTCTGTGCCAAAATGACATCATTTTAATTTATTCCGTGACAAATCCATGGCAATCTGCCATGGAATTGCCACAGAACAAGTGGTAATTTTGTGATTCCATGACAAATCCATGGTAGATTGCCATGGATTTGCCACGAAACACATAACAAAAATTTAACCCTTTTTTTTATCACTACATTGCGTAGCATACTTTTCTTGATACTTGTTGGATTGTATGCTCTCTTAGATTAGGTTTCTGATGTAAAATCGAATATTTTAATAAAAGAATTTATTTTCAGAAATTATTTGTGAATTTATTTTTTGTTTGTGCGCGATTTTCGTTTGGAACAGACCCATTGTATTTAAATAAAGTGATCTATGTGAATGGTGGTCTTTCACAGTAAGGTATGCATCATGGGTTATTTAACACATAAACATTTGTTCTTAGCCTAATGATGAGACTGGGAACCTCATCATATTTAGGTTATTATGTTATGAATTCCAAATGGAGAATGACTTACCTTTAGCCAGTGGGTAGTCCACTCACTTCATGACATAAGCGTATTTCGAATACGTAGAATAGGACCTGTAGTAGTGGTTTCTCAAAGTACTATATGGTAAAAACCTAGACTACTACCGCTACAGCGTGGACTAGTACTCTACGACTTGAGTGTGAGTTGGTGGTCTGGCGAAGCTGGGAAACATATATTTTGATTTGCTGTAGTTGAGGTTCTATCGTAGGTCCAATATACTTGCATGTTGGATATGTGTGACTAGTTAGTTAAGACAGACTTATACAAGATAGTTTCTGCACTATATCGCCCCTTGTGGTTGTCCGAATGGTCTAAATTATCCAGGGCCCTGGGAAACATGACTTGGATGTTTGCTTTAGGGTAGGTCCCTTGGAAAGCGGAAACACTTCAGGAAGTCGTGGATCATTGGACTAGAAGCCTAAGGATGGTAGATGTTATTTAGGGGGTGTTAGTACACTTCTTCCTCTCTAAATGTACGGCGATGTGTAGAGGGGTATTTTAGTCATTTCACCTGTAGGTCGGAGACTTTGCGAATGCAGCATTGTCCTTGGGGTCAATATTTCCTTATGGTAATATTAGGAAATATTTAAAATGCAAAATACAGCTATTTATATAGCAGGGGTATTTTGGTCATTTTATCAGCCAAGGCGATGTGTCTTTTTGGTCCTCGGGATAGCCCGTAAGTCCTAACTATTTTTGGGTTGAGGAATTGGTCTCAGTTGAAGAGGATTTTATTTTATTTTGTTTTGTTTTATTTTATTTTATTCAGGAAGTCTAATTTATTATTGGACTGGAATAAAATAAATAAATAAATAAAATAGGAGTTGAGAGAAATTAATTATCTAGTTTATTTGGTTAATTAATTATTCGGGGCCTAGGTCCAGTATGAATAATTAAGAAATTAACCTGGGCTTAAATTAGGGGAAATAATTAATGTTTAATTATTTATTGGGTTATTTATATAGGCCCAAGAAATAAATAATTAAAGATTAATTATTATGGTTCATTTGGGCTCATTAATTATTTATTGGGTTACTTATGTAAGCCCAGGAAATAAATAATTAATATTTATTAATTTGGGCCTTTTGGGTCCAAGAAAAATAATAAATATTTATCTGGCCCAATAGCTTGGACCTTAGGGTTTTTTTTCCAGATACGGTTAAGAGGAGTTTAAGGTTAGGCCAAACTGTTTCTCAGGATAACATCCGGGTGTTTTGAAATCCCGGGGATATGTTTATCAAAGATTGAGAGACCCAGTTTAGACTAAAAAGAAAAACAACTCTTTAAAAGAAAAAACCCTAATTCTTTCCCTAACCTCAAGGACTCACGTCTCTCTCTTGCTCTCTCACGTTTCTTCTTCTCGTTTTCTCCTTGTTCTTTGCTAACCAATAGCGAGCGAACCAAGGAGAATTGAGACCGTTTCTCTTTTCCATTGTGTTCACCAACTAGAGGTTAGGTTGAAGAATATCCCAAGAGCTGGAAAGCTAAGCGTTAATGCAAACAAGGCGAAGTAGAAGGCTAGCGGGTGTTCAACCGGAAGCTCCTTCAAGTGTGCAAAGCGAGGCAATTCCAGCCGTTCAATCTGTTCCTACGCAACCTAGGAGGGTTAAGGAACGCAAAGGTATGATCTTCACGCTTCCGCATGGCCTTTATGGCTCGCGTTTATTTTTCTCCAGTTTTTTTTCGCTACAGAGCATGATTCCCCTGTTTCGCGTTTTCCATCAATGTGGTATCAGAGCCACTGGTTTTGATTAATATAGGGAGCATGGTAGTTAATAAAATGGAGAAGATGATTATACCTGTGATCTTTCGCTGTTTTGGTATGGGATAGATGGTTTTGTAAGCTTCACTGTGAAGCATAGGAGCTCTCTGTAAATTTTTTTTTTGCTTTTAAGTTTAATTGTGTAAACCCAATTTAAATGGGTATAGGCGATTGTGGTTTGGTTTTGGATGTTTTTTGTAAGTAAAAATGTCCAAAGAAGCCAAAGAAATAAGAAAGAAATCGAAAAAGGAAGGTTCTGCAATTTCACGCGCGGACAGTGGAAAAACGAAGAAGATGACACTGTTCATAAGCCGCCGCGTGGAGCCGAGCCGCTTCTGTTCTGTGAGTGGAGCCGTGCTGCTGGAGCCGCGAAGCCGAGCCAATTGGGAGGTGATTTGAAGCTGATTTTGCAATTGCAAAATTGCAATTGCAACTTCAAATTCGCGCGGGTCGTGCGCGGGCCGGACGCCAGAAAACGGGCCAACACGCGGGCGGGTGAGGCGGACCTGGGCGCGGGTCGCGGGCGGGCGAAGCGCTCCACGGGTTGAAGCAGCTGCCGATCAAGTGCGGCTGGTGCACCGAGGGGCGCGGTGGACCGCAGTACAAAAGGCGCCGATCTGGTGCATCCGGTGCAGTGGACCGCCAGCGTTTTTTTGCACTTTTAATTTTTTTTTCTTTTTCATTTTGGGTCCCATACCAGGCGAAGTTAATATTTTTGCAATATTTATATTCTTGGAATATATTTGTATGAAAAATATTAGTAAGGGATTTTAGGATTAAACAAGATCATTAATTAATTAATTAATGTGTTTAATTCTATCATTTGAGCACTTAGGTTTAAAAAATAGAAAAGCATGAAAACGTTTATTGCTTTCTAGCATGCTATTTTTTTATGTACCTATGTGTGCTTTTCCTCAAAGACCAAAGTCTTTGGGAACTTTTTGTTTTGGCAAGAAAAAATATTTTTCTTTAAAAACTAAATGGTTATTTTAATTGGTGCAAAAATTAATCCTTAAATATTTTCTCAAAGGATTTAATCCTTGACATAGAAAATATATTGGATTTAGATATTTTTGTAAATTAAAATGGAGAGCCATTTTGTTTTGTTTTGGACTAGAAAAATGATTTTGTCAAATAAGCTTGAGACCAAAGTCTCTAGAAAGTTTTAATTGGAAAATTTTTAAATCATTAAGTTTTAACTTAAATAAAATTAGTCCATGGAGGAAATCTATCAAAGGATATAAGCCTTGACTCAGAGATTTTATTGGACTTAGATATTTTATTTTTGAGTTAAGAAAAACTTAATGGAAATTTCAAAAGGATATTTTTCAGAAAAAAACTTTATTTTAAAAGACTACGTGGGAGAGGGGTTCCAACGGCCCCACGGCTTCCGTCACGGTCCTCATTAGAGATCGTGGATCCCCTCGCGTCACCGTGGGAGTGAACCCGTATAGGATGGGGATACCATAAGGATCTAGATCTAATGGAAGGATGTAATTAATAACCCGGGGCACGTACTATGATCGGCCAGCCCACGTTGGAGGTTATAGTGCGAGGTATGTCCATAGGAAATGAGAGGAAATGGCCATCCCACGATGGAGTTATTCTCTAGACCATTACCTAGAAAGGAAATTAATTTGTGGTGGTTAACACACTTAGCTTAGGAAACTGTTAATCTTCCCAAGAAGCTATGTCAGTTTTCCTAAGAGCCAAATTATTTTCAGTGCACAAATTTCATTTTGTTTTCACAAACTAAATTCTTTCTTTTATTTTCGATTTTCAGAAATGGTGGGAGGTTCTTTTAGTCCATTGGCCGTTATTCTCAAGGAGAATAAGTTAACGGGTCCAAACTATGTGGATCGGAAAAGGAACTCGGACATAATACTCACAGCCGAGGAGTATAAGTATGTCCTTTACGAAACCTGCCATGTTATCGGGGAAGGTTCCACCGCTGAAGAGCGAGAGGCTGAAAAGGCATGGAAGAAAGTTGACGAAATGGCACGTTGCTATATGTTAGCTTCCATGTCTAATGTGCTCCAGTCAAAACACGAGCACATGGCTTCTGCATATGACATAAGTCAATCATTGGCAACTATGTTCGCAGACAAGAGCCGGCCCGCAAGGCATGAGGCTCTTCGAACTATTGTGAACACTAAGATGGCTGAGGGAACATCAGTCCGAGAGCATATGCTCAAGATGATTGCTGCTTTCGAGGAGGCAGAAATCTTAGGGGCTATCATTGACCCCGAGAGCCAAGTGGACATGGTTCTCAAATCTCTACCGGGCTCTTTCACTCAGTTCAAGTTAAACTATAACATGAACAAGTTGAACATGAGTTTAACTGAACTGATGAAGGAGCTCCAAATGGCGGAAAAGGTCATGAAGCCACAGTCTAAGGCTATGATTGCTAAGGCCTCTTCTTCAAGAACTGGGCCTAAGCCCAGAAAGTTCAAGAGGAAGAAGGGGAATGCAGCAGCCCAACCCAAGGACAAACTAAAGGGCAAGTGCTTCAAGTGTGGAAAGAAGGGACACTGGAAAAATGAGTGTCCAGATCTTCAGGCCAAGAAAAACCCCACAGGTAATGTTTACTATCTAGAGTCCATATCAATGGTAGGATCAACTTCCACTTGGATTGTTGATTCAGGAGCCACTGATCATATCTGTAACTCCTTGCAGGGGTTTAGGAAGATAAGAAGACTCAAGAAGGGCGAACATGGGCTTCGAGTGGGCAATGGAGCACAAATCTGGGCCCTTACAGTGGGAGAGCTGGATCTCATTTTTTATTGTAATAAGATAGTGGTTTTAAAAGACATTTTATATGTACTTGGTTTTCGTCAGAATTTGATTTCAGTTGCAAAACTTATTAATCAAGGATATTCTGTATCTTTCCATTCTGGTATTTCTATCAGTAGAGATGGAGAAATTTTATGTACTGGGCACATGTATGGAAATTTGTTCTTTTTAAACCCTATTAATAAACAATCAAATAACGCTCAGTTTGAACCTTTAACTAAGAACAGAAAGACCAATATCAATGATTCATACCTTTGGCATCTGAGGTTGGGTCATATTAACTCAACCAGGATTCAGAGGCTAATCCATGATGGGCCTTTGGGCTCATTGAGATTGGAAAGTTGGCCTCAGTGTGAATCCTGCCTAATAGGAAAAATGACCAAAAGGTCTTTTACACCAAAGGCGGATAGAGCCAAGGAGGTGTTGAGTCTTGTTCACACTGATGTGTGTGGTCCTTTGTCTACACCAGCTAGAGGAGGTTTTGAGTACTTCATCACGTTCAGGAATGATTGTACGAGGTATGGTTACATTTACCTGATGAGACGCAAGTCTGACTCTTTTGACAAGTTCAAAGAGTTTAAGGCTGAAGTGGAGCGTCGGATAGGTAAATTAATCAAAACCTTACGATCGGATCGTGGTGGAGAGTACCTCCTAGGTGAATTCAAGGACTACATGGTACATCATGGGATAGTAACCCAGCTCTCTGCGCCGGGAACCCCCCAGTAGAACGGAGTAGCTGAGAGAAAGAATAGGATGTTGATGGAAATGGTCCGAAGCATGATGTCTCATGCTACTCTTCCAGTATCCTTCTGGGGATATGCCCTGGAAACAGCGGCATATATTCTGAACTTGGTGGCTTCCAAGTCAGTATCTATGACTCTCTATGAGATGTGGACTAGGCATAAGCTAAGTCTGAATCATCTCAGGATTTAGGGATGTCCAGCTTATATGCTGATCAAGGGAGATAAATTGGAACCAAGATCAGAATTATGCTATTTTGTTGGGTATCCAAAAGGGACAAAAGGAGGCTACTTTTATCATCCTAAGGAGCAGAAGGTACTAGTCAGTACCAATGCTAGATACTTGGAAGATGATCAAAGTACTTCCATTAAAGGTTCAACGAGGTTGGAACTTCAGGAGAAGTTATCTACAGAATCAACTTCTTCTGACCCGATTCTGGAACAAGAAGAGGCACAGCCTCAAGAGCCTGTGCAAATAGAGCCTCGTCGTAGTGGGAGAGTGTCTAGGGTTCCAGATAGATGGACTAGAGAAGCCTTTGAGCTGGTCTCCGACCATCAGGAACAAGACCCCGCTAGATACGAGGAGGCTATTGCTGATGCTGATGCAAATCTATGGCATGAAGCAATGAAAGTCGAGATTGAGTCTATGTACCTCAATCAGGTTTGGGATCTTGTAGCTTCACCTGAAGGGATAAAACCCATTGGGTGCAAGTGGGTATACAAGAGAAAGAGAGGAGCGGATGGGAAGGTGGAAACCTTCAAAGCTAGGCTTGTGGCGAAATGGTATACTCAGAAAGAGGGTATCGACTATGAGGAAACCTTTTCCCCGGTAGCTATGCTTAAATCCATCCGCATCCTCCTTGCCATCGCCTGTCACTATGACTACGAGATATGGCAAATAGATGTCAAGACGGCATTCTTGAATGGCCATCTTAGCGAAGACATCTATATGTCCCAACCGGAAGGCTTCATTGCTGAAGGCCAGGAACACATGGTTTGCAAGCTTAAGAAGTCCATTTATGGACTTAAGCAGGCATCGAGAGCATGGAACATTCATTTTGATGAGACCATAAAGTCTTATGGTTTTATTCAAAACGAAGATGAACCATGCATGTACAGGAAACTTGAAGGCATCAATGTGGTTTTTCTTGTCCTGTATGTGGATGACATTCTGCTAATTGGAAATGATGTAGGGACATTGTCATCTACAAAGGTTTGGCTGTCTAGTCAATTCAGTATGAAGGACTTGGGAGAAACCAGCTACATTCTCGGGATTAAGCTTCTTAGAAATAGGAAGTAGAGAATGTTAGGATTATCCCAAGCGACATACATTGACAAGATGCTGGCCAAGTACAGCATGGACTCATGCAAGGGAGCTCTAATCCCTTGCAGACATGGGTTGTCATTTTCTTCGAATGATTGTCCTAAGTCTCAAGAAGAAAATGACAGAATGAGTATGATTCCCTACGCTTCGGCTGTGGGAAGTCTCATGTACGCTATGCTGTGTACTAGGCCAGATATCTGCTTTGCCGTGGGCTTAGTTAGCAGATATCAGTCAAACCCAGGGGAGGTTCATTGGCAAGATGTAAAGCATATTCTCAAGTACCTCAAGGGAACGAGAGATTATATGCTGATTTACAGGGCTGATGATTTGGTTCCTACAGGATACACAGACTCAGACTTCCAGGCGGATAAGGATGAGAGAAAATCCACTAGTGGATATGTCTTCACCTTGTCTGGAGGAGCAATTTCACGGAGGAGTATCAAGCAATCTTGTATTGCTGACTCAACCATGGAAGCTGAGTATGTGGCAGCTTCGGAAGCGTCCAAGGAAGCAGTTTGGCTCCGGAAGTTCCTTTCAGAACTTGGAGTCATACCACATATGGACAGGCCGATTGTGATGTATTGCGACAACATTGGAGCAGTATCGCAATCTAAGGAACCTCGAAATCACAAGAAGGGGAAACACATCGAGAGGATGTACCACCTGATCC
Source organism: Voacanga thouarsii (assembly GCA_026120185.1). Classification (NCBI taxonomy): domain Eukaryota; kingdom Viridiplantae; phylum Streptophyta; class Magnoliopsida; order Gentianales; family Apocynaceae; genus Voacanga; species Voacanga thouarsii. The sequence goes on along the minus strand of JANUWF010001547.1, from coordinate 469,734 downwards.
GGGATTTCATCCAGAGACGGGAAGTCGTGGTGGAGCATATTACCTCAGATAACAATCTAGCAGATCCATTCACCAAGCCTTTGGCTGAGAGAGTCTTCAAAAGACACTTAGACGCCATAGGGGTGGGCACCTATGGACTTACCTAGTCTTAGAGTGCAAGTGAGAGATTGTTGGATTGTATGCCCTCTTAGACTAGGTTTCTGATGTAAAATCGAATATTTTAATAAAAGAATTTATTTTCAGAAATTGTTTGTGAATTTATTTTTTGTTTGTGCGCGATTTTCGTTTGGAACAGACCCATTGTGTTTAAATAAAGTGATCCATGTGAATAGTGGTCTTTCACAGTAAGATATGGATCATGGGTTATTTAACACATAAACATTTGTTCTTAGCCTAATGATGAGACTGGGAACCTCATCATATTTAGGTTATTATGTTATGAATTCCAAATGGGGAAAGACTTTCCTTTAGCCAGTGGGTAGTCCACTCACTTCATGACATAAGCGTATTTCGAATACGTAGAATAGGACCTGTAGTAGTGGTTTCTCAAAGTACTATATGGTAAAAACCTAGACTACTACCGCTACAGCGTGGACTAGTACTCTACGACTTGAGTGTGAGTTGGTGGTCTGGCGAAGCTGGGAAACATATATTTTGATTTGCTGTAGTTGAGGTTCTATCGTAGGTCCAATATACTTGCATGTTGGATATGTGTGACTAGTTAGTTAAGACAGACTTATACAAGATAGTTTCTGCACTATATCGCCCCTTGTGGTTGTCCGAATGGTCTAAATTATCCAGGGCCCTGGGAAACATGACTTGGATGTTTGCTTTAGGGTAGGTCCCTTGGAAAGCGGAAACACTCCAGGAAGTCGTGGATCATTGGACTAGAAGCCTAAGGATGGTAGATGTTATTTAGGGGGGTGTTAGTACACTTCTTCCTCTCTAAATGTACGGCGATGTGTAGAGGGGTATTTTAGTCATTTCACCTGTAGGTCGGAGACTTTGCGAATGCAACATTGTCCTTGGGATCAATATTTCCTTATGGTGATATTAGGAAATATTTAAAATGCAAAATACAGCTATTTATATAGCAGGGGTATTTTGATCATTTTAGCAGCCAAGGCGATGTGTCTTTTTGGTCCTCGGGATAGCCCGTAAGTCCTAACTATTTTTGGGTTGAGGAATTGGTCTCAGTTGAAGAGGATTTTATTTTATTTTATTTTATTTTATTTTATTCAGGAAGTCTAATTTATTATTGGACTGGAATAAAATAAATAAATAAATAAAATAGGAGTTGAGAGAAATTAATTATCTAGTTTATTTGGTTAATTAATTATTCAGGGCCTAGGTCCAGTATGAATAATTAAGAAATTAACCTGGGCTTAAACTAGGGAAAATAATTAATGTTTAATTATTTATTGGGTTATTTATATAGGCCCAAGAAATAAATAATTAAAGATTAATTATTATGGTTCATTTGGGCTCATTAATTATTTATTGGGTTACTTATGTAAGCCCAGGAAATAAATAATTAATATTTATTAATTTGGGCCTTTTGGGTCTAAGAAAAATAATAAACATTTATCTGGCCCAATAGTTTGGACCTTAGGGTTTTTTTTCCAGATACGGTTAAGAGGAGTTTAAGGTTAGGCCAAACTGTTTCTCAGGATAACATCCGGGTGTTTTGAAATCCCAGGGATATGTTTATCAGAGATTGAGAGACCTAGTTTTGGCTAAAAAGAAAAACAACTCTTTGAAAGAAAAAACCCTAATTCTTTCCCTAGCCTCAAGGACTCACGTCTCTCTCTTGCCCTCTCACGTTTCTTCTTCTCGTTTTCTCCTTGTTCTTTGCTAACCAATAGCGAGTGAACCAAGGAGAATTGATACCGTTTCTCTTTCCCATTGTGTTCACCAACTAGAGGTTAGGCTGAGGAATATCCCGAGAGCTGGAAAGCTAAGCGTTAATGCAAATAAGGCGAAGTAGAAGGCTAGCGGGTGTTCAACCGGAAGCTCCTTCAAGTGTGCAAAGCGAGGCGATTCCAACCGTTCAATCTGTTCCTACGCAATATAGGAGGGTTAAGGAACGCAAAGGTATGATCTTCACGCTTCTGCATGGCCTTTATGGCTCGCGTTTATTTTTCTCCAGTTTTTTTTTTCGCTACAGAGCATGATTCCCCTATTTCGTTTTCCATCAATACTATCAATGATAATATAGTTCTTCACAACAATTTTCAATGGCTTTTGTAGTTGAAATAAAAAAATTATTTACGTTTCTTTAAATTTTTTTAATTTAATAGAAACATATATTTGGATACTAAAAAATAATACATCTTATTGATATATTACATTTCAAGATTAAATGCATTAGAAAATAAACAAATCAAGATACTTACAAAACACTTCATTGTTGCTATTTAAAAGGTATGGAACAAAAATTATTACAAATTAATATGATTAATAAATTAGAACAAAAAGAAAAAGGAAAAAAGTTTCGTGGCAAATCCGTGACAATCTACCACGGAATTGCCACGGAATTAGTGGCAATTTTGTGATTCCGTGGCAAATTGCCACAGATTTGCCACGGAACACATATCAAAAGTTTAACTTTTTTTTTTCCCTCCGCACTTACATAACATACTTTTCTAGATACTCTCAATGATAATATAATTCTTCACATCAATTTTCAATGACTTTTCCTATAAAATAAAATTATATCCTTTCTTAAATATTTTTTAATTTAATACTAACGTATATTTCGATACTAAAAAATAATAGGTCTTATTTTCAATTCCATTTCAAGAATAAATACATTAGAAAATAAAAAAAATCAAGATACATATAAAACATTTCATCGTTTTTATTTAAAAGGTATGGAACAAAAATTATTACAAATCAATATGATTAATTAATTAGAGCAAAAAAAACAAAGGCAAAATGTCCGTGGCAAAGCCGTGGCAGACTTCCACGGATTTGCCACGGAACACATAAAAAAAATTTTAAACTCTTCTTTTTTATCATTATTTTGCGTAACATACTTTTCTTGAGACTCTCAATGATAATATAGTTCTTCACAATCATTTTCAATGGCTTTTATAGTCGAAATAAAAAAATTTATATCATTTATTTAAAATTTTTTAATTTGATACAAACATATATTTCGATACTAAAAAATAATATATCTTAATTTCAAATCTATGTCAAGAATGAACGTATTAAAAAGTAAATAAATCAAGATACTTACAAAATATTTCGTCATTGTTAATTAAAAAGTATGGAACAAAAATTATTAAAACCCAATATAATTAATAAATTAGAACAAAAAAAGAGAAAAAAAATCCATGGCAATCTGCCACGGAATAAGGGGTAATTTTGTGATTCCATGGCAAATCCGTGGCAATCTACCATGGATTTGTCATGGAACGCATAACAAAATTTTAATTTTTTTTATCATTACTTTGCGTAACATACTTTTTTAAATACTCTCAATGATAATATAGTTATTCACAAAAATTTTCAATGGCTTTTTTAGTAAAAAAAAAATTATATTAGTTAACTAAAATTTTTTACTTTAATGCAAACATATATTTCGATACCAAAAATAATAATATATCTTAATTTCAATTCAATTTTAAGAATGAAAGCATTAGACAATAAATAAGTTAAGATACTTACAAAAAATTACGTTGTTATTTAAAAGGTATGAAACAAAAATTATTATATACCAATATAATTAATAAATGTCACGGAATTCCGTGACAGATTACAACGGATTTGCCACGGAACACAAAAAAAAGTTACCCCTTTTTTTTTCTTCATTACTTTGCGTAACATACTTTTCTAGATACCTTCAATGAAAATATAGTTCTTCACAACAAATTTTAATGACTTTTATAGTTGAAATAAAAAAAATATCGTTTATTTAAAATTTTTTAATTTAAAACAAACATACATTTCGATACTCAAAAGTAATACATCTTATTTTCAATTCTATTTCAAGAATAACCGCATTAGAAAAATAAACAAATCAAGATATACTTATATTTAAAAGGTATGGAACAAATATTATTACAAACCAATATAATTAATAAATTAGAAAAAATAAAGAAAAAACTTCCCTGGCAAATCCATGGTAATCTGCCACGGAATTGCCACAAAACTTATTTTGTGGCAATTCCACAAATTGCCACGGATTTGACACGGAACACATAAAAAAAATTTAACCCATTCTTTTTTATCATTACTTTGCATAACATACTTTCCTAGATACTCTCAATGATAATATAATTCTTCACAATAATTTTTAATGGCTTTTATAGTCGAAATAAAAAAATTATCATTTATTTAAAATTTTTTAATTTAATATAAACATATATTTCGATATTAAAAAATAATACATCTTATTTTCAATTCATTTCAAGAATGAACACATTAAAAAATTAATTAATTAAAATACTTACAAAATATTTTGTCATTATTATTAAAAGGTATGGATAAAAAATTATTACAAACCAATATCATTAATAAATTAGAACAAAAAAAAAGAAAAAAATTACGTGGCAATCTGCCACGTGCCACAAAATAAGTGACAATTTTTTGATTCCGTGGCAAATCTGTTGCTACTGTTTGGTATAAATTTGCCACGGAAATTGTTCCATCGTAAATCGGTAGCTAATATTTGGCATAATTTTTTGGTGCCTCTTTTTGCTACCGATTTGTGAGGGAATATTTTTTGGTCGCTACTTGCTACTATTTCCATCGCAATTCCGTGGAAAATAGCCATGGATTTGCTATGGTCTTTTTTCCCTAACAAGTTGCTTGGATTTTGCTTTTTCGTGGCAGATTCATAGTTTTCCTGTAATGTGGTAGCTAGAAGCCTGATCTTTTCACTAGGTCTAGTTCTGGACCTAATGGAGTAGCATCATCCATGAACATCCAGTTGAGGTAATTTAATCAGTCAAGACAAGATCATACTAGAAGTTGAATAGCTTGGCATTCAGAAGTACAATATGGGCTTGATATTTTCTAAATTACTCTCGTAAACTAGAGAAAGTTACTAGTCAGAAAATGTGTAGCTACCAAATTATTTTAAAAATAGTGTTACGCTAGATGTCAAGACTGGGTCTAACAAACATCTTTTACAAGTATCTTTGACATAGTGAAGCCGATTTTGGAAGATATTATTGGTAATGTTTGATGGTGTATAATTAACCTAGTTGGAGTAGGACAAGGATCTCACGATTCTTTAGGAAAATCTAAGGAAGAATTTATGTGCAAAGATGATCAATCCAAGAAGAATTAGAACTACAAAGATATAAGAAATTTGAGAAGAAATCTATTAGGTAGACTCCTAATTCAACAAGTACCACTCTACTTACAAGAATAAAAAGCCGACTATGTTATGAATGAACGGTGTGAAAGAAAACTGGAGATTTGGTTGAGTAATAGAGTGAGGAATTCATATTTATATTCTGAATGTGTTCAAAGCATACATCGTTGATGGAATGTTCTGTTATTCATTGTTAAAGTATGCTTTGAAGATTCAGGTTTATCATTGTGACAATTAAATCTTTTGAAAGAACGTGAATGAACTCTTCTTTGAAAGCAAACACCTTTCTAGTAGGAAGATTTTTTGGAGTCAGACGAAGTACCTTGTTGTTAAAGCAAGAAGGTTGAAGGGAGTTTAATCAAGGTAGTTGGGTCCAGTAAAGATCTTCAGGAATTTGACAAAGGACACTGGTGTGGTGTTCTATTAGAATCCATTGGGAATCACTTAGTGAATTGAGATAAATGTAATCTTTATAACTTTTATTAATGTTTTGTGGACCATTTTATTGATTTAGAACTCTCGAACATAGGCTTGTTAATAAGCAAACATACATTAAAAATTTGTTGTATCTGTTGAACTAATATTTTTGTTTGTCAAACTAATGCAACTATATCAGAAAAGTTTAACAATAACACAGGAGATTGACAATTCAAACCACATAACTGGCACCAAAGCAGTTTATTGTATTGGAAAAGCTATTAATTTAGCAGGTGAGATCAGAAGTTGGCTTGGAGAAAAACTATGTCTGGACTAGTAGAAGAAGGAGCCTTTGTCACTTAAACCCTATTGTTGAAAGGTACAAACTATGTCTATTGGAAAACCAGAATGAAAATCTTCACAAAACTTTTGGTACTCTTGCTTGAAGAGCTATTCAGAAAGGATGAAAATGTCCGGTGACGGCAAGAACCAGTTTTGGAGAAACAAAATTGAAATCAATTGATGATTGGATAGATAAAGAGTGTCGTCTTGAAAATACGAATGCTCAAGCATTGAATACAATTTTTACTGCAATAGGACTACAAGAATCCAATTGATTTTAACTTGCCAAGTTACTAAAGATGTATGTGAGAAATTACAAATAGTATTTGAAGGAATAAGTACTATCAGAATGTCAAAATTGCAGAAGTTAACAACATAATTAGAGGAATTTACGATAGATGAACATGAAACTATTAATGTTTTTGGTAACAAGTTAAAAGAAATTTCTAATCGAGCTTTTCAACTTGGAGAGCAATATTAGAAGAAAAGTTAATTCGTAAGACAATGAGATCTTTACCAGCAAGATTCTATGCTAAAGTTGTTGCTATTAAGGAATGCCACGATGTATCGAGATGTGTTTAGAAGAACTAATGGGCTCTTTGCAAATGTATGATATTAGGCATCAATTGCAATCAAAGTCTAAAAAGAAAGAAGTTGCTTTGAAAGAAAAATAGGATTCGGATGAGAATACATATTCTAATGACGAGATTAGTTTATTGATAAGAAGATTTAACAAACTATTAAAGAAGAGGAAGAAGATGAACAAACCCTTTGGCAGGCTATTCAACAAAAACTTGAATCACAACAGAAGAGCAATACCAAGCAAAAAATCTTAGACAACAAGTATGCACCAAAAAGACCAAAATGCTGAGAATGTGGTGGAATTAGTTATGTTCAGATTGACTGTGTAATTTGAAAAAGAAAAAAAAAAGCTGAAGAATAACTCATACAATACAACTTTGAGTGATTGTGAGAACAATTCAAATTATCCTACCGAATACAACATTGACGGTGATGATAAGTCTGATCAAGCAAGCAATGTTGCATTTAATGTTGCTGTTAAGGAAGATATTGAAAATCACGTTAATCGGTATAACAATGATGATAAGGAGGAAGTGACACCCAAAACACTTCTATAGGAATGTAAGTTGATCTATACAAAATGGCTTGGAGGTATGGGTCAGATTAAAGCCCTAAAAAAGGAAGTTTGTAGACTTCAATGACTTAATAGTTCACAATAACAAAAGATAGTCAAACTTCAATACCAAGTTCAACAGAGTGGAGAAAATTTAAAAGTCAGTAATTAAAAGTTGAAAGATATTGAGAAATCTATCAAAAAGTTGAACTCTGAAAAAGTAAAGTTAGATAAAGTTCTTACTTTTGGATGACACATGCATGACAAGGCTGGATTGGGTTATGTTAAGTCCAACAAATATGCTACTACACAACAGATTTTGATAGTTGTTGAGAAGAAATGATAGCAAAGAAAGTTCAAATCTAAGCCAAAAAAATCTCTCGTTTATTGTGACTTTTGATATTTTGTAGTTTATAGATAGAAGAACTATTTGAAAAGATCATCTTCAACATAGTTAGAAGCCTGTCAAACCTAAGTTTGACAAATGTAAGAAATCTCCTAAAAAAAAATACATATGGATAAAAAAAAAGCTGAAATTAACGCACATGTTGTTCACATGTCTTTAAAATTTACCATAGAGGATGTATAATATCTTAATAGTAGTTGCTCATAACACATGACATGCAAGAAGGAATGTTTGTGGAATGTAAATTCTAAAAAGGTGATTCAGTTATATGTGGTGATAGCTCAAAAAACAAAGTTGTCAGAACTGAAATGTTAAATAGTGAATGTATGCCTAAATTTAGAACTTTGCATGTTGATAGGTTAAAGGTAAATGTGATAAGTTAGGTCAGTTTTGTGATGACAACATGGTTGTGTACTTTGACAAATATAAGTAACTTGTAGTTGACAAATCTGGAACATATATGATTCCTAGGAATAGAACTTCTGACAATTGCCATCAAATATGCATATTTGATAGTTACAATTGTATGTTAGCTAAAGCTGATGAAGTAGAGATATGGCATCAAAAGTTAGGACACGTCAATTACTTTTAATTGCAAATATTGAGTCCAATAGGAGTAGTTCTTGGATTATCTAAGTTAGGCAAGATTGACGAAAGAGTTTGTGGTGCATGTCAAAATAGTAAACAAATCAAGTTACCATACAAAAAAGTTTAACAAATTGTTACAATAATAATTCTTGAGCATGTCTACATGGATCTTTTTAGACTAGCTCAAGCAGAAAGCATTGGTGAAAGAAGGTATGTTATTAGGCCTGTCAATGGGTCGGGTTTACCCGAACCCGACTCGACCCGTTTACCTATTTATACGGGTCTGATATGCCTATTTTGTTACTCAGAGCCGAGACCCGTTTACTCATTTAATCTATATAATTAGGTCCAGGTCCTGGTCCGGGTATTATAAATTCCAACTCGATTACCCGTTTACCCAATTAATTTAAAAAATTATATCAAAATATTTTATATATATAAATATATATGCATATGTGTGTGTGTGTATGTGTGTGTGTGTATTATATAAGTTTTTAACTATTTAGCTTCTTGGATGAATTGAGGTTATTTTATATTATGTAATAGTTATAAATTTATGGGTATTTTGGTATTGTTATTGTAAACTATTATTTAATGCTTAGTTTCTAATTTATATGTGTTGTATGATATTATTATTTATGAACTTGGACTTTTTTTTTATTGTTGTAAATTTGAAAATTTGAGAATTTGAAATTGTAGCTATTTTAATATTTTGTACAAGAATTTTTACATAGGAATATTATTTTTATAACTTAAAATTTTCAAGTCGGTATACCTGACCTGGACTCGTTACCCACCGGGTTGGGTATGGGTCCTTTTACTCTAAACCCGTTGAGTATACGGGTCAAGTCCGATACCCATTTTTGTTAACGGGTTCGGGTCCGGGTCCCAGTCCAAGATAGGGTGACCTGGACCTAACCTGACCCGACCCGACCCGTTTACACCCCTATATGTCATGGTTTATATTGATAATTATTCCAAATTTACTTGGGTTAATTTTCTGAGTAAAAAATCAGATGCGTTTGAAGCATTTCGAAAGCTATGTTTGAATTTGCAAGCTCAAAAAGAAGAAAAGCTGAAACAATTCAAAAATGATCATTGAAAAAAGTTTGACAAGAAACTGTTTGATGAATTCTATGTGGAGAATGATATTCAACAAGAACTTTTAGAACCTAAAACACCTCAATAGAATGGTTTTGTTGAACACAAGAATTGAACCATAGAAGAGATGGCGTCAGTTACGCTCAATGCCAAGAAAATGTCATATAAATAATGGGAAAAAGTTGTAAATACCACCACTAACCTCATTAATAGATCATACTTCAAACCACACACTAATAAGACCAATTATGGAATATGGAATGGTCGAAAATCTCAGCTGAACAACTTTCATGTATTTGAAAGCAAATGCTACATTATAAATGACAGAGAACAATTGGCAAGTTTGACGAAAAAAGTGATGAAGAGTTTTTTCTTAGATATTCGAATAACGTAGAGCTTTTCCAGTGTTCAACAAGAGAAGTCAAGTTGTAATAAAATATATTAATATTGTTGGTGAAGATATTCTAACAAAAAAGAAAAAGGATTCTATTCATGTAATTGATAATAAGAAGCCTATATAGGAAATTGATAATATGGGTACAAGAAAACTGACTTACATTATTAAAGAAGTTGATACTGACAAAGAATTGAAAGGATGTTCAACAAAAGGTTCTATCTTCATGAGTAAAGAAGAATTATCCTTCTGATTTGATTATTAAAAATCTTGATAGAACAGAGAAAGCCTAAAAATATATTATAAGAAGATGGTTAAGTATACTTGTTACACTTTAACAATGGAACTAAAGAATGTTAAAGACACTTTGACAAATAAGTATGGGATTGTTACAACACAAGTTGAACTTTAACAGTTTGAGTGAAATGATATATAAGAACTTGTGCCAAGACCGAAAGAAGTAAATGTAATTTGTACAAAATGAGTATTTTGTAACAAGACAAATGAGCTTGGAAATATCACTAGAAACAAGGCTAGATTGGTTGCACTAGGCTACACATAAGTTGAAGGCATTGATTTTGATGAAATGTCTGCCCTTTTTATAGGATTGGAATCTATCAGACTATTATTGTTGCATATATCAAATGTTTCATACTTCAACAGATGGATGTGTAAAATGTTGTTTTGAATGGGTTCTTATAGGAAGAGTCCTGTGTTAAACTACTAAAGAAGTATCATCACATATATATTTTCTAGTGTTTTTAGACTTTATTTGTGGTATCAACGCTGTTTAAATCACCACATCTTTTTCATTTGCTTTTTGTAAGAAACGAAAAAAATGCCAATCCAAGATAAAAAAGATGAAAATGAGTAAAATAGAGTAAAAATGAAGAACCATTAAAAAATCACACAAGAGCAAGAAGAAGACAACCTAGAGCAAGAAAAATGGTGGCTAAGGGAACCTTATAAACCCTAAAAAATCATCTTTGGTAGGCTAGTAACCAAGAGATTCTCTAGGAAGCTATTTTTCACAAAAAGAAGAGAAGGAACTTGAAGATTTGAGGAGGAAGAAGAGGGGTTGCAAAGAGGATCTCAAGGAAGTAGAAGAACACGACTTGTCTATTTGTTGTATTTTTCCCTCTCTTGTAGATTTTATTTTATCAATACATGCTATATTTTGGTTTATAATTTTAATAAAGGGTTGTACCCTATTTTGTGCCTTGAGTTGATGTATTTTTCTTGGATCTATGACTTTATCTCTATGGCATTTGATTATTTGTATTCATTGCGTTATTTTGGTTGAATGGGTTTTAGTTGAATCTCTCCAATTAAATATTCTTTCCTTAATGATTTTGAGAGATAGAGTTAAGGATGAAAAACCCACTTAGTTAATTTAATGTTTGCCATCTTCATCTAATCCAAGAGGGAGGTTGTGGATTAGAGTTAATAACCAATGGGTTCATGAAATTGCCTAGAGATAGGGATTTTGTAACTTTCGAATAGTTTGAGATTGTGAGTGGTGTTTAATGCCTTCTTGGATTTGGTTGATTAGATAGAGATATCGATTAATCAAATTTAGGGATTAAGGATCTCAAAACTTGAGAGAGAGTGAGATTGATATTTGCCTTACTCCGGTGCCTAGAGTTAGGATTTATGGGTCTAAAGGGAACTCATCTTTGAGATGTTTAATAGGGGAATTCTCTTTGTTACATAGCCTTTCTCTCTTTCTAGTCCCTTAATGAGCTTGTGACTCTTCATTGAGTAAGAACATGATAGGTTTCCTAGTGTAGTGTAATTACTTATAATTCATATATTCATTTTGACTCGAGAATGAGATAAGAGCAAAGTAGTGGTAATTGCTAAGTTCCTATGGATTCAATACTTGCTATTCCCTATATTATGCAATGGGTATACTTGCACATATGTGTGGTTTTAGTGCTTAACATTATAAATTTAAATCTTGATTATTATTATTATTATTATTATTTTGGATTGTTCATACTATTTTCAATGCACGCAAAATACTACCCAACAAGTTTTTAGCATTGTTGTCGGGGATTGGCAATATCATGAAACCCTTGAGTATTGTTGATTTAGCTATGTATATATTTGTAAATACTATGTAAATACTTGTTTCTCTATTTGTGTATTAGTACTAACTAGTACTTGTATATAATCTTTTTTTCTTTTTTATACCTTGTTTGTATGTTGTTTTGATTCTTTATTTTTTGTCTTTGAGATAAATAAATTATATTGGGTACTAATGTGTTGTATTATTATTATTTTATATTCTTTTGTATTGTTATAATTGGAAATTGTATATGTATAATGGATTCTTGGGATGTAACTTTTACTTTTGTATATGGCCTTATTGTTGTATACTATTATTTTGTTTTTAGGGAATTTTGTATTTTTTATTGTGTTGGCATGTTTAGGACCAAAATGTAGCATTATCGTTGTTATTTGAGGAGATGTTGTTATATAATAATAATTGTGGTTGATTGTTGTACAATAGATAAGATTGGTTTCATTTTTGTCGTAATGGTGTTAAAGTTTGGAGAAAAAAAGTATTGTTTAAGTTTTGTGTTGTTGTTGTGCTATATATTGTGGAGGTTGGAAATTCATTTGTAGTAATGGTGAATAAATTAGGGAGTTGATTGGTTTGTAGAGTTAGTGTTATGTTTTTGCATACTTTTGATTATTGTTTGGGAGACCTTTTATTATTGGAAGGCTATAATATTAATTGAGTGGTTGTTGTAATGGTGACAACCTTTTGAATTTATTTTCAATAAAACCATTACATCCTTGACTCGTTCACTTTTCCTTGGACTTCATTGAGTTTATAGTATGTTGTTTGTTGTATACTAATTTTTATGCTTTGTATATTGGAGTTTTATTGTGTATATAGGTTAGGTATTGTGAGAGTATATTAGCATATCTATATTAGGTTGTTCAGTTATTTTGTGGCTTTGTTGTATTGGTAGTAGTATAATTCCTAGTACTAATGTCTATTTTGGCTTTAGTTATATTAGTTAATTTTATGACTTGTTAATAATATTTGTATATGTCATCGTCGTCGTCGTCGTTGTCGTCGTCGTCGTTGTTGTTGTTATATGATTTATTTGTTATTAATATTGATACTAATGTATTTTTGTACTATTCCTTCTATTCGTTTTATTTATATTTGCTTTTGAATTATTTTCTTTGTCTATTATTTTTTATATTTTATATTTTACTATTTCTTTAGCTATGGTTTACTGTTGTATTTTTCTTTATTTTTTGCAAGACGAAAGATTTTACTTCTTTTGGACAACCATTCAATTTTTCCTCCTCTGATGATACATTGTGCTTCAAGATGCTAAGGGAATAGTTGTTTATCCTATTCTCCCATTTATTTCTTAAGTCCCATTGAAGATGCTTGTTTTGTTTAATTTGTGGACAATGAGGACATTATCTAATTTAAATGTGGGGGAGAGGTTGAATATTATTTTTCTTTATAATTTTGTATTTATTTATTTTGAAATTTTCTTATTTTTGGGCTAAATTTCTTGTTTTGCATTTTGGCTAAAATTTTTTCAAATTTTTTTTTGGCATTGTTGGGTTAATTTTCAAGGCTTGTTGGTATGTATATTGATATGTGTTAGTTTGGTGGAGTTATTATTTATCTTTTTGCTAAGGAATTCTATTTAAGACATTTCTAAGAAAGTTATTTTTATGTACACATAGATATCGGGCATGGCATAGACTAAGTTTGGATAAGTGTGTTAATCTTTTTTATACTTTTGAAAATGTTGTGAAACTTTATTCTTTGAGAATGGGTAAAAACTTAGTGATGAAATATAGAGTGTGGGTTGTAGGTTTATCTCTAGTTTCATGGCTAATCCTAATTATTCATTCATTCATTCATTTGTATTGTATGTTGTATTATAGAAATTTTCAATTGTTTATTATATTTTTCAATAAAAAGGCAAATAGGAGTAAGAGGTAGGTTGCTCAATGCATCTACCGAAGTGCAGAGAAAAAAGGCTCTAGGAATGCAAAATGCATTTCCGATAACGAAAAACAACGTGTGATGAAAAAGAAAAGAGAAGAAAAAGCAAGAAAGAGAAAAAGAAAGAAAAAAAAAATGCAACGGATGCAAAAGAGCATTTTAGTTAAAATCACTACAAATGCATTCTCTTTATAGAAAGAAAAAAATGAAAGGCTCCTACCTTACCAATTCAAATTCAAATGTATTGTTGTATTTGTTGTACCAAAGTGTAAGGTCTTGTTATATTGAAATATAACATATATAATACTTGTACTTGGGGAAAGCCACGTGACTTAAGTGAGTCGTTTGATCCTATCTTATATAAATCACTTTGTTTGAATTCTTGATTGTAGATATTGAATAAATCACATTTATTTAGTATAAACTTGTTTAATTTCACTTTGAGGTTCTTGATTGTGTCTATCTTAATATAAGAATATACACAGGATTAACTTAGATAGATTAGTGTTAAGATGAATTCTAAGGTAGAGAAAGAAATAATCTCTTTACCATTTTACCCTTATTGCGTATATACTAAGTTGTACTTGATGACTCACCTAGAATGCTATGTAGAATATTTTTCTTTGTACTTGTAAATTAGTCATTCTTTGTCCTGGTGAAATAAATATATTTTTCTTAGTTTGTACATTGGTTAGGTTGTGAATAAATGTAGGATGTTTAATTTGTACATTAGTTAATTCTTTGTTTGTGCATAAATGTGGTTTGCTTGAGGATAAGCAAAGATTTAAATGTGGGGGTGTATGATGAAGTCTTATCACATACAAATTTTCTAGTGTTTTTGGGCTTTATTTGTGGTAAATCCTTGTTTAAATCACCACTCACCACATGCTTTTCATCTGCTTTTGTAGGAAATGAAGAAAATGCCAATCCAAGATGATAAAGATGAAAAGGAGTAAAATGGATCAAAAAGGAGTAAAATGGATCAAAAATGAAGAACTATTAAGGAATCACATAAGACCAAGAAGAAGATGGCCTAGAGCAAGAAAAATGGCGGCCTAGGGAAACTTCCCTAGGCTGCCTAGCTGATTTTTTGTGAATATAGTCCAGGAAATAGTCGGCTAAAAGAAGCTTAACTTCCCTAGTCTGCTTACTTTAATAAAATTGTATATGTTTGTGTTTTAGGTGGTGGCCTAGGGAGTTTTCACATCCCTAAGCTACCTACTGCATTCCAATTTGCGCCTAGCTAGGAACTAGGCGGCCCAAGGAATGAACTTCCCTAGGCTGCCTTATTTCCGAAAAACTTGGTGGCCCAGGGTGTTAGGAATTCTCAATACAAAATCATAATGGCGTAGCAGAAAAAACGAGAATTCCACACCGAGGATCACCGTTTATGCATTAACAAGATCAAAACGGTGAAGGAAAAATACCTTACAGGGAAGCTTTTGTAAATTAAAATTTTTTCATCTGATCAAATCATGGCACGATCTAACAATTTGTACAGGCTTAGAATGGTTTCACTTCCATTCCATTAACTCACCACAATCCAAGTGTAGGATTGTCTCTTATAGAAATCCACACAAGTCCGATTGCTCAAGCAAAACCAAAACCCTCTGCTAGAAGGGTTAATGGCGGCTAGGGTAGTTTTGTGGAAGAGAAGAAGAGTTTTTTCTGGAAAAAAATCTTGTTTTCCAGGTTTTTCACCAAATAAAAGGAACGATTTCCTTTTTCTTATAGGTGTTAGGACTTTTAATAATTACAATTAAGTACTCCAAGTTTTATTAATTTTGATTAAGTCCGGGAAGTTTTCATAATTATAATTAGGTCCTTGAATTATAACAAACTTATAATTTGCTTATAAAATTATTCTCTTCTCATAATTAATCCCCATAATATTATCAAATAATATATGAGCAAGTTTTAATTAATCCCTTAATCAATTTTAATTAAAACATTAATTCCAAAATACACATATGAGCAAGTATACTCATCACAAGTATAGTATAGGGAATTAACGAGTATCATCCTCAAAGGAACAAGTACACACTAATCACTTTTCTTTCATTATTTAATCGACCCAAATAAAGTGAGAAAAAAATAAAAATAAAGAAACAAATAAAACTCAAGGATGTAAGTTTATGCAATTTAGACTAGTACCCTAGAAAACCTAGCAATAACCTACTTAACAACTCTCTCAATTCATTATTATCTTGATATTATAAAAAAATATAAAGTAAAGTTCAATCATTTCTCAAGTCATAAATTCACTTATATAGATTCCACTTCTGTCCCAATCCGTGGAATCACTACCCTTTGATTAAATTAGTAGATTTCTCAATCAAACCATGTGAAACCCCAGTCAAGACCAACCTTAGAGTAAGGGGGTTGGGATGCATATCATGCTTTATTTCATGATTAAATATGTTTTCATATGATTTCTATGTGCTTTGAATTTGATTTTTATTATCTTGAAGTCTTGTTGGTGAGTGATGTGTGAGAAGGGTAAAATGGTAATTTTTGCCCGAGGTGAAAATAAGGAGATAGCTTGTGGATTGAATAGGAAATAATTTTTCTAGTAGAAATAGAAACAAGGGCTGTTGTGGTTTAGTGGTTAGAGCCTTGGAATTAATTCTTGAGGTCTAAGGTTCAAAATCCATCATAGAAGTTTTAGCTTGAGTAAATTTTATTTTGCTTGGAAAAGGATGGTTTCGGCCATGAGGGCCTAGATCGATGTGGTGATGATGTCCTAGGAGAGACATGTTAGGAGAATTTTCACTTCACTCTTTTGTTCTTCGCGAAATGCCTAAAGGGAATTCATTCTCTCTTGATCTTTTGTTTTTCTTAATTTCCAACTCCTTAGTTTGATCAAGGTGTTCTATCCTTTTCCTTTCCAGAAAATTCAGTAGAGGACTAAGGTCTTTTAGGATCAAAATGTCCTAGTAAAAGGCTTCTCATGGTTTTGAAAATGTAAATGAATTATGGGAAAATTCAAGAGGAAAATCCCTCTTGAAAGCTTACTGAAATTTTTCCTCTATCTTAGTTCATCTATCTTCATAGAATGAGCTGAAATTTTCCAGCTTGTTGTACCTTCAAAAGGTCAAAAATTCTAGCTCACATTCCCTCCCAAATGCTACCAGAAAAATGGTCTTTAGGATCAGTTTAAAACCTGAAAGTTTTTGCCCAAATTCGGACTGCACAAGCTGGAGCAAAGCAGGAAAATTCCTGTACGAAAATCAGCTTTGTGAGCTCCAAACCAAGCTGTTTTCTCCCAGATTTTGTGCAGCACCTTAGCCATGTTTTTCCTCCATAAATAAGGCTGGAAACCAGCCTTGAATACCCCTGAAATCCCCTTCAAAACTCGCTGCAAATCTGCTGGAAATGGCATACGAAAATTCTGCCAGAAAATTCCTGTACAACTAAATTTCTGTGCAGAATTTTTGTCCAGCTTGTTTCCTATTTTGTTCCAACCGAAAACCCCAACCTACTTCTGTCAAAACCTCCCTTAAACCTCCATTAATAGAGCTCCATTGTTCCCTGAAGCTTTTGCACGAAATTCTCTCCATGGCTGACCGAAAATCCCTCAACCAAAATTTTTGCAATTTAGCTTGATTACTTTTCAAAATTTCAGCCATCTTGTTTAACAACTTTCCATAAAATTTTGCTCAATTGATCAGACATCTTCTCCACCATTGTGCACCTTAGTTTCGGCCATCACAAGCCTCCTTTAACCAGCTTTAATTCCCCAGAAAAGCTGCACAATCCAGTCGGCCATAGGAGACTTCAAGCTGTCCAAACAAATCAAGATATTCTTAGGATATCTACTTTCCAAATTCACTTCCCAAAAATATTCTTCAAGGATTGTAACAACTAACCTTTCCTTTTCCTTTACAAATCAGAGAATCAACTCCCTTATCCTTACTAGGATTCGGCCAGTCCCAATTCCTCAGAAAATCGGCAGCTTCTTTTTCTTCCTCTCTCGATTTTTCTTCAAGCAACAAGAACACACACACTACACCAAGAACACCTACTTCTTCTCTACACCTAATACCCCTCCAAACCACTTCAAACCCTCACAAAAATCTCCAGATTTGATCTACTCCTTGCTGTGCATCCATCAACACCCTTATTAACATCAAACTCCACAAATCATCTTGTTACTTTGGATCAAAAGGCAAAAATTTCTGTGAAGAACAAGAACATCTTCAAGGTAAACTTATTCTAACAACTTCATATTCTCCAAACTTGATCTCTAATGAAAACCTATATGAATAATCACACTAATGACTTCTTTCTCTCTCTCTCTCTCTCTCTCATGGACCGAAATTCTCTCTATTGGCCGAATGGTCTCTTCCTCCATGGCCATGCTTTCGCCACCTTTCTTGAACAAGATTAGCCATCTAGGAGTTGAGATCTTCTCTAAACATCTTCAAGTCATTCATCAATCAAGTAAGTACCTTCAATCCTCTTTTTAAAATTTAGAATCATGTCTCTAGGTTGATGAATGGCGATGGGTTTGTGTATATGATGTTGTTGATTGAAGCATGAGTATATGTATGATTGTGAAGGAGATGGGATTTATGCATGGAAGGATTATATTGGTGGATTTAATGATGAGTTGAGATTTGATGCATGTCATAGGTAGTATTTGTGATGAAGCATGCTAGAGATTATGTCACCATGAGTGAATAGGATTTATATGCATGATTAGATTTTGAAGCCATGATCATGTTTATGCTAGTAGAGGTTAAATCATGTAATAATAAATTTAGATCTATGCCTATGTGCAAGACTTGGATGATTTGATGAATTGAAGGATTGAGTATGTTATTGATTATGGTTGACCATGGAATCTTGATCATGATCTAGTTGTCCCTAAGCAAATTTTATTTCATGAATAAAATATTTACTAATAATTTTTGCTAAAGAATTTCGAAAACCCTAGGAATGGTAGATTTGGAATTATAATATATGTAAATGATATTTTAGTCAAATAAATAATGATTTTTCTAGAAAATAAAATAAATAAATATTATTTAAAATAAAGAAAATTAATTAAAGCCCTTATGAAAAAGATTTATACTTAATAAAGTATTTACTAGATCAAGACCCTTAAGGATTTACTTATTATTTTCCAAGAAAGACTTATTAAATTTAATCTAAACTAGTTTTAGCTATCAATTATTTTCTAACAACTAAGCTATCATTAAATCACTATTTTACCTAGTACCACCTATGGCTCTTGATCAAATAAACTCTAAATTTTCCTTAACAAGATTTAAACTTTCAACTTATTAGAATTTATTTCCTAATCCATTAATTATCTTAAATAACAAATTAAATTTAGCTTATAAACCTATTCAATTATTGTTTTGCCTTAGAGCTTGGGACACTAGGATCATGGTAGTAGTGAATTGAATTGATTTAAAACTAAGGAAGTGGATTGTGGCTTGAATCTGATTAAGATTTGTATTTGCCCATGTGGAGTTAAGTCAGCTGTTCGAGACCTTGTTGTTGTGAGCAAGAATCAGGTAAGCTCCTGCATAAAACCTGATTGATGTGAAATGATTTCCTTATGGCAAGCCAAATGTGGAGTGCAAGAACACTCGGTTATTTGAAAGCAATTGAGGGTTGAATTTATCATTAATTCCAACGCTTAAATTATTTAAAAGTCTTTGAGCAAATTTTTCCAAACTTGAAACTCTTTCTAAAACTAATTTCTCCCAAAGCTTTGAAAACCTTCAAATTGTTATTTTCATGAAGCACAATGCTTTGTTCATTTTATCCCAAGTGGGGAATGTCGTTGAGTACTCAATAAGGGTGGACTACTAGGACTAGTTTTTGAAGGGTTAGGGTGAGTCTCTCAGTAGGTGGCCACCTCTGAGGGGTGAGTCCTTCCTGGATAAGATGCCAGTTCCAGTGAGTCGTGCCGGTCCGAGCTAGCAGTTTATTTTGTTTCAGTCAAGTGACTGTGTTTTTGCTGGAATGGACACCCGGCGGTTGTTTGGGTATAGAGAATGAGGAGTATCTTACCCAGTAGGCCGATCACCTACTTTTGTCAGTCTGCATAAAGTGTTAGGCATTCTGACCGGTTATGGGGCCCAAAGTGTGGTAACCCATAACCCTTTCTTTCAAGTGGTTGATTTCATTACTTATGTATGGCTAGAAGAGCCAAAACACCACTCTTGCTTTTGACTAATGTTTATTGCTTGCCAATGTTTCTCTTATAAAGATTTCACACTTTGCATCCATGAACTGTTTCCACTAAACACCCAAAGCACACACGGACTTATTGGGATTTCTGTCTCACCACCTTTTATCATGATTTCAGGTTGATCCTGTTGTGGGTGAGTAGCTACCTTGGGAAGAGGATGTGTTTTTTTTTTTTTTTTTTTTGAGTTTATGTACTGCTTTGGGGAGACGAGTGTTGATGATTTTAATTATGGTTTTGTTTTGGGATTTCATGGATGTACTTTTAAAGTATTTTGGGTTGTAATAAATTCTTTTTAGTCTGAGTATTATTTATTTTAGCAATTTTATTTGTGACCTAGTTATAAAGACCACTTGTCCTTTGGACGGGGCGACATCCCCAACCCTGGCGAGCCTAGGTCATCCGGGGTGTTACAAACCAACATAACTAAATGAAGCATTAAACTTAATTCCTTATAGACATGAAATTAGCCAACAACCATATGCTCTAGGCGAAATTAACTAACCTTTGATTACTTAGGTTCTTTAGTCTTAACTTCATTTCCTAAGTCTATTAAGATCTAATAAATATGTAGCATTGATTAAATTAAGCTTAATTTAACTTTGTTTCCTAAGTTCATTAGACATAACTCCAATTCCATCAACCTATGAAATCAAGTAATCAAACACCAAGAATGATAGAAAATTGATCAAGTAATTAAATTGATACATAAATCATGAATCCCAAAATATTGCTAAATTACAATAAAAACATTGAATCAATCATTGCTAAAGAAAAAGAAAAGAAAGAGAAAAGAAAGCACTCAGAAACAAGCCTCTTTCTTCTTCCTTGAAAACTCCCTTTGAACAATTCTCCTTGCCTTAGGTGAATTCCTCCTTCAATGAGATAATCAGAATTTCTGCCCTTTAATTCACCTCTCTTGGTTGTATATCTCTAACCCTTATGTTCTCTTGTGCTTTTATAAGTTTCGTGGATACCAATTTCATGGTTGAGGAAGCCTTGGCCGAGTAGGAGTAGGAAAATACCAAAATCCTTGTGAAATTCCCAAATTCGTATACATAATTTTCGCCTCCAGAGCTTACCTGGCGTCAGGTACCTTCGACCCACCTAGCGCCAGGTACACTCTGTTCTTTCTCTATTTTGATCTTTTTTTTGCCATCTTTTCCTTAGCAGGCAAAATGAACCCAGTGCTAGGTACACTTTCCAGACCTGACGCCAGGTCTGTTCTGGAAAAATTCCTAAAGCTCATTCAATCTCTACTGCTTGATAGAATGAACCCAGTGCCTAGTCCACTGGCTGGGCCTAGCGCCAGGTGCATTCTGATTCTGTGCACTTATTGCTTAATTTTAACTTAACTCTATAAAATATTCATCTCCAAAGCCTACCTAGCGCTGGGTACTTTTGACCTACCTAGCGCTAAGTACACTCTGTTCTTTTTCTATTTTACTCTATTTTTTGTCGTCTTTTCCTTAGCAGGCAGAATAGACCTGGCGCCGGTGCATTTCCCAAACCTGATGCCAAGTCTGTTCTAGAAAAATTCCTGAAACTTGTTTAATCTCTGCTGCTGAATAGAATGGACCCAGCACCTGGTCCATTGATTGGGCCTGGCGCCAGGTGCATTCTGGTTCTATGCACCTTCTACTTAATTTTAACTTAAATCTGTACATATTTGTCAAAAAATACCATTTACAAGCAAAATGTCAAATAGGAAGGAATATGCCTAGTTATTACAACAAATATATCTTAAAACAACCTCAAATAATTAGGAAGTGAATGGTGATTTTAACCCATATCACATACCTCCACATTTGAACATTTGTTTTCCTCAAGCAAAACACCTTAGTCCAAGAAAAATTATCAAGACAACACAAGTTTTTTTTTTTTTTCTCATTCAAAAGTTTCTCCATCATAGCAAAAATCATGTCTTCCTTTCAAATTTTAGATATAACCCTTATCATTCATATCATTTGAAAACAATTTCAAACCTTGAAACATTGGCCAAGACATCACAAAACTCTTAAAGTTAGATTAATTAAGTACATACTTTAGTCTAAGAAAGTTATTCCACTCTTCAAGTAAACATATAGCTAACATGAATCATATAGGTCAAGTCATCTACCAACTCAAGCACTATAAATTCAAAAATTGCACACTTAAGTTATGATGTGAGGAAAGCACTCCAAAATTTTTTTTCTCTCAAAGTTTTTCAATGACTTAGGGAATTAATAGTTTCAAGTGCATGGATTTCTCTTCACACACCGTATTGGCCCCCTTTACAGTCATCACTCATCATTTTTTTCCAAAATTTTTTCTATGCTCTTGCTTGCCTTTTTGCCTTGGAGATAGCGTTAAGAGAGTGCACCGAATACACTTACTACTTCTCCCCATATTGATCCCCTTTTCAACTAAAGGTTTTCAAATATCACCAATAAGAGCATTTTCTCTAATACACACCAACAATAGTGTTGTTTTTACTCATTGTTTTTTCTCTTCAACTTAAATCAAAATTTTCAGCATTCTCCTCAATCTTTCCTCTCAAAGATTCAACTCACAATTTTTTTTTTCTTCATCATAACTCAAAGTTAGCAAAATTTAAACTCATAATACAAAAGTTAGCCAATAATTCTTCTCATATTCGCCATATCTTCTATATTTCAACTAGATAAGTCAAATAATATTCAAACACCAATGCATAAACAAGATTAATCAAAATTCACAAGTCTTAACAATATCTTTTCCAATAAAATCAATTTTATCAAATTTCACCTAATGAATGACAAAACCCATATTCAAATAAGAAAAAGAATTACAACCTTGCTTAACAATGAAACCACTGAAATTTTTGAAAAAATTATCAAAAATCACAAACTATATTCATCAAATTTGTATGGAAAAGTATTTCTTCAACCTTTATTCTCCGCCCCCCCTTCCCTTAAACTGGACATTGTCCTCAATGGCCAAAGATAAAATAATAAAAGGACAACCAAGAAGACTAAGATGAAAAAAAAAAAAAAAGAAGAATAATAAAGTGAAGAAAATACTTCCATTACATTGTTGGGCTATCAGGTTGAATCCACGTCAAGGAGAGATCATTACAGGAGTACCTACTAAAAGCAAAGAAAGAAAACATAAATCTAGAAAAAGAAAATAAAAATAAAATAAACAAAATAAAAAAGAAAAGAAACGAAAAGACACCTACAGCTAGGAAAGGTCATTAAAATTTAAAAGAAAAAGAAATAATAAAATACGGAAGAGTGAGTCAAGAATCATCCTCATCATCATCATGGTCATCGTGGTCAGCTTAGGCAGCTCTGCGACTAGAAGATGCACTAGTAACGTGCTAGATCAAAGTGGCCAGCTTTTGATCTTGGATGTCCTGGCGGTGTTGTATGTCAGCAATGGAATCGCAGAGTTGGAGGAGGATAGTCATTTGGCTCTCCATCTAGGCCTCAATACGTGCCTCAAAATCCGTGCGTGAAAAAGAGCTAGTGGCATGAGGGGTTGGTCTAGCGGGTGGTGCCTCTTCCTCCTTCTCAGTAGGAGGAAGCTCCTCTCGTCCAGAGTACTACACCTCATATGGCCTCTTCCACCTTCTAGCCCTCTCATCATAGTGATACCTATACTGAATCAAAGTATACTCTATTATGAGGTCGTGCTTAGTAGTAGGCTCACTCAACTCTCCATCCAGTTGGACTCCAAAGTCTCTCAGAATATGCATAATAACCAAAGGGAATTTGAGGACTTTGGCTGCAATGTTAGAGGCCACAACTTCACGCATAGAGTTAATGATAATGGGAGCAAGGGGAATAAGCTCACGGCTCCTTATCTTATCTAGAATATAAAGGTTAAGGATCCTAGACTCATCAAAGCTACTAGCCTTGGGATAGACATTGAAAGCAAAGATATAGACTAGGGCACGCTACTGAGCCTCTAGGTCATTATTTGAGTAATACCGATATTGACCTATTTCTCCTTTTTTTTTCTCATACGAAAACTGGCCTTTACAGCCCCCACATCCTATGTAGGCTCACGTATGATCTTTTGATTATTATGGTCGACAGCTATCCACTGACCCTTATCTGGGACTCCCAAAATTCTAGCTAGTCTAGCCCAATCAAACTCAATAGGAATCCCTTTGACCATAGTAGAGATGACTTGTAGAGTATTTTTCTTTTTGTCCTTTATATTAGCATAAAATTCCCTCACACGCACAAGACAATAAGGACCTTCCATTCGAATAATGGATTCCCACCCCAGGTGCCTAAATATAGTAGAAAGCTCTAGGGAATTATCTAAGGATTGCTTTTATCGCTTTTCTACTATAATCACATTGTGTTGGTGCCTGTCATACCAAATTTAACACAAAAAAGATCATAGAATTGGGTAGGTAGAAGCTCGAAGGGTGTGGAGGAAGATGCATCTCAGGCTCTCTTAGCCCTCGGAGCTAAAAAACAAAATGTATGGGACTCTTAAGTCACTCTTTACAATAAATGTTCAACTCTCAACCGTGCCACAATCACAATACCGTACAACACCACCGCTTCTCAACACAAAACACCTCAAGATAATCAAAACACCACTCAACGCCCTCCAAAAAAAAACTTGCAAGAAAATAAGACATATGGCAATCCAAACACCTTATCAACTAGTTTGATCAAATCCACAATGTTCAATATTACTCAAGAAAACCATATTCAGCTTAGAATCATAATGCTCAATCAGCCATACTATTTATATCATAATGCAAAGCTTATCAGTATAAGGCTAAGTGAAACATTGAACAAGTATCCTTTATCCCAAAAGTCAATCACAAAGGATGCATGCTTAATCACTACCAAAAGATGTAAACTATCAATGACATTAATCATAAAGCAGTATCCACGATATTCCCATGCCAATGCCAGCTTAAAAAAAGCAATCTTAACCATCAAATTCTTCACTAGAAAATATTTTTGCTCAAAAATACATAGAACATTACCCAAAATTCATAAGAAAAAAATTGACCGTGGAAAGTGTAGAAAATTCATACCGTAATATTCTCCATTACATGGGTAATGATTCTATGTAAAGAGTTTGAAGAAATCGTGCTCCCAATGGAATGATTGAAAAATAGATTTTTGGTGAAAATGTTAGATTTTTCCTTATTTTGGTCCAAACTATCAAGAACAAAGTGGAGATTTTGTGTTTTGGAAGCGTTTTGGAGGTATAGAAATCGATCCAGCAATATTTTGAAAATGAACCTAGCGATGGGTAGAGAGAAAATTGGAGAGAAGTGAGAGTTGGTGAACAAAAAATGGCCAAGAAGGCCGTTTTGAATGTGGCTACCGAACGAACCCATGGACTGGGCCTGGTGAAGGACCTGGTCTGCCCACGCCTTTCTGTTAGGCCATGCCGACCCGGCGCTAAGTTAGCTCTGGCAGAAAAATATTATTTTTTTTGAATGCATTTAAATGAAAATAAAAAAAAAAGAACATGAAATCATACGAAGCATGCGGACTAATTAAAAATATTGTTCAGCAAAAAGTAAAACAGTTTAGAAATCAGCGCTTCCCATGGTCTTGGTCTCGTGGGTTTGTTTCCGTGTTGACTGGCAATGTTCCCGGTTGACGATCACCAAGGAGTTTGGCTAATTGTCAAATTTGACCCTCCAAGTTGTGCATAGATGCCACCAAGTTCTTCGTGATCACATCAATTTCTTGGAACTGTATTTCCATTCCACTTACCAGTTTGGTGACCATTTCCTCCAAAGATGGTTTGGCTAGTGGGGCGTTGTATGGCAGAGACGGTTGAATCCTTTGCATCCCAAAATTCATAGAAGCTTACCAAGGTTGGTTTTAGTTGTTCCAAGAAAAGTTAGGGTGATTCCTCCAACCTGGGTCATAAGTATTGCTGTAGGGATTATTACCTTGTCGACCATTACCTACAAATGCCGCTTGGTCCAATGCTTCTTGTGAAGACCCCATATTTTAGCACTCATGATTTGGATGCCCTTCCCCACAAAAATCACAAGTCACACTCATTCCTGTCCTTGGGAAGGAAGCATTGCTAATTGATCTATTTTCTGCGTGAGTGCTTCCACCTTTGCCTCTAAGGCAGCCATTGCATCCACCTTATACATTCCATGTACACGAGCTCTAAATCGTGAAATCCCCCAGGCATAGTTATTAGTAGCCAAATTTTCAATTAGATCAAAGACCTCTTCTGGGGTTTTGGAATTTATGGAGCCTTCTGCAAATGCATCTACTAATTGCCTTGTAGCGAAACTCAACCCACTGTGAAAAATTTGTATTTGCATCCCCAACTCGAATCTATGGTGAGGACACTTTCTTAGCCTCTCTTTGAACCTCTCCCAACACTCATAAAGGTTTTCGGCCTCTAATTGTTGAAAAGCAAAAATATCAGTCCTAAGTTTGAAAGTTCTTGCTGGTGGGAAATATTTAGCCAAGAAGTTTTCAGCTAAAATGTTCCAAGTAGTAATGGATCCAGTGGGCAAAGATGTTAGCCATGATTTCGTTCGATCTCTCAAGGAAAAATGGGAGAGTATTAGCTTGATGGCATCCCTAGAAACACCATTCATCTTAAATATGTTACGTATCTCTAGAAAGCTCGCAAGGTGGACATTAGGATCTTCTTCAGGTAACCCATCAAACTGGACCATATTCTAGATTATTTAGATCACATTGGGTTTTAACTCAAAATTGTTGTCCTTTATCATAAGCCATGCAATACTAGAGCCTATACATGAGATTGTTGGTACAAAGTCATTCATCACAAGCCTGTTAGCTCTGCCATTTCCACCATCGTTGGGCTGATTTATCTCCATTGCTCTCTTTACCTTTTCACTTATAACCTTCCAAACCTTAGTAAGAGTTCTCTAGATTTCTAAATCAAGGTCGACTATCTCAGCTTTGGATCATCTGGACATAAACTAAGAGTAAGATCTACATAAGACAGAAAAGTTTTGAGATTATAGAATTTACAAGTTAAATAGTTAGAGTACATTTACAAATTAAGTTACAAGGAATTACAACATACAGAGATATTAAAGTACAAGTACACAAGAAAATAAAGTATAACACCTAGTCATACAAGGAACATATATACATGCTTACACATTTACATATAAACATATTAACATGGTTAAATCAACAAAATCTAAACTTTCATGATATTGTTCCACGGCAATAACGCCAAAAACTTGATGTATAAATTTTGGGTATATAAAATCATCCCTTAATCAAGTTTTAATTAAAACATTAATTTCAAAATACAAATGTGAGTAAGTAAACTCATCGCAAGCATACTATAGAGAATTAACGAGTATCAATCCTCAAATGAATAAGTACACACTAATCACTTTTATTTCATTGTTTAATCGACTCAAATAAAGTGAGAAAAGAATAAAAAGGAAAAAAAAGAAACATATACAACTCAATTATGTAGGTTTATGCAATTTAGACAAGTATCCTAGAAATCTTGACAATGACCTACTTAACAACTCTCTCAATTCATTATCATCTTGACATCATGAAGGAATATAAAGTAAAATTCAATCGTTTCTCAAGTCATGAATTCACTTATATAGATTCCACTTCTTTCCTAATCTATAGAATCACTATCCTTTGATTAAATTAGCAAATTTTTCAATCAAACCAACATAACCAAATGATGCATTAAACACAATTCCTTATAAACATGAAATTAGCCAACAACCCTATGCTCTAGGCGAAATTAACTAACCTTTGATTACTTAGATTATTTGGTCTTAACTTCATTTCTTAAGTCCATTAAGATCTAATAATTATGTAGCATTGATTAAATTAAGCTTAATCTAACTTCGTTTCCCAAGTCTATTAGACATAACCCTAATTCTATCAATCTATGAAATCAAATAATCAAATACCAAGAATAATAGAAAATTGATCAAGTAGTTAAATTGATACATAAATCATGAATTCCAAAATATTGCTAAATTACAATGAAAATATTGAATCCATCATTGCTAAAGAAAAGGAAAAGAAAGAGAAAAGAAAGCACTCATAGACAAGCCTCTTTCTTCTTCCTTAAAGACTCCCTTTGAACAATCCTCCTTGCCTTGGGTGAATTCCTCTTTCAATGAGACAGTAAGAATTTCTTCCCTTTAATTCACCTCTCTCTAATCCTTGTGTTCTCTTATGCTTTTATAGGTTTCTTGGATATTAATTTTGTTGTTGAGGAAGTCTTGACCGAGTAAGAGTAGAAAAATACCAAAATTCTTGTGGAATTCCCAAATTCGTATACAAAATATTCGCCTCCAGAGCCTACCTGGCGCCAGGTACCTTTGACCTACCAAGCGCCAGGTATACTCTGTTCTTTCTCTGTTTTGCTCTGTTTTTTACCATCTTCTTGGCAGGCCAAATGGACTCGGCGCCGGGTACACTTACCAAACCTGGCACTAGGTCTGTTCTGGAAAAATTTCTAAAGCTCGTTCAATCTCTATTGCTAGACAGAATGGACCCGACACTTAGTCCACTAGCTGGGCCTGACTCCAGGTGCATTTTAGTTCTGTGCACTTTCTACTCGATTTTAACTTAAATCTGCATATATTTGTCAAAAATACCTTTTACAAGTAAAATGTCAAACAGGAAGGAATATACCAAGCTATTACAACAAATGTATCTTAAAACAATCTCAAATAACTAGAAAAAAAATGGTGATTTTAACCCCTATGAGCACAATATACAGAATACATGTGATTGCCTCTAGGTTATAACACTAACAAAGGGAAGTTCCACCTCCCTGGGTCACTTACTTGTGTAGATTCATGCATTTTCTGAGTTTTCTTTATTATACACTATAAAAACCCTATTATAAACCCTAAAAAAATAATTCTTGGTTGGCTAGCAAATAAGAGATCCTCTAGGATACTATTTTTCACAAGAAGAAGAGAATAAACTTGAAGATTTAATGAGGAAGAAAAGGGATTGCAAAGAGAATCTCAAGGAAGTGGAAAACACGACTTGTCTATAGGTTGTATTTTTCTCTCTCTTGTAGATTTTACTTTATCAATATCGTGCTATATTTTGGTTTATAATTGTAATAAATGGTTGTACCTTGAGTTAATATATTTTTCTTGGATCTAAGATTTTATTTCTATGGCATTTGGTTATTTGTATTCATTGTATTATTTTAGTTCAATGGGTTTTAGTTGAATCTCTTCAATTAAATGTTCTTCCCTTAATGATTTCGAGAGATGGGGTTAAGGATGAAACACCTACTTAGCTAATTTAATGTTTGTTATCTTCAATTAATCCGAAGGGGAGGTTGTGGATTAGGGCTAATAACCAATGGGTTCATGAAATTACCTGGAGATAGGGATTTTGTGGATTCTAGATATTGGGTTTGTGAGTGGTGTTTAATGCCTACTTAGGTTTAGTTGATTAGGTAGAAATACTGATTAATCAAGTTTAGAGATTAGGAATCTCATAACTCGAGAGAGTATGAGATTGATATTTGCCTTACTCTGGTACCTAGAGTTAGGATTTATGAGTCTAAGGGATACTCATCTTTGAGATGTTCAATGGGAGAATTCTCTTTGTTACATGGCTTCTCTTTCTTTCTAATCCCTTGATGAGCTTGTGACTATTCCTTGAGTGAGAACATGATAGGTTTTGTTAGCCCTAAGGGCATTCTTCTATATTTTAACTTATGACAAACATTGATAAGGACTAACTTGTGTGATCTATATGTGATAGGACATGTTTGACCACAATTCTTCAAAGGCATGCAATTAAGATTGCTAAGCAATTCTTGAGCAATGGAGTTCAATAATGGGTGATCAAGAAGAAGTTCAACCTTAAGAGATTGTATACCAAGAAGTCCTTATGGAAGAACCTTAGACTAGGAATCGTCATTAAGATATTTCTTGTTAATTCCTATGTCTTCTTTGCCTTATAATTCAGTTTTATTTTTACTATTGAAGCACACAAACAAAAAGATTTCAAAGTTTTATATCTCAGAATTTTAGATTGAGTAGTTTGGATGACTCTGCATCCAAAAGATTCATCCAAAATCCTATGAACAGTGTCAAATCGTTTCTGCCTAAAAAAGTGCCATTTTGGACTTACCTTTTGGATGCACCATCGTCCAAAACTTGACTCCAAAACCCTAGCAAATCTGAGAGTGAAAACTAGACATTACTATCCTACTTTTCACTTCTATAAAAGCTATTTAAACACGATTTTCTGTAAGATTTTTGTACTATCTCTCTTAGAAACACTCTTACACTTTAGAAAATAAAAATCTTCCTTTTCATTGTGCTTCGAAGGTAAAATTGAATTGTTCAAAAGGTAAAAGGCTATTGGAACTTATTTGTTCATATCTGCTCAAACTTGTGAGCTATATCTGTAAGTTCTCTTTCATTCTAACTTATATCAAGGTTGAGAAGGTAAAACCCAATTAGGGTGAACCTTGATTTATTGTGTATCAAGGTTGTGGTGTAAAACCCGTTGGGGTGAGCTTTGTTTTGGTTAATGTTCAAGGTTGTGGAGTAAAACCTATTGGGGTGAACCTTATTTTGTGAATGTATCAAGGTTGTGGTGTAAAATTCAGTTGGGGTGAGCTTTGATTATTATGTTTTAAGAGGTTGGGTATAAAATCAAGTGTGGTAATCCTCTTATGTAAGATTAGTATAGCCTACCACTATTAATTTGGAAAAAAGGTTTTAGTGATGGTGTTGAAATCCTTAAGTAAGAACTAAAGGTAGTGGACGTAGATCATTTGAGGATCGAACCACTATAAATCATTGAGTCTATTCTCTTACATTTATTCCGATATTCATGCCTGCATTTTTACTACTCATCCAACTTTAAAGCATTATACTCCTCATTAGATTTATTGATTTGATCAAAGACTTTTATATTGATTAAGTGAGGCTGTTTTTGATGCCTTATCTACCTATCTTAATTATAGATTTTCATTTCTTCATTTAGCGGAGTTTTTGAAAGTTCTTTGGTAGTTTATTTAAAGCCGCACGAACAATCTAATTTTTGTTTCACATGTAATTGTTTGTTCTTATTTTAAGATTTTCAAAAGATCTTAAAAATTTAAAATTGTTTACCATATGCCTTATTCACCCCCCCTCTAAGGTATATCAATTGGTATCAGAGAGTCGGTCTACATTATCCTTAGCTTAACAGCTTTGTAGCAAAGTTCCATATGGCAAACACCACTCCTCTACCTTATATTGAAGGATCCACCACAAACAGACCTCCTTTGTTCTATGGAGGTAATTATACATTCTAAAAAAATAGAATGAAAATTTATATTTGCTCAATCAACTTTGAGCTGTGGAGTTTGATTGAAAATGGACCATTTGTCCTATTGAAATTTGTTGAAGATAAAAAAGTGCCTAAACAGAGTGATGAATATAACAATGGGGATATTTTGAAAATGACTTTGAATTTTCAGGCAATGAATGCATTGTGTTGTGCTCTTGATGAAATGAATACAACCGTGTTAGTGGTTGTGATTCAGCCTTTGAAAATATTAATGATATGTTTACTCATTTCACAAACATCATGAATGGTCTAAAGGCCTTTGGAAAGATCTACCCCATCGGGGAACAAAACAGAAAACTACTTAATGCTCTGCTAAACAATTAGCAGCCAAAAACATTGGCTATATAAGAATCAAAAAATCTAAATAGTTTAGCCACTGAAGATCTAATTGGCTCTCTATTAACCCATAAAATGAAACTGAAAATGTTTCAAGAGCATGATGAAGATGAGAGATGCCAGAGAGGAACGGCCTTAAAAGCTATTGATGATGATATTGCTAATGAATAAACTAAGAATGAAAAAGGGATTGATCTAGACGCCGAAGAACTGGCCATGGTAGCTAGAAATTTTAGAAAAATGTTCAGGAAGAGCAACTTCAAAAAGGGCAGAAAATTTGTCAAAAAGAAGGGACAACCTTCACCCTTCAAACCTCAATACTATGA
This sequence comes from Voacanga thouarsii, assembly GCA_026120185.1. NCBI lineage: Eukaryota > Viridiplantae > Streptophyta > Magnoliopsida > Gentianales > Apocynaceae > Voacanga > Voacanga thouarsii. The sequence goes on along the minus strand of JANUWF010001547.1, from coordinate 437,846 downwards.
ATGCAAGAGTACAGGGTATTTTATTGCTGATTGCCCAATGACTAAAGAAAGAGAAGCCAAGCACAACAAGAAGAAAAGAAAAGGACTGATTAGGACTTAGGACCAAGAAGAGTCCAAGACTGAAGAGAGAGATGGATTTGACAAGGAGAAAGCAAACATGTGCTTCATGGCAATAGAAAATGAGATAAACTCCACTTTCACTAATTCCATATCTGATTTACATAATTCTGATTATAAAAAGGTTGATGATCCTAGTGAACTACTTTTTGAAACGTTCCATGAACTCAAAAAATTGTCTAGAAGAAATAAAGAAATGAAAGAAAAAACTAATTCCTTGCTAGACGAAAATGATAAGTTGATGAGGGAGAACAAAGCCTTACTTGATTCTATTTGTTGTCTAAATGTTGAAAAAGAAGTCATTTCTACTTCTTTAAATTGTTTAACACTTGAAAATAAATGCTCATGTGATAAAGTCTTTTCGCTTGAAATTATGCTTAGTGACTATGATAATGTGAAAAAGAGAGTTGATGATCTTACTACATGCATTGAAAAATTTACAAATGGGAAAAACAACATGAAAAAATTACTTGGGACTCAACACCATGCTAGAAATTGAAAAGGTTTAGGATATAGACATAAGAATAAGGACAAAATTCACAAGCCTCGATTTGTTAAAGCTGCCTCATGTTACACGACACACAAAGCATGCATATATTGTGGAAAATTAGGACACTTAGTATCAAGATGTCTTATTAAAAAGAAAGTGGAATCCAGTGGAATAACTTTTTGAAAAATCAAAGGAAACACTGCTAACCCCCAAGGACCTAAGAAAATGTGGGTACCAAAAACTATTTTTCCATCTTATGAATAGGTACACCAGCTACAAAAATTAAGCCCCATGAAATGGTATTGGAGAGTGGATGCTCAGAACATGATGGAAAATGCAACACTAATGGATATCATTCAAGCTGAAAATGATGGATTTGTCTTGGAGATAAGAAAAATGGACAAAAACACTCGGTAAAGGTAATGTTGGTGAGAGATTCTCCATCATTATCATGCAAGTATTATTGATTGATGAATTGAAGCTCAACTTGCTTAATATTAGTCTTTTGTGTGAAAATTGTTGCAATGTTATTTTTGAAAAAGACTCACGCACTATCATTGACAATTCTTGTGATGAAATCTTTTTTTTTTTTTTTTGTCAACCACATTGGCAATGGCTATGTATTATATCTTGATGATCCTTTACTTATGATATAAAGTGCCTTTTCATATATGATATTAATAGCTACCTTAGCATAGAAGGTTAGGGTACATCTCTATTGATTTGTTGAATAGATTGTCATTAAAAGAACTTGAGAAAGGACTGCTCAAAATGATTTTTGACAAAAAATAAATTGTGTGACGCTTGCCATTTTGAAAAACAAACTGAGATATATTTCAAATCCAAGAAAATGATTTTAACCTTAAGTCTTCTTGAGCCAATACATATGGATTTGTTTGAACCAATGAGAAACACTAGCCTAAATGGTAAGAGGTATGCTCATGCTTTAGTAGATGATTTTTTTTTTAGATATACTTAGACTTTATCTTTTCTTTCGAAATGGTGTTTAGAGTGTTCTATAAAAGAACTCTATGTGCGGAAGAATCCATGCTTGTAAATTTTGATGTATCTAACATATATTCCTCTAGAAAAGATGATGAGTATGTAGGTAACTCAAAGAAAAATGGCATTGAACATCATGAAGCTCCAGCATTTGACAATTATGCCAAAGAAGAGGAATTAGAAGAGCAACAAGTTGAAGAAAGTAAGCAAAGAAGTGTCGAACACACTGATCAAAATCTGCCAAAAGATTAGAAGTCTAAACTATCCATCCAAAAGAACACATCATTGGTGATCCTAACTGCGAAGAGATTGGAAGTCCAAACCATCCATCTAAAAGAACATATCATTGGTGATCCTAACTGCAAAGTTAAAATCAAACAGTATTTTATTGATTATTTTATTTTACTTTCTAGAACTAAACCTAATTAAATTGATACAGCCTTACATGATTAATTTTTTTATTATGACCACGCAAGAAAAATTGAACCAATTTGAAAAGAATTAAGTTTGGAAGCTTGTCTTTAGATCACTTGACCATCCCATAATTGATACCAAGTGGGTTTTCAAAAATAAACTTGATAAGCATGTCATTGTTATTACAAGTAAAGTCAGATTAGTTGCCCAAGGATTCAATCAAGAAAAAGGCATTGATTATGATGAAACTTTTGCTCCCATTGCTCAATTGAAATTCATTAGAATGCTACTTGTCCTTGCATCATTCAAAAACTTCATGCTTTATCAAATGAATGCTAATAGTGCTCTCTTAAATGGTTTTATTGAAAAAAAAAATTATATGAAGAAACCTCCAGGTTTTATTCATGAATATTTTCCAAACCATATCTTAGTGGTTTTCTTCTTTCAAAAGGTTCTTCAAGAGGCTTAATGGATACCACATGATTTATCAAATCTGAAATTTCTGATGATATCTTAATTGTGTAAATATATATTGTTATATTATTTTTGAAGCTACTAATGATTCCTCATGCAAAAAATTTGCCAAGACAATGCAACAAGAGTTTTAAATGAGCATGATGAGAGAATTTAACTTCTTCCTCGGTCTTCAAAGAAAGCTAACCATAGATGATATCTTCCTAAATGAAGACAAGTATGCCAAGGAACTACCCAAAAGATAAATTCACAAACTACTGGCTAAAGAATGATTTGACCATTTGAGGAGAGATTTGGAAATGATCAGATTATGTATCTAATAATTTTGCTAGAGACGGATTATTTATTCTTGCAGAATTCCTAAAGTTCTTCTGAATATCTTTACATTCTTTCAGAAATCACATTTCTCAAATATACTAAATTATACTTGTGCTTTTCAAAACTTCGTAAACTCGAAAAAGAATTCAAATCTTTTTGAATCTTTTTCTCATTTCAAAAAATTCAAAAAGCTGTCATTTACCTTAGCACTTTTCTCTTTCCTTTGGCCTTCATTATCTCGATAAAAACCAGAAGAATCAAAACTTTCAATCCTATCCGCCATTGGCAAATTCCTCGAAACTCAGTAAAGAAACCTAGCTAAAAGCGAATGAAGCTAAGAAGAAGGTAATGAAAAGGAAATCAGTCACTGCCGAATTGATATCTACGAAGAAGATGGAAAAGTGAGTTGCCATTAATGAACTAACTCCTCAAACTGCATTATCAAAACAACATCCAGAAAAAGAAAGCATGGACACTCAGGTACTCTGATTCCTTGACTTAAAATGTTAATCTGAAGTTAATGACTTGTTGTCGAGGAATAGGACTATCATCACTGGATATTAGGTTGATACTGAGGCATGTTTAAATTATGAGTGCATTCTGGGTTTGTCTGAATCAATGGTTCGGGGCCTTTATTATTTGTGAATGAAAAACTTCACTACACTAGTTTGAAAATTCTATGATAAGGACGACATGAGAAAATAGTGAACAGGCTTATTGAGCAGTGCTATATGTCTAGAGTTGGAGAAATGAACTTCGAGTTTGACCATCGTATGTTAGACGGATTTTTTTTTAGACAGTAGAATATAATTGCTTGAAGTAAATAATCTGCCTTAAAAAATTCTAATTTTTTAGTCGACTTGTGATGAGATTTACTAGTGCCAAGAGCTTTAGAAATTCAAGTGACTGAATACCAACTTTATTAAATGGAATGGGGAGATTGCTATATCACAAGATTTCAACCGTGGTGATACCGAGTTTTGGTCACAAGACATCTGTAAATTTTCTGCAAATGGAATTGATGTTGGCTCCGTCAGAAGGAAAATAAATTACCTTTGGAATTCTGGTTGTGAAAATGTTGACTCAATCTTGGAACACATCAAACAAAGTATTATTCTTTAGAAACCTTTTCATCAAGCTATTTAAGTACTTCAATATTGATTTGAGTACAGTTACCTCTGAGCACTGCAAAGTTATCATCTATAGCAGAAATTCATTTGAGAAAATGGGAGTCATTCAAGCAGATAATCAAGGGATATTACTTAGGGAGGCTACTAAAAAAGAGATAGAAATGCATAGTATTTCAAAGGGAAACATCAGGACGAACAAAAAGAAAAGCTGAGACTGAAATTCAAAGGGAATCGTCAAGTAAAGGGTGAAGCAGAATACTCAAGAAAGTGAAAAATTCAGAGTATTTTAGGTGCTCTAAATCTGCTATCTACCAAGCTAAAACAATCTGAGTGCAAAAGTCAAAGGTAAACTGAAAATTCTGGAAAATAAACTGCAAATGTGGAAAGAAATAAATATAAAGCTGAAATCCATTCAACTGAACAAGTTCCTCCACCCATATTAGAGCCTTAAACTATCATTCCTTGAACACAAGAAGAAACTGATATTCAGCCAAAGATAGAGAGCGCACAAGAGAATCAGAACGAAATGTGCCCACTGTTGAACAACTGCTGCACCCAAGGACGCTTCCAAGCAAAACAAACCAATTGCATTTGACAGCCCATCTGGCCGAAAGCTGAAACATGTCGTGGTAAAACAAAAGTCCAGTAGAATTGTTGAAAAATATTCAAAGAAAGGCGCCAATGCTAAGCCTACAACTATCTTTATTCCATGAGATATGGCATATGACGACCGCTGAGTGATAATCTCTTCTACCCACTCTTATTTTGATGACAAAATTTTATTCGTACAAAACTTCCTACTCTCTGCACTATATTTTCATGCATATCCTTATTTTAGTCTTCAACTGAAATTACTGCTAGCTGCCTACTGCTCATTGTTATTGTTAATATTATTTATTGTTGGCCCTGTTCTGAGCATTCTCCTTATATTACGTCAAAGTACTACTGATTGCTTTTCTACTACTTATTGTTATTACTATTGTTTTGATTGAGGACAAAGGGGGAGAAAATAGGAATTGTGAATTGATGACTTGAGAAATATATTGTTGGGGGATTGTGAATTTGATGCGGTTATGGAGATTATGCTATGGACTAAGACGAGATGATGTGGGAGGAGATTATGATGTGGAACCTAAAAATTTCTTTAGAAACTTGTGATTATGTGAAATACATTTTTGGGATTTGAGTTGATCAAACATTATGCTATGCATTTTTGTGCTTTCATCATATCTCTTTCAATGGTTTTTGCCTTTATAAATATGGATTATGACTGTGACTGCTTATGAGGATTATAAATTCATATAGCTTAAGATGAATTATGACTTTTTATGATGATTTAATAGAGACTATATTGAGTTGTTGTTGCTGTTATGGACTACGGATATTGAAATGTGTGTATGAGTTCATTGTCAATTCTAACTGATTTTGAATAAGCTGGATGATTTGTTTTTTGGCTATGGATGTGATATGCACTTTGTTTATATATTTGGATAATAAGGATATTTATGCTTATGAAAATGCACAGAAAATTCCTTTTGTTGAAATACCTTGAGAAAACTGGGTTGGATTGAAAACCTCGGATCTATCCTTGCGAAATTTTTTTTCTACTCTACACATACACAGGGGGAGTTTTGGACCCATGGTTTTTCAATCCAAAAGACCAGTCTAAAAATGAGTTTTTAAAAGATTAGCTTCTGTCTCATTTTACCTCATTTTGGATGCATGTTTTGGAAGTCCAAAATCTTGAAATCAAGTCTAATTCTCAAAAGCACTTCATGGCTCTACATCTTGTGATTCATATATGCACATATTAAGGGGAAGCATTACATCTTATAATTCATCTTCTATACCTCCTGATGTATATATCTGTACATTTTTTTGTGGCTACTAATTGTGGCTATTCTCTTGTGGAATAGTCATTTGATGGAAGGATGGAGGATATGGAGGTAGGTTGGGCCATAAGCTCATTGAGCTATGTTTGTGAGTATATGCTTTAATTTTTTTATCTTAAATTCATAAATATTCTTTGAGTCCTATAATGAGAGATTGCATTTCAATAAAAAAAATATTCTTATTTCTCTTGATTTAACATGTTTGTTCTATACATATCATTATTTTTATATCACAATTCTATTAAGTTTGTCATCACTCAAAAAGGGAGAGATTGTTAGCCCTAAGGGCATTCTCCTATATTTTAACTTTTGACAAATATTGATGAGGACTAACTTATGTGATCTATATGTGATAAGACATGTTTGACCTCATTTCTTCCAAGGCGTGCAATTAAGATTGCTAAACAACTCTTGAGCAATAGAGTTCAAGAATGGGTGATCAAGATGAAGTTCAAGTTTAAGAAATTGCATACCAAGAAGTCCTTACGGAAGAACCTTAGACTAAGAATTGTTATTAAGGTATTTCTTATTAATTCCTATGTCTTCTTTACCTTATGATTCAGTTTTATTTCTACCATTGAAGCACACAAAGAAAAAGATTTCAAAATTTTATATCTCAAAATTTTGGATTGAGTAGTTTGGATGACTCTGCATCCAAAAAATGCATCCAAAATCCTGTGAACAGTGTCAAATCATTTTTGCTTGAAAAAGTGCCATATTGGACTTACCTTTTAGATGCACCATTGTCCAAAACTTGAATCCAAAACCCTGACAAATTTGACAGTGAAAACTAGCCGTTGCTATCCTATTTTTCACTTCTGTAGAAGCCATATAAACACGATTTTCTATAAGATTTTTGTATTATCTCTCTCAAAAACACTCTTACACTTTAGAAAACAAAAATCTTCCTTTTCATTTTGCTTCAAAGGTGAAATTGAATTATTCAAAATGTGAAAGGCTGTTGGAGCTTATTTGTTCATATCTACTCAAACTTGTGAGCTATATCTGTAAGTTCTCTTTCATTCTAACTTGTATAAAGATTGAGAAGGTAAAACCCAATTGGGGTGAGTCTTTATTGTGTATCAAGATCATGGTGTAAAACCTGTTGGAGTGAGCCTTGTTTTGGTTAATATTCAAGGTTGTGGAGTAAAACCTATTGGGGTGAACCTTGTTTTGTAAATGTATCAATGTTGTAGTATAAAATTCAGTCGGAGTGAGCCTTGATTATTATGTTTTAAGAGGTTAGGTATAAAATCAAGTGTAGTGATCCTCTTGTGTAAGATTGGTATAGCCTACCACTATTCATTTGGAAAAAAGGTTTTAGTGATGGTGTTGAAATCTTTAAGTGAGAACTTAAGGTAATGGATGTAGATCATTTGAGGGTTGAACCACTATAAATTAAGTCTATTCTCTTGCATTTATTCTAATATTCATACTTGCATTTTTACTGCTCATTGAAAGCATTATACTCCTCATTAGATTTATTGATTTGATCAAAGACTTTTATATTGATTAAGTGAGACTGCTTTTTTATGCCTTATCTGCCTATCTTAATTATAGATTTTCATTTCATCATTTTGCAGAATTTTTGAAAGTTCTTTGGTAGTTTATTTAAAGCCGCACGGACAATCTGATTTTTGTTGCACACGTACTTGTTTGTTCTTGTTTTAAAATTTTCAGAAGATCTTTAAAGTTTGAAATTATTTGCCATATACCTTATTCACCCCCCTTCTAAGGTATATCAGGTTTCCTATTGAAGTATAATTACTTATAATTCATATATTCATTTTAGTTAGACAATGAGATGAGAGTAAAGTAGTCATAATTACTAAATTCCTATAGATTTGATACTTATTATTCCATATACTATGCGATGGGTATACTTGTATAAATGTGTGGTTTTAGTGCTTAGAATTTTAATTTTAAAACTTATTTTTTTTTTTTATTGTTCATACTATTTCCAATGCATGCAAAACACACGCATCAACTACCAAAACGATTCCTTAATCTAAAATTTCCTAATCATGTTTACCTATTAAAGAAAACTTTCCGTAGATTGAAAGAAGCACCAAGAGCATTATATGAAAGGCTGATAAAGTATCTATTAAGACTCGGCTACAAGAGAGGGGGAGTTGACACGACAATATTTGTAAAAACTTTAGGAACAAACTTTATTATTGTACAAGTCTATGTAGTTGACATAATTTTTTAACCAATATCAAAACAAATATTAAACGAGTTTATTGAGCTTATACAAAGAGAGTTTGAGATGAGCATGGTTTGTGATCTAACATTCATTATTGAATTACAGATTAAACAAATGAAAGATGGAATATTTATCTCACAAACCAAATAGGCCAATAACTTAGTTAAGAAGTTCAATTTGGAAGGTTCAAAGTTTGTCAAAATGCCTATCAGTGCCAGTCAGAAGTTGTCAAATGATGAAAAATGTTGTAGGAGAATCATGATATTTAAAATAGGGTCATTTAAATACTATCATTATGCACCCTATAAAGAAATTTATAAACACTTCTCCCTAAGATATACATAGTATAGTAGCAAGTAAGGTATTGAACTCTCAAAGAACAAGAGAAATGTACTCTATAAAAAATAAAAATAAAAACTGTCAACTTCATTCATATGAAATAATCTTATAACACTTACCTAATTAGATCTAATGATAAATTATTTACGAGTATTTACAAATAGATGGAAGAAATCAAATAAGGAAACTACCTAAAACTAATCTAAAACAAATTAAGAAATAAAGAATAAAAATAGGAAACAAGCAAAAATAAGAGGCTTCAAGACCAATTAAGAAATTACTAAATTCTTAAGCATATGTCATGAAATCAATTAAGAACTTATCATTGATATGATTAATTTGAGTTGTTAATTTTAGAATTCATGCAAAAGAGTGTAGAATTCCTATCCTTGTAGAAGTTGATTAATCCCTAGCCTTATTCTCAATGTAATCCAAGTTGATTAACTTTTTCTTAAAGATATTAGTACTTCAATTATTCAATTGTCATAGACCAATCACAAGATTGATAAATATATCAAGGCATCATCAACATCAAGTTAATATATACCCTAAAACAATACAAATATACATAACTTGAACCTTACAATTTTCAATCAATCTTAATTAAGTCCAAAAGGATGTAACCTAATTAAGATAAATAGATGTTATTTAGTTAAATTAACAAAAGATTAACTAACTTAACTTTTCAATTATGCAAGTTAAATATGTTGCGCATACATAGACAACTCAACACAACTGATAGAAAATATAATCAAAATTGAATAAGTACTCAAGAGGTAACTTCAATATAATCAAAGATAGAATCTTTAATACATCAATTTTAAAGTATCAAAGTCAACAAAACATAACCTTTGAATATAGGTAAAAAATCCTCAATTGTTTGAATACAATGAAAACAAAAAATAAAAAATAGACAACTTAGAAATAAGAAAGAACAAGAGAAAGATTAAAAGATGAATACTTGGAAGCCTACAATCTCAAGACTTTTTGCCCTTTTGCTTCTTTGCTTTCTTCTCCTCCATCTAGTCTCTTTGGAAGCTTTTCTTCAAGAGAATTGTGTTCTTAGTGAAGTATATTGATGTATATATGAATTTGGATGTCCTTAGCTTATATAAAACCCTCCTAAATCGTCCTTAATTAAATTTGGGAAGCTAGAACCAACGTTGAACCAATTTAGAATGTTCTACACCTCTTCAGGAGTATTGCTCAACCACCATGCACGGGTGTGTCTCTTGGCGGTGCATCCTAACTACCAAAACTTACCTACTACTTCCATGGTCACCATACACGACTATGTATAGATGCACAACAAGCATATGACCATGCATTTGGTAGAGCTTATATTCCTTTAGAATTTGCAAACTTCTAGGAGCTAAAAAACTTCCCCTATTCTACATAGGCACATGTACAGACCATGCACTTGGTTGTGAATGTCTCCTAAAACTTCTCTGTTATCCATGACCATGATGTATGGCCATGCATCAAGTCGTACCCCTGTTCAAATATTTCAAAACTCTATTAAGCACATATTCTAAGGTAGCAATTTGTTAGGCAGTCATCATTTGTACAAAAAATCATCATTTAAACATATTTTACTCATTTTTCACTAAAAACTCATTATTACACAATATGAGTAAAAATAATATATATTTAAAAAAGGAGTGCATAAAAGTTAAGGAAAAATGCTATGAAAACATGATATTTTCACACTTAACTTTTTGTACATCCTCATGCAAAATAATTTCTCAAAAAGAATCAAGACATGAAATTCCAATTTTCAAAAAGTATGGTGAAGGTGCAATCTTTTCCTGTCATAATGAAAAATAACTTAACACTTATTGAATTACGAAGAATTAAGATAAACTTATATATTAGATAAAATATATCTAAGGCTATTGATATTAATTTAAACCAGTTCATATCCACTTAATGCATTCCACTCCCTTCTTTGATCAAAGTATATAAGCAATGCAAATCATATCAATAAAGTGTATATAACAAACTTAAGTCTTTGTACTTTGTGATTGTTTATGAAGATTAAATTGCAAGCATATTCACATCAAACTAATCGATAGAACAACAAGGAAAAATGCAGCAGCAGTGGTTCTGCATGGAGGAGGGGGAAAAATTTACTTCTTCTTCTTGTTTTCAAAATTGGTTGGACTGGAATATGTAGAACTGGGGTAGGTACACTGGTTAAACCTTTGGTGCGACTCTTGTAAGCCTTCTACTGCGTCTATGCATGTATGTGAATGCCAAGCAGTCTCTCAATCTTCCAATATATAGCCTGCCTAACTCACGTTTGGTGAAAACTCACAAGACTAAGGAATTTTTCCAGAGAGAAAAAGGGGGCCGTCTATTTTTTTTTTCAGAGAAGAAGAAAAACAATGTACGTCTTTATTCTCCTATTTAACCTAAATAAAACCTTAGGTTAAACTAAATTTTTAATTTAGCCAATTGGACTCTTAGTTTAGCCTTTTGAACTAAATTAATTATTCTAATTAGAACCAAATAAATGACCCAATAAATAATTAATTTTTCAACCCAAATAAACTAGTCCAAATTACAAGACTATATTAGTTTAGTCCCAGGTCAATCTTTAATTATTCAAATTGGGCCAAAGCCCTGAACAATTAATTAACCCACCACACTAATTTAATTAATTCTCTCTCTCTCTCTCTGTGGACTTTTATTTTATTCTAGCCCAATAATTAAATCAGGCTACTTAAATAAAATAAATTCAATTTAATTCAATTTAAAACCAATTCCTTGGCCAGTATATAATTAGGACTTACGGTCTATACTGGGGACCAAAAGACACACCGCCTTGGCTACTAAAATGACTAAAATATCCTTGTCATATAAATAATTGTATTTTATATTTTAAATATTTTTTAATTTCACCATAAAGAAATATTGACCCCAAGGACAATGCCGCGTTAGCAAAGTCTCCGACTTACAGGTGAAATGACAAAAATACCCCTTTATACATCACCGTGCATTAGAGAGAAAGAAATGTACTAACACCTCTCTAAATGACATCTACCATCCTTAGGCTTCTAGTCCAATGAACCATGACTTCTTGGACTGTTTTCGCTTTCCAAGGGAGCTACCCTAAAGTAAACATTCAAGTCATGTTTCCTAGGGCCCTGGATATTTAGATCATTCAGACAACCACAAGGGGCAATATAGTATAGAAACTATCTTGTACAAGTCTGTCTTAACTAACTAGTCACACATACCCAACATGCAAGTATATTAGTCCTACGATAGAACCTCAACTAAAACATATCAAAGTACATGCTTCCAACTTCGTTAGACCACCAACTCATACTCAAGTCGTAGAGTATTAGTCCACGCTGTAGCAGTAGTAGTCTAGGTTTCTACCATATAATACTTTAAGAAACCACTACTACAGGTCATGTTCTACGTATTCGAAATACGCTTATGTCATGAAGTGAGTGGACTACTCACTGGCTAAAGGTAAGCCATTCCCCATTTAGAGTTCATAACACAATAACCTAGACATGATGAAATTCCCATTATCATCAATCAGTTAAGAACAAACGTTTATGTGTTAAGTAACTCGTGATCCATACCTTACTGTGAAAGACTACTATTCACATGGACCACTTACTTAAACACAATGGGTCTTTTCCAAACGTAATTGTACAAAAATAAAATGTAAATTCACAAATAATTCTCGAAGATAAATTCTTTTATTAAAACATTCGATGTTTACATCAGAAACCTAGTCTAAGAGGGCATATTTCCCAATAATCTCTCACTTACACTCTAAGACTATGTAAGTCCGTAGGTGTCTGCCCCTATGGCGTCTAAGTGTCTCTTGAAGACTCTCTCAGCCAAAGGCTTGGTGAATGAATCTGCCAGATTGTTCTCTGAGGCAATCTGTTCCACCATGACTTCCCGTCTCTAGATGAAATCCCGGATCAGGTGGTACTTCCTCTCGATATGCTTCCCCTTCTTGTGGTTCCTGGGTTCTTTGGATTACAATACTGCTCCAGTATTGTCGCAATACATCACAATCGGCCTGACCATGTGTGGCACAACTCCAAGTTCTGAAAGGAATTTCTAGAGCTAGACTGCTTCCTTGTATGCTTCCGAAGCTGCCACATATTCAGCTTCCATGGTTGAGTCACCAATGCAAGATTGCTTGATACTCCTCCATGAAATAGCTCCTCCAGACAAAGTGAAAATATATCCACTAGTGGATTTTCTCTCATCCTTATCTGCCTAGAAATCTGAGTCTGTGTATCCTGTAGGAACCAAGTCACCAGCCCTGTAAAACAGCATACAATCTCTCGTTCCCTTGAGGTACTTGAGATTATGCTTTACAGCTTGTCAATGAACCTCCCCAGGGTTTGACTAATATCTGCTAACCAAGCCTACGGCAAAGCAGAAATCTAGCCTTGTACATAGCATGGCGTACATGAGACTTCCCACAGCCGAAGCGTAGGAAATCCTACTCATTCTATCTTTTTCTTCTTGAGACTTAAGGCAGTCCCTTGAACAAAAAGACAACCCATGTCTGCAAGGAATTAGAGCTCCCTTGCATGAATCCATGCTGTACTTGGCCAGCATCTTGTTAATGTATGTCGCTTGGAATAATCCTAACATTCTCTACTTCCTATTTCTAAGAAGCTTAATCTCGAGAATGTAACTAGCTTCTCTCAAGTCCTTTATATCGAATTGACTAGACAGTCAAATCTTTGTAGATGACAATGCCCCTACATCATTTTCAATGAATAAAATATCATCCACGTACAAGACAAGAAAAACCACATTAATTCCTTTAAATCCGTAAATAGACTTTTTAAGCTTGCAAACCATATGTTCTTGGCCTTTAGCAATAAAGCCTTCCGGTTGGGACATATAGATGTCTTTACTAAAATGGCCATTTAAAAATGCCGTCTTGACATTCATTTGCCATATCTCGTAGTCATAATGACATGCGATGGCAAGGAGGATACGGATGGACTTAAGCATAGTTATCGGGAAAAAGGTTTCCTCATAATCGATTCTCTCTTTCTAAGTATACCCTTTCGCCACAAGCCTAGCTTTGAAGGTTTCCATCTTCCCATCCACTCCCCTCTTCCTCTTGTATACCCACTTATACCCAATGAGTTTTATCCCTTCAGGTGAAGCTACAAGATCCCAAACCTGATTGAAGTACATAAACTCAATCTCGGCTTTCATTACTTTATGCCAAAAATCTGCATTGGTATCAGCAATAGCCTCCTTGTTTCTAGTGGGGTCTTGTTCCTAATGGTCGGGGACTAGCTCGAAAGTTTCTCTAGTCCATCTCTCTGAAACCCTAGACACTCTCCCACTACGACGAGGTTCCATGTGTATAGGCTCTTGAGGCTGTGCCTCTTCTTGTTCCACAATCGGGTCAGAAAAAGTTGATTTCAAAGATAACTTCTCTTCAAGTTCCAACCTAGTTAAACCTTTAGTGGAAGTACTCTGATCATCCTCAAAGTATCTAGCATTGGTACTAACCAATACTTTCTACTCCTTAAGATGATAAAAGTAACCACACTTTGTCCCTTTTGGATACCCAACAAAATAGTATAATTCTGATCTTGGTTCCAACTTGTCTTCCTTAAACAGTACATACGCTGGACAACCCCATATCCTAAGATGATTCAGACTTGGCTTACGCCCAGTCCACATCTCATAGGGAGTCCTAGGTACTGACTTGGAAGGCACTAAGTTCAGAATGTATGCTGCTATTTCCAAGGCATATTCCCAAAAAAATACTGGAAGAGTAGCATGAGACATCATGATTTGGACCATTTCCATGAATGTCCAGCTCCTTCTCTCAGCTACTCCGTTCTGTTGGGGTGTCCACAGCGCAGAGAGCTGGGATACTATCCCATGACGTACCATATAGTCCTTGAATTCACCAAGAAGGTACTTTCCACCATGATCCGATCATAAGGTCTTGATCAGTTTACCTCTCCGACGTTCCACTTCAACCTTAAACTCCTTGAACTTGTCAAAAAAGTCAGATTTGCGTCTCATCAGGTAAATATAACCAAACCTTATACAATCATCCGTGAAAGTGATGAAGTACTCGAACCCCCCTCTAACTGGTGTAGACAAAGGACCACACGCATCAGTGTGAACAACACTCAATATCTCATTGGCTCTATCCGTCTTTGGAGTAAATAACCTTTTGGTCATCTTTCTCATTAGATAGGATTCACATTGAGGCCAATTTTCCAATCTCAATGAGCCCAAAGGCCCATCATGTATTAACCTCTGAATCCTGGTTGAGTTGATATGACCCAACCTAAGATGCCAAAGATATGAGTTATTGACATTGGTCTTTCTCTTCCTAGTTAAAAGTTCAGATTGAGCGTTATTTAATTGATTGTTAATAGGGTTTAAGAAGAATAGATTTCCCTACATGTGCCCAATACATAAAATTTTTCCATTTCTACTGATAAAAATACCAAAATGGAAAGAAACATAATATCCTTAATTTATTAGCTTCGTAACTGAAATCAAATTTTATCGAAATCTAGGTACATATAAAATATCTTTCAAAACCACTATTCTATTACAATAAAAAATAAGATCTAACTCTCCCATTGCAAGGGCCTAGACTTGTGCTCCATTTCCTATGCGTAGCCCATGTTCGCCCTTCTTGAGTCTTCTAATCTTTCTAAACCCCTGTAAGGAGTTACAAATGTGATCAGTGGCTCCTGAATCAACAATCCAAGTGGAAGTTGATCTAACCATTGATATAAACTCTAGATAGAAAACATTACCTATAGGGTTTTTCTTTGCTTGAAGATCTGGACACTCCTTTTTCCAGTATCCCTTCTTTCCACATTTGAAGCACTTGCCCTTGGGTTTGTCTTTGGGCTGGGTTTTGGGCTGGGCTACTATGTTTTCCATCTTCCTTTTGAACTTTCTAGACTTGGGCCCAATTCTAGAGGAAGAAGCCTTAGCAATCATAGCCTTTAATTGATTCTTCATGACCTTCTCCGCCGTCTAGAGCTCATTCATCAACTCGGTTAAATTCATGTTTAACTTGTGCATGTTGTAATTCAACTTGAACTGAGTAAAGGAACCCGGTAGAGATTCGAGAACCATGTCCACTTGGCTTTCGGGATAAATGACAGTCCCTAAGATTTCTGCTTTCTCAAAAGCAGCAATTATCTTGAGTATGTGCTCTCTGACTAATGCTCCCTCAGCCATCATAGTGTTGATTATTGTTCGAATAGCCTCCTGCCTTGCAGGCCGGCTCTTGTCCACGAACATAGTGGCTAGTGACTAGATAATATCATACGAAGAAGCCATGTGCTCGTGTTTTGAT
Organism: Voacanga thouarsii; assembly: GCA_026120185.1. NCBI lineage: Eukaryota > Viridiplantae > Streptophyta > Magnoliopsida > Gentianales > Apocynaceae > Voacanga > Voacanga thouarsii. Next base: position 422,116 of record JANUWF010001547.1, on the reverse strand, counting down.
TGGATCACATTAGACATGGAGGCTAACATATAGCAGCATGCCATTTTGTCAGCCTTCTTCCACGCCTTCTCAGCCTTTCGCTCTTCGGCAATAGAACCTTCCCCGATAACAGGGTAAGTCTCGTAAAAGACATACTTATACTCTTAAGCTGTGAGTATTATGTTCAGGTTCCTCTTTCAGTCCACATAGTTTGGACCCGTTAGCTTATTCTCGTGAAGAATAACAGCCAAAGGACTAAAAGAACCTCCCGCCATTTCTGAAAAAAAAAATGAAAATAAAAGAAAGGATTTAGTTTGTGAAAACAAAATAAATTTGTGCACTTTATCCTTATATGAAAACTGATAATAGTTACTTTAATATAATTAATTTAGCTCTTAGAAAAACTGACATAGCTTCTTGGGAAGATTAACAGTTCTCTAAGCTTAGTGTGTTAACCACCACTAATTAATTTACCTTCTAGGTAAAGATCTAGAAGATAACTCCGTCGATAGGATGGCCGTTTTCTCTCATTTTCTATGGACATTCGCACTATAACCTCCAACGTGGGCTGGCTGATCATAGTACATGTCCCGGGTTATTAACTACATCCTTCCATTAGATCTAGATCCTTGTGGTATCCCTATCCTATACGAGTTCACTCTCAGAGTGACTCGAGGGGACCCATAATCTCTAATGAGGATCGTGATGGAAGTCGTGGCGCCGTTAGAACCCCTCTCCCACTTAGTCTTTTAAAATAATAATTTTTCTGGAAAAATATCCTTTTGAAAATTTTCATTAAGCTTTTCGATAACTCAAAAAATAAAATATCTAAATCTATTAAAATCTCTATATTAAGGTTTATATCATTTGAGAGATTTTTCCATGGACTAATTTTATTTAAGTTAAAAACGTAATGGTTTCAAAAAAATTTCAATTAAAACTTTCTAAAGACTTTGGTCTCAAATTTATTTGACAAAACAATTTTTCTTGTGCAAAAATAAAACAAAATGGCTTTCTATTTTTTAACTTACAAAAATATCTAAATCCAATGTATTTTCTATGTCAAGGATTAAATCCTTTGAGAAAATATCTAAGGATTAATTTTTGTTCAAGTTAAAATAACCATTTAATTTGTAGGAAAAATGTTTTCTTGTCAAAAAATATTCCCAAAGACTTTGGTCTTTGAGAAAATGTGCACATAGGTACTCAAAATAAATAGCATGCTAGAAAACAGTAAACGTTTTCATGCTTTTTCTATTTTTAAACCTAAGTGCCCAAATAATTTAATTAAATACATTAATTAATTAATGGTTTTATTTAATCCTAAAATCCCTTACTAATATTTTTCATGCAAAAATATTCCACAAATATTAACTATTGCAAAAATATTAACTTCATCTGGTATGGAACCCAAAACTAAAAAGAAAATGGAAGAAAATTACAAGGAAAAATAAAAAAATTCTCCTTGGTCCACTGCACCCGCCGCACTAGAATGTGGCCTATCTAAGCTATTGTCTACCACACTCGCCGCACTGGAACGATCACCTCATGGACCATCCAAGATCCTGACCCGTGGGCCGACCCGCAAGAAAACTGAATTGCGGCTGAATTGCAATTCCATCGAGACAGCCGTGCCGCCCTCTGGCTCCAACCACAGCGGACTGCTAGCGGCTCGGCTATACAGTGCCTTCTCGTTCGTTTTTCCGATGTGTCTTCTTCCTACGAATTTCTTCACTTTTTCTTTTTCTGCAAGTCCCTCGATGGCTTTTGGCCTCCATATTTCAACCCAATATCAATGAAATCAAAACCAACAACCGCCTATACCCATTAACATTGGGCTCACACAATTTGCTCTTGGAAAAATAGTGAATTACAAATCTCTTATATCTCCATCCGAGAGGTTTAACAGAGAGTCTATCCATACCAAAAACCAGTGAATGATCACATGTTAATCACACATATGTGTCCAGTTTTATTTAACTAGCATACATGCTTCCTATATTTGCACAAAATCTTCATTCTCTGATACCAATTGAAAATTAAACTGCAAGAATATTCATAGCAAACCAACCGACAGAACAACAAGGAAAAACACAGCAGCAGTGGTTCTGTGTGGAGGAGGGGGGAAAAAATTACCTCTTCTTCTTGTTCTCAAAATTAGCTGGATTGGAATATGTACAACTGGGGTAGGTGCACTGATGGAAATCTCTGGTGCGATTCCTGCAAGCCTTCCTATATATGAACACCAAGCAGTCTCTCAATCTTCCAATATATGGCCTACCTAACTCACGTTTGGTAAAAACTCACAAGACTAAGGAATTTTTCCAGAGAGAAAAAGGGGGCCGTCTATTTTTTTTTTTTTCAGAGAAGAAGAAAAACAACGTACATCTTTATTCTCCTATTTAACCTAAATAAAACCTTATGTTAAACTAGATTTTTAATTTGGCCCATTGGACTCTTAGTTTAGCCTTTTGAACTAAATTAATTATTCTAATCAGAACTAAATAAATGGCCCAATAAATAATTAATTTTTTAGCCCAAATAAACTAGTCCAAATTACATGACTATATTAGTTTAGTCTCAGATCAATCTTTAATTATTCAAATTGGGCCAAAGCCCTAAACAATTAATTAACCCACCAAACTAATTTAATTAATTCTCTCTCTCTGTGGACCTTTATTTTATTCTAGTCTAATAATTAAATCAAGCTATTTAAATAAAATAAATTTTATTTAATTCAATTTAAGACCAATTCCTTAGTATGTATATAATTAAGACTTACAATCTATACTGGGGACCAAAAGACACACCGCATTGGCTACTAAAATGACCAAAATACCCTTTCCATATAAATAGTTGTATTTTGCATTTCAAATATTTCTTAATTTCATCATAAGGAAATATTAACCCCAAGGACAATGCCACGTTAGCAAAGTCTCTGACCTACAGGTGAAATGACTAAAAGACCCCTCTATATATCGCTATGCATTAAAGAGAAAGAAATGTATTAACACCTCTCTAAATGACATCTACCATCCTTAAGCTTCTAGTCCAATGATCCACGACTTCCTGGATTGTTTCTGCTTTCCAAGGAAGGTACCCTAAAGCAAATATCCAAGTCATGTTTCCTAGGGCTCTGGATATTTAGATCATTCAGACAACCACAAGGGGCGATATAATATAGAAACTATCTTGTACAAGTCTGTCTTAACTAACTAGTTACACATACCCAATATGCAAGTATATTGGTCCTACGATAGAACCTCAACTAAAACATATCAAAGTACATGCTTCCAGCTTCGTCAGACCACCAACTCATACTCAAGTCGTAGAATACTAGTCCACGCTGTAGCAATAGTAGTCTAGTTTTTACCATATAGTACTTTAAGAAACCACTACTATAGATCATGTTCTACGTATTCGAAATATGCTTATGTCATGAAGTGAGTGGACTACTCACTGGCTAAAGGTAAGTCATTCCCCATTTGGAATTCATAACATAACAATCTAGACATGATGAGATTTACATTCTCATCAATCGGTTAAGAACAAACGTTTATGTGTTAAGTAGCATATGATCCATACCTTACTGTAAAAAACCACCATTCACATGGACCACTTACTTAAACACAATAGATCTTTTCCAAACGTAATTATACAGAAATAAAATGTAAATTCACAAATAATTCCCGAAGATAAATTCTTTTATTAAAACATTCGATGTTTACATCAGAAACTTAGTCTAAGAGAGCATATTTCCCAACAATTTAAACAACTACAGATTAGGTAGCAAATTAGGACTTTTGTTTTTTACTCAAGAATGCAACCGAAAAAGGCACTTGCATCCTATTTTCTTTCTTTTGCTCACCATTTTTTCTCTATTTCTTTTTTTTCCCTCATATTCATGATCATTTTTTGTTGTTTTTTTTTTTTTTGGATTTATAGCATTGAGTGTGTTTTACTTTATCTCACCGTATAAGCCCCCCCTAATTTTTTTCTCAACTCAAGAGAATGCAACCTGATTTAGGCACTTGCATCTCACTTTTTATCCTATTTACTTAAACCCAAATTTAGGACTAGTCTAGAAAATATTTTCAACCAAAATTAATACATAAACCAAACTTATACTTCATCACATCACTTATATAAATCTTTCAAAATCAAAAGTTTCATACACCTAATAAAAAATAAACAAGGTTAAACTAAATTCTCAAGACTTAAATATCTTCAACATAATATAAAAATTTAACAAAAGTCAACTCAACCAAATAAATATCAAATCATTTTTCACGTCAAAAGAAAAGAATTAGTTCCACCAATTTGTTTCAAAAAGTTCCAAAGAATTTCAAAATTTTCAAAATTTTGCCAAATTTCACACCACAACTTGGAAAAAGAATCTCAATTCCACACCCCATACTTAAACCGAACATTGTCCTCAATAAACAAAAATAAAATAATAGAGTACAACCAAAGGGACCAAGAAGATAAAGGAGTAAAGAAAATCAAAGCTTCCCATGCAAATTATGTTTATGTGAGAATATGATTGCCAATTCTTCCATTAAAACCTTCAAGAGTTGAAATAAAAATTTGGGGGGAAAAATTTGCAAGTCCTACCCCCACACTTAAATAGTACATTATCTTTAATGGAGAAAAATATAATAATAAAGTTTAGCTCAAAAGGATCAAGTAGACAAAGGGAGAGGAAAAACAAATACTTCCTAAGAACAAATAAACGCCAAGATGGCCAAGTGAAATAAATGCTACAGAAGTTGCACTAAAATTCTTCATAAGAAAAGCTTTAAGGCTAGACAAGAAGATATTAGAATTGAAAGCACATGTCTAAAGAAAGAAGTCCTTTAAAAAAATTAAACAAAAAAATACTAGCTAAATAATACTAACCTAGACACGATGGAGGCATGAAAAATAAAGAAATATCAAGACACAAACAAAGACAAGGGATGAAAGATCACAAAACTATCCACATTTCCACAAGAAAGGGTATAAGGCATGCATATGATATTGCACAAGTGTGCACAATCCCATGCAACTTTCAGAGAAAAAATTGTTTGCCTATGCACGGCTTGCTGCACGGACATGTATCAAGCTACTAAGTTTTGAAAATTGAAGAATTTAAAGGAACGGGTAGTTTGAATGGCCATGCAAGATGGCATGGATTGACACGTGGCCATGCAGCTATACTGGAAAATATTTCAAAACATTTTAAAAACAACTGAAACTTTTTTTTTTTTTTTTTGAAAAATCCCTTGTTCAAAACTAATGTTTTATGGTTTGTGAAAAATCATCTCTCTTGAAAAATAGACACAAAAACTCACACAATAATAAAAATTCAAGAAAAACACCAACTACCTAATGGCAAAATAAAATAAAAAAAAGCAACGTAATGACATAAACACAAGAAAAACTCAAATATGTGATAAAATCACTTATTTAGGACACAAAAACAACCTAATGACAAACACACAAGAAAAACTCACACATGTGAGCAGACCACTTATTGAAGACATTAAAGATAAAAGGAAAAAAAAACTCCCTTGGTTAGCCATCCATCCAAGTGTATGTCCAATTTGTGCATCGTGTGGGGCACTAATAGCAAAAAATAAAATAAATAAAATAAATAAAAAATAAATAAAATTGGTTGAAGTATCTCCTTCACAATGAGCTATCTCTTCCCAATTCCTTGTCTTATTGGGATTGAATTTACACATGATATGTTAGCTATTGTCATCTCACCTTACCATGTATAGAATTTATACACCACGGTGGAATACATCCAAGACAACAAAGACAAAAGTTAAACATAAAAAGAAAACACAAAACAAGACGCAAGAAAAATAAAAACCATCAAAAGAATTAATCAAGTAGAACTATCACAAGAACTATTCTCGGCAACGAAACCAAAAATTTTGTCCAATTTCACACAACTTGGAAAAAGAATCTTAATTCCACACCCCTACACTTAAACCATACATTGACCTCAATGAAAAAAAAATAAAACAATAGAGTACAAGCAAAGGGACCAAGAAGATAAAGGGTAAAGAAAATTAAAGCTTCCCAAGCAAATTTTATGTATGCGAGAATATGATTGCCAATTCTTCCATTAAAATCTTTAAGAGTTGAAATTAAAATTTTTGGGAAAAAAAAGTTTGCAAGTCCTAATGACAACCTAATGACATAAACACAAGAAAAACTCAAACATGTGATGAAATCACTAATTTGAAACACAAAAACATGGCACAAGAAAAACTCACAAATGTGAGCAAACCATTTATTAAAGACAAAAGGAAAGAAAAAACTCCCATGGTTAGCCATTCCTCCAAGTGTATGTCTAATTTGCACCTTGTGTGGGACACCAATTGTAGAAAATGAAAATTTGGTTGAAATATCTCCTACATGATGAGCTACGTCTTCCCAAATCTTTGTCTCATTAGAATTAAATTTAGACACATGCTATGTTAGCTATTGTCACATTGTCTTACCACTTATAGAATCCATACACTAAGGTGGAGTACCTCCAAGACAACAAAGGAAAAAATTAAATGCAAAAATAAAACACAAAACAATACACCAGAAAAATAAAAACATCAAAAGAATTAATCAAGTAGAACTATCCTTTTCAATGGCGCTATTTTTGTTGTAAGAGAATCACTATAGTGTTATGCCCTAGAGGCAATCACTTGTACGTTGTACATGACACATTTTATTTTAATAAAAGGCATTATTTATCTTACAGTTTCTTTTGTATACTTTTGTGTAATATAACTGTTAGATAAAGTCCCTAGTACAACACTGTGTTAAGGAAATCATAATAGAGATCATGATATGAAATAGTCCCTAGTCATAGTATTAATGGGAATGGGACTGGACATCATTAATACGTTAAGACTAGCATGTGTTAGACTTCTTGATTTGATCAGGCGGTGGTTCTCATATCCGTGAGTATTGAGATAAGTTAACACGTGGATGCTTACTAATAGAACAAGTTCATTGAATGACCTAGTTATAAGATAATCACATAGATAACTATTTAGTGCCAGTAATATAATCCAAATATAGCAAACGTGCAAGTATCCTTAGATTTGAGATCTCCAAGGTACTTTGTTTGCTGAGCATTGTGCTTTGATTCCAATCTCTGGAGCCAGATCGAGGCCGCTTATGGGATGGATATTGGGTACATTGTGAGGTAAACGAAAATAATTGAGAGGTTCAATAAAGGATTCACCACTCCTAATAGTAGGGGCAAATATATCACAGCCACTTGTAGGAATTACTACTCAAGAAGTCCTTGGCCAATGCGACTATGTATTGAAAACAGTTTCAATTTATACACATCTAAAGTAGTGGGTTCCTGGTACAAGTACTATTATATTTGGGCCAAAAGTAATATATATTTTGGAGGGAATTGGCACTAATTCCATACTCCAAATCGAATAAGATATTATATGGTGAAATGAGTTAATTGTACTGTAGTTTGTTATTGAAGGGTTCATGTCAAGCCACTTGACTTCCTGGACTCTTGGATAGTCATGATGTGTTGCTAGATACCGCTTATGATCTAGGAATATGGGTTTATTAATTGATAAATTAATAAATCAATCCTGATTAGAATCAATATGATTAATTCTAATTAATTATGAATTATTAATCTCAAAGATGTATGGATTAATTCATATTCACTACCAATTGACAGGAAAACCTAATAGGTCACACACAATAGGGGATTATATACTCAAGATGTTATTTGATAATATAGTGGGGTTTATTGCAAGAAAGAGAAGTTGTTGTGCCTAAATTATAATTAGTTATAATTTATAGTCCAAATTATAATTGTGAGAACTTGATGTTTCCAATTACAATTAGGGAATTCTAACTGTTTTAGAATTCTCAGTTTATCAGTGATTTTTCGTGGCATATAGGGGATATGTACGAAACCCCAACGGTAAAGGTGATTCACGAAACAACAGCTTCCAACCTTCTCTTCTCTCTCTCTTATTTTTCTTGAAAAACAAGAAGAACCCTAGCCGCCACTTTGGTTTATGCTAGCACATAAACATCTTGGTGCTTGAGAGCGATCCTCCGTGTGGATTTCTGTTAGAGATAATTACACACTATGATTATAGTGGTTAGACATTCAACTCTCGTGGTGTTTGATCAAGAGGATTGCTAGATCACCCCTTAACTTGAAGAAGGAAAATTTTTATTTTTCAGACGCTCAAAGAAAGGTAAAGCTATTACCTTTGTTCTCTATATGTCTTATTTTCCACACGTATATAGTTCCTGAGATGGTATCTCGTTTTTATTTTTCCACTGCGCCATATATGATATGCTTGAGATACCCAACAGTGGTATCAGAGCCATGCTATATGTGGTTTGCAGACATTGTTTCTTAAGTGAAAGCTGTTTCATGTAATCGTATATGTTTTTGTTCACTATGAAAATTGTTTTCACTTGAGTCAAAATCATTTTGAGCATTATGGGTTGGGTCCATAGCACAATATGCTTGTGTAATAGTTACAGTATATTTTGAAAAATGTTTTCTTTATGTGTTGCAGTTTTTCCTTTTACAGAAAACGTTTTCTTGAACATGTGTTGTTGCCTTCTGTTTCATCCTAATTTTCTGCTTTGTTTTTATTTAAAATAACAAATTGGTTGTTGTTTTGACCTTCAAAATAGAAAATTCTGTTGAGAATTGTTCTCACTAAACTGTTGCAGAAGAAGAAAGGCTCCAGAAATTGTTTTTGGAAAAATTTCAAAAATTGCCGCCTCTTCCCGACTGAGGCCGATGTCAGCTCTAACTTCCAAATCGGCACCAGTTCTATGCTGTTTCGCGACAGAAAATTATTTTTAGAAAAAATTTCTTAAAACCAGACTACAGTTGGCGTTGCCTCGGGCTTCTATCCGGCGCCAGTTAGGTTCTGTTTCGCGACGTTCCAGCAATTAATAAATTTTTCACAAGAAAAAAAAAAGATTTTGAAAAAGAAAAATCTCATATGATGAGAGGCAGTAAAATAAAATTTTCTTTCAAGGGACGCTACCCCCTTGACCCCCGCCCGTTGAACGGCCAGCAGGACCGCCGTTTTCGCTACTAGAAATGGGACCCAAAAGCATTTTCTCAAAATTAGTTTTGAAATAAATAATTTTATTTTTCAAAATAGTGATTTTGAAAATTTAAAATTAATGTATTTTTCTAAAATATTGATTTTAGAATTTGTTTTATTTTTTCAAAATAGTGATTTTGAAATAATAAAAATTATATGTTTACTTTGTTTAAGCATAATTAATGGCATGATGGATGGTTATGGATTAAAACCAATTATATCTGTTCATGAATTTTACAGTTTTGGTTTTTTTTTAAATAGGGCCTGCGTGTCCTGTCTTCTCTAGAATTTGTGTAATTCTCTTCTCATCTAACTCCCCTCGAATGTAACGCAAGGTTTTCTCTCTTTAGGAAATTATGTAATTAGTTTACATAGGTCAGATAGAAGTAGAATTATTTTATTTTGGAGATGGCAACCAAAATAAGGAGAAAAGGTTAGACCTTCTACTTAAATCATGCATGAACACATAGGGTTAACTATATTAATTTCTTTTATGGCTCAAAGAGATTAATTTAGGGTAAAGTCCATAACCATACAACGTAATCGCTTTATTACCATGATTATCAATTATGTGATTTATTGATTTTTATGCATGTCATTTATTGAAATCGCTAAAAGGAACAAATTCCTCAATTAATACTAAACCTAATTCCTTCCGTTAATATAGTAAGAACGAGAGTCCTTTTTCGAGACCAGGTTGTTGGGCAAACCCAAGCCTACATGACATCGGGCATGTTCAAGCTATGGAATTAAATTCCTAATTAATGGGTCGGGTTTAACTAAATTCTTTATCCCGATTGGACAAACTCAAGCATAAAGAAATTTAGAAGAAAGGTTAAAGTAGCCCAAAAGGCTTTAAGATTAAAAGTTGTTAATCATCCAATGATCCGGCAATTACATACAATATAATTGGTATTGGTTACCTACCAATGAACTCAAGGGTGGCTTGTTAGGCAAACCCAAGGTTATTCTTGAGAAATTTGGATACCGGTCCACTAGGAAAGCTTCCAATGGACTTTCCCAAATCAGTAGTGAGGGCTATTGGTTTGAGTAAAATAGTGGAGTAAAAATGCATTTAATTAAAGTTCTAATTATTTGCATTTCATGTGCATATACAATAACTAATCCTCTCTATCTTTATATCTAGGACACTTGCATCATATCAACAAACCTAAAGCTACGTAGTATCTTAGAGACTAACAAGTTAACCAAATCAAATTATCTCGACTGGTATAGAAACTTGAGAATCGTTCTCAAGTTGGAAAAGTTGCTCTACGTGCTATATGCTCCTATTCTACCACCACTAGCTCAAGATGCTCATGCTGATAAGCATGTTATCGACAAAAGGCTCAAGGAAGATAGTGATATAGCATCATATATTATGCAGGCATCCATGACTCCCGAGCTGCAAAAACAGCACGAGCATATGAATGTTCAATCATTATACTACATCTTCGAGAGCTGTTTGACGCCCAAGCCAGAACTAAGAGATACGAGATCTCGAAGCAACTATTCCATTGCAAAATGGCAGAGGGTTCTTCTGTGGCCACTCATGGGCTGAAGATGTTGGGCTTAATAGAAAAGCTTGGATCACTTGGGTTCGCGATGGATCATGACTTAAGTGTTGACTTAATTCTTCAGTCTTTACCTAATAGTTTCTCACAATTTGTGATTAACTATCAGATGAACAAAATTGAGTCAACCATTCCTAAGTTGATCAATCTCCTCAAAACTGCGGAGTCCTCCATGAAGAAGGATTCCAATGCAGTTTTAATGGTAGAATCTTCTTATTCTAAAAAGAAAGTTCAAAAGAAGAAGAAGGATACCATGAAGCTCAAAGGTGATGTGAAGAAGAAGGACGTTGCTACAAAGGGCCTATGCCATCATTGTGGCAAGATAGGCCATTGAAGTTGTGGCAAGATGGGCCACTGAAGGCGCAACTGCAAGGCCTACTTGAAAATCGTTAAGGACAAGAAGCAGAAGGAGAAGCTTGCAAGCACTTCTACTTCTACTTTGGGTATGTTTATGATTGAGATAAATATTGCCTTTAGAAATGAGATATGGGTATTAAATATTGGATGTGGATCTCATTTATACAATAACTTGCAGGGACTATAGAGCAGCAGAAGGTTAGAGAAAGGCGACGTGGACCTACGTACTGCAAATGGGGCAAAGGTTGCTGCACTTGCTATGGGGACATATGAGCTGAACCTGCCTTCGAGATTAGTTTTAGAATTGCAAAATTGTTATTATGTACCAGTTTTAATAAAAAAAATTATCTCAATTACGTGTTTAGACATAAATGAATTTCATTTAATATTTAAAAATAAGTGTTGTTCTTTTTCATTGAATAATATTCATTATGGTTCAACAATTCTGGTTAATGGTTTATATGTTCTAGACTTGAATAATCCAATGCTCAATATAAATAATAAGAAACCTAAAATAGATAACTCTAACACCTCTTACTTATGGCATTGTCGTTTATGCCATATAATCGTAAATCGTGTTTCTAAGTTACACAAGCTTGGTGACTTAGAGTCATTTGATATGAATCATAGGGCACATGCGAGTCTTGTTTACTAGGTAAAATAGCTAAAACTCTTTTTTTAGGAAAAGGAGAATGAGCCAAGGAGTTATTAGAACTCATGCATTTTGATGTATGTGGCCCAATGTCAATACAAGCAAGAAGAAGTTATAACTATTTCATAAACTTTATCGATGATTTCTTACGATACAGGTATTTGTTTTTAATGAAATACAAATCCGAGGCCTTTGATAACTTCAAAGACTTCAAGAATGTAATAGAGAAATAACTTGACAAAAGTATTAATACTCTAATATCTGATCAAGGAAGAGAATACTTGAGCCAAGAGTTTCTGAGTTATCTTAGAGATAATGGGATATTATCTCAATGGACTCCATCACATACACCTCAACATAACGATGTATTTGAGAGAAGGAATCGAACCCTTCTAGACATGGTACGGACCATGATGGCTTCTGCAGACCTACCAAAATTGTTTTGGGGGTATGCACTAGAGACTTCTATTTATATACTAAACAGAGTTCCGACAAAATTGGTTTATTCTACCCCATTTGAGATGTTCTTTGATAAGAAACCAAAGTTATCTCACTTGCGAGTATGGGGTTGTCTTGCCTTTGTCAAAAGGCCACAATCAGACAAACTTGATGGTAAGTCTGACAAGTGTTTGTTTGTGGGATATCCAAAAGAATCTTTCGAATATTACCTTTACCTCCCTTCCGAAAACAAAGTGTTTGTTTCAAAGCATGCCGTCTTCTTAGAGAAAGAGTACATGCTCAATGGGGACAGTGGAAGTAAAATTGAACTTAGTGAAGTTCAAGAAGATCAAATAAATAAGGATCAACCGTCTGATTCCACATCTATTGAGAGAATAGATGAACCTTCTACTATACAAGATCCTCGTAGATCTAGCAGGATACGTGTGGCACTTGAGAGATATGGATTTCTCATTAGTAACCACAATGACGTATTGCTCATAGATGAAGATGAGCCTACTACCTACAAGGATGTTCTGAACAGTTCAGAATCTGGAAAATAGCTTGAGGCTATGAAGTCAGAGATGGATTCCATGTACAACAACCAAGTATGGACTTTGGTTGATCCACCTAAAGAAATTAAACATATTAGGTGCAAATGAATTTTCAAGAAGAAAACGGACATGGATGGTAATGTAGTTACCTATAAAGCACGACTAGTAGCGAAGGGTTATCATCAACAACATAGTATTGACTATAATGAAACCTTCTCGCCAGTAGCCATGTTAAAATCCATCAGGATACTCCTAACTATTACTTCTCATTATGATTATGAGATTTGGCAAATGGATGTGAAAACAGCTTTCCTAAACGAAAATCTAACAGAGGAAGTGTATATGACACAACCTGAGGATTTCACATCCAATGATAGCACAAAGATGTGTAAGCTGCAAAGGTCCATTTATGGACTTAAGCAAGCTTCTAGAAGTTGGAACATCCATTTTGATGAAACAATCAAAGAGTTTGGTTTTATTCAAAATATGGGTAAGCCTTATGTATACAAGAAGGTCAGTAGGAGTACAATCATTTTCTTATTGCTTTATGTAGATGACATATTTCTAATAGGAAATGATATACCTATCTTGCAAACTGTTAAAATTTGGTTGTCCAAACAATTCCCCATAAAAGATCTTGGTGAAGCAACCTATATTCTTGGAATAAAGATCTATAGAGATAGATTCAAAAGGTTGCTTGGTCTTTCGCAGTCTACATACATAGATAAAGTGCTAAAGAGGCTTAGCATGGATCAATCCAAAAAGGGATTCTTACCCATGTCACATGGTGTAAGCCTTTCAAAGTCGATGTCTCCCAAGACACAAGTTGAAAGGGATCACATGAGTAAGATTCCATATGCTTCTACAGTTGGATCTACTATGTACGCTATGATATGTACAAAGCCCGATATATCTTGTGCTCTCAGTTTGACGAGCAGATACTAATCTGACCCTGGTGAGGGTCATTAGGCGACTGTAAAGAACATCCTTAAGTACTTACGAAGGACTAAGGATGTGTTCTTAGTATATGGAGAAGGTGATTTAAAAATAAATAGGTATACTGATGCCAGTTTTCAATCTGATAAAGATGATTTCAAATCACAATCCGGTTATGTGTTTACGTTGTGCTGAGGGGCAGTAAGTTGAAAAAGTTCCAAACAAGAGACTATTGCCGATTCTACGATAGAAACTGAGTACATAGCCGCTTCTGAAGCAGCTAAGGCAGCTGTTTGGATCAAGAAGTTCATGACGGAACTGGGTCTGGGTCCTAGCGTTGTTAGTCCAATAACTTTGTATTGTGACAACAACGGAGCCATTGCACAAGCAAAGGAGTCACGGTTTCACCAACGATCCAAACACGTACTACAACGCTATCATCTGATCTGAGAGATCATAGATAGAAATGATGTAAAGATAAAAAGAGTTCCCACGGATGAGAACATAGCTGGCCCGCTTACAAAAGCACTATTCTAAAAGAAACATGATAGTCATGTTGAGTCATTCGGTATTATATACATGATTGATTGGCTCTAGTGCAAGTGGGAATTTGTTAGTGTTATGCCCTAGAGGTAATCACTTGTGCGTTGTACATGACACATTTTATTTTAATAAAAGGCATTATTTATCTTATAATTTCTTTTGTATACTTTTGTGTAATATAACTGTTAGATAAAGTCTCTAGTATAATACTGTGTTAAGGAGATCATGATATGAGATTCCTACTACACTGTATAGTATCAGTACTTAAATAGTCGCTAGTCGTACTATTAATGAGACTGTACATCATTAATGCGTTAAGACTAGCATGTGTTAGACTTCCTGATTTGATCGGGCGGTGGTTCTCATATCCGTGAGTATTGAGATACTTAAAGTTAACACACAGATGATTGTTAATGGAGCAAGTTCATTGGATGACCTAGCTATGAGATAATCACATGGATAACTATTTAGTGCCAGTGATATAATCTCAATATAGCAAACATGCAAGTATCCTTATACTTGAGATCTCCAAGGTATTTTAATTGCTGAGTATTGTGTTTTGATTCTAATCTCTGGAGCCAGATCGAGGGCCGCCTATGGAATGGATATTGGGTACATTATTATGAGGTAAGCGAAAATAATTGAGAGGTTCAATAAAGGATTCACCACTCCTAATAGTAGGGGCAAATATCTCACGGCCACTTGTAGGAATTACTACTCAAGAAGCCCTTGGCCAATGCGACTATGTATTGAAAACAGTTTCAATTTATACACATCTAAAGTAGTGGGTTCCTGGTACAAGTACTATTATATTTGGGCTAAAATTAATATATATTTTGGAGGGAATTGGCACTAATTCCATACTCCAAATCGAATAAGATATTATATGGTGAAAGGAATTAATTGTACTGTAGTTTGTTATTGAAGGGTTCATGTCAAGCCACTTGACTTCCTGGACTCTTGGATAGTCATGATGTGTTGCTAGATACCACTTATGATCTAGGAATATGGGTTTATCAATTGATAAATTAATAAATCAATCCTGATTAGAATCAATATGATTAATTCTAATTAATTATGAATTATTAATCTCAAAGATGTATGGATTAATTCATATTCACTACCAATTGACAGGAAAACCTAATAGGTCACACACAACAGGGGATTATATACTCAAGATGTTATTTGATAATATAGTGGGGTTTATTGCAAGAAAGAGAAGTTGTTGTGCCTAAATTATAATTAGTTATAATTTATAGTCCAAATTATAATTGTGAGAACTTGATGTTTCCAATTACAATTAGGGAATTCTAACTGTTTTAGAATTCTCAGTTTATCAGTGATTTTTCGTGGCATATAGGGGATATGTACGAAACCCTAATAGTAAGGGTGATTCACAAAACAATAGCTTCCAACCTTCTCTTCTCTCTCTCTCTCTCTCATTTTTCCTGAAAAACAAGAAAAACCCTAGCCGCCACTTTAGTTTATGCTAGCACATAAACATTTTGGTGCTCGAGAGCGATCCTCCGTGTGAATTTCTGTTGGAGATAATCACACACTGTGATTATAGTGGTTGGACATTCAACTCTCGTGGTGTTTGATCAAGAGGATTGCTAGATCGCGCATCAACTTGAAGAAGGAAAAATTTTGTTTTTCAGAAGCTTAAAGAAAGGTAAATTCGTTACCTTTGTTCTCTATATATCTTGTTTTCCACATATATGTGGGTCTTGGGATGGTATCTCGTTTTTATTTTTTCGCTGCGCCATATATGATATGCTTGAGATACCCAACAAGCACGATATTCAAAATAAGGCCATATATAATGTAGCCATCATGCACCCAACCAAAAAAATAATAATAAAATTATAAACCCTTCTCTCAAAGATATACGTAGTATAGTAGAAAGTAAGGTACTCGTTCCTCAAGGAACAAAAGAAATATACTCTATAAGAAAAAGTAGTAATTTCATTCATAGGAAATCATATTATAACACTTACCTAATTAGATCTAATGATAAATTATTTATAAGTATTTGAAAATATATGGAGGGAAATAGAATAAGAAAACTACCTAAAACTAATCTAAAACAAATTAAGAAACAAAGAATAAAAATAGGAAACAAGAAAAAATAAGAGATTTCAAGACCAATTAGAAAATTACCAAATTCTTAGGCATTTGTCATGAAATTAATTAAGAACTTATCATTGATATGATTACTTTGAGTTGATTTCAAAATTCATGCAAAAGAGTATAGAATTCCTATCTTTACAAAAGTGAATTAATCCCTGACTTTATTCTCAATCTATTCCAAGTTGATTAACCTTTTCTTAAAGACATTAGTACTTTAATTAATCAATTGTCATAGACTAATCGCAAGATTGATAATTATATTAGGATATTATCAATATCAAGCTAGTATATACCCTAAAAAGATGCAAATATACACAACCTGAACCATACAATTTCCTATCAATTCTAATCAAGTCTTAAAAGATGCAACCTAATAAAGGTAAATAGATATACTTAGTTAAATTAACTAAAAGATTAACTAACTTAAATTTTCAACCATGCAAGTTAAATATGTTGCACATACGTAGACAACTAAACACAACTGATAGAAAAGATAATCAAAATTCCATAAAGTACTCAAAAGGTAACCTTAATATGATCAAAGATAGAATCCTTAATCCATCAATCTCAAAGTATCAAAGTCAACAAAATATAGCCTTTGAATATAAATAAAAATCCTCAATTGTTTGAATACAAAGCAAAACTAAAAATAGATAACTTGTAAACAAGAAAGAAAAAGAGAAAGTTTGAAAGATGAGCACTTCGAAACCCAAAATCTCAAGACTTCTTGCCTTCTTCTCCTCTTTCTAGCCTTCTTGGAAGCTTTTCTTCAAGATAATTGTATTCTTGGTGAAGTATATTAATGTATATATAAATTTGGATGTCCATAGTTTATATAGAACCCTCATAAATTGTCCTTATTTGAATTTGGGAAGTTGAAATCGACATTAGACTAATTTACGATGTTTTAAACTCCTCAGGAATGCTACACGACCACCATGCATGGGCGTGCCTCTTGTCCGTGCATCCTAACTGCCAAAACTTCCTTGTTGCTTGCATGGTCACCATACATAGCCATGCATCTAACGATCAAGCATGCGGTTGGGCCAATGGCCGTGTGTTTGGCAGAGCTTATTTTTCTTTAGAATTAACAAACTTCTAGGACCTGAAAAACATCCCCTATTCTATATGGACACATGCACGGCCATGCACTTTATCATGTATGGCTTCTAGAACTTCTCTTTTATGGACGACCATGATGCATGGTTGTGCATCAAGTCGTACCCCTGTTCCAACACTTAAAAACTCTATTAAGCACGTATTCTAAGGTAGTAATTTGTTAAGCAATCATCATTTGTGTGGAAACTCATCATTTAAAGCATATTTTACTCATTTTTCACTAAAAGCTTATCATTACACAATATGAATAAAAATAATATATATTCACACAAAAGAGTGCACAAAAGCTAAGAAAAAGTGTTATGAAAACATGACATTTTCACGCTTAACAAAAAGGACAAGATGTGGATCAACATTTGTATGAAGCATGATTAGAGGATTATTATATTTGATTGCTAATCATCCAAATATTTCTTATAGAATTGAAGTATGTGTACGATATTAGTCAAGTCCTAAATGATTAAACTTAAGGGCTATGAATTGAATCATTTAACATCTTTGTCATAATTCAAAATATGGTATCTACTTCAATAAAGATTTGAGTAATTATTTTACTGTCTTTAGTGATACTGATTGGATAGAAAATTTTGATGATAAAAAGAGCACTTCTAGAGGATGTTTCTATCTAGAAAATAATCTTGTGTTATTATGCAACAAGAAATAAAATTGCATTTCTTTGTCAATTGCTAAAATATTATACATAGTTGGCAGAAGTTGTTGTACTCAACTGCTATGGATGAACCAAATGCCGAAAGACTATAGTATTCAATAGAAAGAATTGATTGCTTACTGAAACAACACAGGTGCTATTGATATATCAAAGAATCTTGTTTAGCATAGCAGAACAAAGCACATTGACAAAAGACATCATTTTATTAGAGAGCTTGTCGAACAACAAATTACGCAAACTGAATATATTTCAACTTAGAAGCAACTTGTTAATATTTTTACAAAACCTCTTAATAATCCCTGATTTGGGGAATTGCAAAAAATATTGACACTGTACTAACTTTGACACAAAACTTGTATACAATAATTTCTTTTGTTCTTTATTTTTATCTTTGACAAAAGCTAAAAAAAAGGAAAAACTACTAAAAAAAAAGGTTGATTACCAATTGACCAATTCTATTAGCAATTTTTCAATTCCTAATGGTAATATTAGATTACCAATAGATTCTCAATATAATTTGATCTGTTGGGAAAACACTTGTTAGAAATTTTTATCAATAAGATGTTTTCATGTTGGTTGGTGATTACTAATAGATTTCACAATTGTTAATATTAAATTTCAGTTGGTAATGGTTTTTCTGGAGTTAAGTATTTTCTGCTAGTAATTTTGTTAAGTTACCAATAAACTGACTAACTAGTTGACAATGTAGTTAGTAATTTTTCAATTAATTCTTTTGTTGGTAATTTACTTAGCACTTTTTACCAATTGATTATTTGGTTGGTAATTTTTCAACAGTTCTTTAACTGGCATATTTGTTTTGTTGGTAAATATTATACATTAGTTGGTAGATATCTAAGAATATCATACCAATTGATAGCTTATAAACTAAAATTCAATTGATAATATTGTAGTACAAAAATGCCATATTGTTGTTAAGTACCAACAGATTTTTTGTTAGTAAGCACCAATAGATTTCTATTGGTTACTAAAATTACCAATATATTTTCTATTGATAACTGAAATTACATTATCACTATATAATTCATAATTCAAATTTTTTATAAAGCAATCCTACACAATATTAAAGTACATCTATACCAAAAGTCATACATCCATATCAAAAGTACATC
Source organism: Voacanga thouarsii (assembly GCA_026120185.1). Classification (NCBI taxonomy): domain Eukaryota; kingdom Viridiplantae; phylum Streptophyta; class Magnoliopsida; order Gentianales; family Apocynaceae; genus Voacanga; species Voacanga thouarsii. The sequence continues at coordinate 402,918 of JANUWF010001547.1, read as the reverse complement.
AACATCCATAATTCATATATTCAAAATACTGCCTAAACCAACTACCATTCACATCAAAAGTACATCAAACTCTGATATGGAACAATAAAAAAAATAAAGTCAATTCTAATGAGCTCAAAATAACATTTCACTTCAAAAGTCCAAATATGAAATAAAATCAAGAAGAACCAATTCGTGAAGCACCCTTTCCTTTGAGGTCTTTGACTTCTGATGTTAGGGAATTCACCTTGGATTGTAAGCATTCATTCACTTCTCATAGTTCTTAAATAGCCTTTGATGCGTGCTTTGTGTGCATATCTTTGTGCAAAGAAAATAGTCTCTAAATCATACAAATTAATCAAGTTTAAATATAATATACCAAAATCACTCATATACAACACACATTTAGGAAGTATACCCATCGTATAGCATAAATTTTTAATAGTAAGGATCATTTTCCTTAGGTAAGGTGGCAAGTACTTTGCTATGGTATTGTCTTATTGTTTGGTCAACAATTCATCTAAGAAAAATTGACGAACTATCAAAGGAATTAGCCAATCCTATCACAATAGAATTTATCCAATGTCATCAAGCCCAATGAAAGAAAGAAAGAGATAAGTAATACAAGTAAAAAGAATCTCCCATATCAAGTTAAACTTTAACCACCTAAATTAGTTAATTACCAACTTAAATTAGGTGACAATGGATAATCTCATATAAGACCCACTTTCTCTAGACTTATGAGCCCCTACCTTTATATCAATTTGGTAGGTATCTTTATCTCACAAATCAAACATAAGAGGCATTAAGATCCATTATCTATCTAGTTTGGAGAAAATGAAGCCGCTATCTCTCGGTGACCTCACAACCCTTCAATCACCTAGTTCTTATCCTCAAACCCCTTTCTCGAGATGATTCAAGAGAAACTTATATAGTAAATCTACTAATCAAGCCTCTAAATCCTAACTCCCATATTTTGAAATCATTAGGATAAAAAAAAAAAAAAACTAACCAATAAAAATACAAAATACATAATAAGTGATTGAATACCCAAGATAATTTGTAAACAACTCAAATTGATGTCAAAATGTAACTAAATAAAGGTTCAACCCTTTAAATACATCATTAATCCACAAAAGTGTAGTCATCAATTAGGAAATATAATAGACAAGAAAATAAACTCGTAGACAGATTGATCTCTGCTTCCTCTTGCAATTTCTTCCTGAAGATGCTCTTTTCTCCTTCAAAGGAGATTTGAATCATTTCTTTAGCTCCTTCTTGGTGTTCTAGGGTTTGAGAGTGGCTCTTCCCCTTGTTGTTTTGCCTTTTAACAATATAACAAAATGATGTATTTATAGTTTTTTTTTATGCAAATGTAAATGGTTTAATATTGATCAATAAGTATTTACATGAATGACTAGTTTACAGTCGAGGAGACAACATACTAAAAGTTCTCAATACATGCCTCAAAACTAGTCTGAACATTAGGGTACAACGTAAAAATTACAGTGTACACATGTATTTTAATCTTCTTCACTATATCCCCAGAATGGCAGGTCACCCCCTCAAAAATTGCCTTGTTACAGGCAGTCCAGATGTAGTAAAAAGTGGTCGCCAAAACAGTAGACTTTGCCATAGAAAACTATGAGATACCCCGGTTGGCATGCTTATACCACTTGAGACAAGTTTTTGCCAAATTCAAAGAATGTGGAAGACTCAACCATGTTTTCACTTCTGTCCAAATAGTAGCTGAAACCGAGCATTTGAAGAACAGATGATTCATCATTTCCGATTGAGAATTACACAAAAGACATGTCAAGTCATCAAGTCTGAACACAAGTGCATCTTTGGTCTTAAGCCTACCCTTCCCATACAGCCATAGAATGAATGAGTGTTTGAGCGTTAAACCCTACTTCCATATAGTATTAGCCCAATACATAGACTGTGTAGTTGATCTCAAATAGTCATAAGCAAGAGATGTGAAAAAAGTATCACAATTGCCCCAAGAATGAAGAAGATCAGCTGCACAGTGAGAATCACCTTCACGCTTCACGATCATGTCTCTTATTGCCAGCAGTTTATGAATCAAAGGGGAGTGTTCCTTATGATCTTCAATTTCCCATATAGATCTACCTTTCAAATAGTAATGGTCCACCCATTTGACCCACAAAGATTGCTTCTCCGCCTGTATATCCCAAATGATTCTAGACATAAGAGCACAATTCCAAATTTTTAAGTTCCTGAAACCAAGACCACCCTCAGTCTTTGGAAGGCAAATATTATTCCAGGCAACCGGAGGGTTTTTAGAGTCCCACAAGAAGTCCCTAGTCATCCTATCCAACTTTGTGTCACTATGTGTGGACATTGACCTGGAGGACCTTCCCTATGTCGGATTAAGGTATACTTGGACAAATTTTAAAGTGTGGTCCAAACTTGATAGGGTTATGGGTAATAATGCATGGTTTCAATGCCCTACACAAGCTTCAGTTGAGTTTTTCCCTATTAGGTGCATTTCTGATCATAGTCCTGCTATCTGGTCTGTGGTAGACAACAATGTGGGAAATGTACGTCCATTCAGGTTCCTTAATATTTGGGCTAAATATGATTCGTTCCATAATATTGTTAAAAAGGTTTGGGATCGAGCGCTCTTGGGATTCCACCAGTTCACTCTTTGTCGTCAACTGAAGATGCTTAAGAGTTACTTGTGTCTTGGAAAACTCTTGAAATCTGTTGTATACTGCTGGTCTCGAATCAAATTGGTGCCTATTGTAAAGCTAGACTGGCACTTGTTGTGCATTTTTTCTTGAAGATCTTAAATAACGCTGCAAACCAGTGCCTATCCATCCTTCAATCTGACGCCTATTGATCACCTTAGTACAGCTTCTTAACTCTCTAGAAATAACTGGTGCCTCTTTAGTTTTCCAACCACTACCTGTTGAGTAGTGCAACCAGCACTTGTATGTCCTCTAAATAGGTACCTATTATTTCTAGAATGTTTTCATAAACTCTCTATTTTGAACCGATGCCTATTTACCTTTGTACGAAGTGCTGGTTTTATGCTTCTTGCTCTGTTTTCACCCTGTTTCTTCAGTTATCTCTCATTTATGCATTTTACACAAAATAAGGTAAAAACGGGAGAAATTAGTAGTTATTTGATCTTAAATTTAGCATAATTTATCTCCTGGTATCCAATCAATTGTGAATTCTACATCTCACGGATGAGGTAAAGTTGTCAAAAACATCTGAATATTCCTTCCCCATAGTCGGAGAATAAACATTGATCTTTTGTCATGTTAACAAAATATTAAATATCCTTGACATCCTTTCTTGAGAAATTTACGAGCTTTAATTCCCAAATATCAAATACTTAAACTACTTCATCTGGCTTTCTTTAAATGCCAATACAACTCTTTTGGGTCTCACAATTTGTACCACCTTGTTCTTACAATCAACTCGAGTGTGATGCTCAGATAACTAATCCATGTCTAAAATAAGATTGTAACCTTCGAAGGCCATGATTATCAAGTCTCCTAGTAATTTCTCCCTTCCTACTTTAATCATACATTCGAATACATACTTTCTAGCTTCAACTGATTTTTCTAAAGGTGTATTTACCAACAAAGTATAAGGTAACTCTAACCCATCCATCCCTAAATAGTATGCACAATCTTTATTTATAAAGATGTGAGTAGAATCAAGATAAACTAATATATGTACTTTACAGTCTTAGATAGTGGGCGTACCCTTAACATTAGTGGGAATTGCTTCCTAATTATTTTGGTTCAATACGAATACCTTCGCCCTCACTTGTAGCTTTGGACGATTTCCTTCATTAACTCTACCATTTCCTACATTCATTTTGAGCACCAGTGGATTAGGACTTTTTTGAGAAATTTGTTGTAGTTTCAGACACATATTCCTCATATGGGTTGGATTTCCACAATTGAAGCATCTCTGGTGGTTATGCTTATGCCAACAATCCTCCTCTATATGTCCTTTCTTCTTACATTTAAAACAAATTATTTCTCCCACGGCAGTCCTAGTCGGTGTAAATCAAGTTTTTTTTCTTTGTTGTTCCCCTATTGCTCAGATGGCCTCTTAGCAGGAAATTACTGGGTAGAATGTCCAACATTATTTATAAACTGATTCTTATCTTCATTCTCTATTCTAATCATCGCGTCTACTACAGTGGAGTAGTTAGTCACTAGAAATGGAGCTAAAGCTCTCCTCAACTCTGGTTTTAAACCTTTCACAAATTAGCAAGTACGATTCTACTATGTGTCGACTAGAAGATAACAATACTTTGATAGGCAGTTAAACTATATAGCATATTGAGCCACTATCATATCTCCTTGTTTCAAATTCTGAAACTCATCCTCACATTTCTTAAGCACCCGCTGTAGTATATATTCTACTCGGAAAACCATCACAAAAGTAACCCAACTCTATTCTGTTCTACTTTATTTCCATGCCTCTTGGACTCTTATCCACAAATCTTAAGCTAAACCTTGCAAACGAAAGGCTGCGAACTTAACCATTCTCTCCTCATAGTATTTATAGAGTTTGAACGATATCTTCAGACTTTCAAGCCATGACTCAGCTTTTTGAACTTGTTTAGCTTCGCCCAAGAAAATTGGAGGTTGCAATTTTAAAAATCTTTCCAATACTTCATCCTTACCCCATGGTCCTCTCTTTTTAGCTAAACTTTGCATAATTGTCATTATCTTTCCAAAGGCTTGAGCCACAGTGACTCACTCAGTTCTCTCAACTTCAACTGCTTCATCTTCAGTATATCCACTTGGCAAATTTATCATAGGGTTAGTTTCACATGTTGATTGCTCCACTATTAAAGCTCCGTTGTTGCAAGTAGCAAAACTGGTCTTTAGAGGCATCTTCGTATTACAGAACAGGATAACCCCATCAACTGTATAACTAGGATGCCCTATATGTACATACTATATGTGCTCCTTGTATAATCATCGCAAGATGTACATACATGCAAGTATTTATAAGAAACATCTCAAGTATATCATCAAACATAAATTTTATTTGTATATCTTCACTACCGCTCATAACATATCATCACAAAAGTTGTTCATCAAATCAAATCAAAATAAACACATAAACATGAAAATCGTACGTAGCATCTTCATTCCAAAATCTCAAGCAACATTGAAGTATTTCTCAATCTTAAAAATGAAAATGTAGGTATGCTATGTACCAAAAACAAACAAATGCCTATATAATGTATTAAGTTAAATGTAAGACATATAGAGATATTTCACATAGTTTACACCACTAGCATTTATAAGGACATTCCAAATAATGTCTCCTACCACCACATATCTCCAAAGTACAAGTGCCAAGATTATAGATCCTAACAAAGATCATTATCTTTGAACTCTTACTCCTAATATCACTAATTTATATGCCAAATTGAATCTAGAGTAATCAAAATCAGAAGACCATAGAAAGTATCAAAATCTTATATCTTATCATCACATCTATTCCCTTTATCCCTAACGAATCTCTTATAAACATACTTATCAAGTTCTCAAATGTACCAGAATGGATTACATACTTAAATTCATTGATAGCTCCACTAAAGCCATCATTATATTTGTTGGTACCCAAAAACTTGATGCGTATGATTTGGGTATATAGAAATTATTCAAATTTAAATCCATCCCTAACCAAATTTTAATTAAAAAATTAATCCCAAATTACACATAATAAGTATCAATCCTGAAGGAACAATTACCATTAGTTACCTTTCATTCATTGTTTAACCTATTAACTAAATTTATAAAGAAATAAAAATAAAAACAAAAACAAAAAAATATACATAACTCTTAGAGAGAAAAACATGTAATTAAAACGTTATTCTAAAAAACATGATATGAATCATCTAATACTTATCACAATCAACCAGTGTGTTAGCATCATGAAGGAATAAAAATAGAAACCACTTCTTTCTCAATTCATGGAATCATTATTTCTTGATTAAATTAGCAGATTTCTCAATCAAACCAATTTAACTAAAGAAATGCATTAAACTCATCATTCAACAATTATTCCTATATTCTAGGTGATAATGAATATGAAATTAATCAATAACTCTATACTCTAGGTGAAATTAACTATTCTTTAATTACTTAGGTTCAATTCTTAACCTTCTTTTCTAATCTAGTTAAGATAACAAATATATAGAATTGACTAAATTAAACTTAATCTAACTTTGTTTCCCAAGTCCATTAGATATAAATTTAATTCCGTCAACCTAACAAATAAAATCAAGTAATCAAATACCAAGAAAAACAATCAATTGATCAAAGAACAAAATTAATTCAAAATCATAAATCTAAGAATAATATCCAAATACAATTCAAGAACTAAACTCATTATAATTCAAGAAAAAGAAAATAAAGGAAAGAGATAAATACTTATAGATTTCAATTTCCAATGAAAACTCCTCCCAAATCAATGCTCCTTGAGTGATTTCTTTAGAGAAAATATTAATGGTGGTGGACTCTAAAATATTTATCTAATGATCCATATTGTGCACACCTTTTACATACAGTGAATAAGAATTATTTATAGCTACAAGAACTTCCTAAAAGTCCTTCACAAAGAAGAAGTAATTTCCTGATCTAAAATGACTTCAAAATGCAATTAATAAAGCCCGCCATCATTCCTTCAGTTGGCTAATTTACTTAATCAAAGTTGAAGCCACCAAAGCCACTTAATCGAGCCATTGTTGAAGCAATGAACCCACCTGAGACAAATTGAAGCCTGGGCCACGAAACCATTCTTTCCTTTACGAGCCGACTTGTTCGAGCCGCCTGAGCCGATGTTCTTTCTTTTTCTTGTCAAGCCGGATTGCTTGAGCCGAGGTCCGCTAGAGACAATTACACTAAACCACAAAACTGAGCTGACAGTCTTCTTATTCTCTTTTACTGAAATCGGCTCACCCGAGCCGATCTCTTTTTTTATTTTTGGTAAGCCACTACTCCTTTCCTGTTGCATCCTCCCAATACTGCAATCCATCTACCCAAGGCCGCTTTTTTGTCTTTTTTTTTCTCCTTTTGTTTGCTTGCTCTTTTTTTCACTGACCATGAACCACCGAGCTTTTTTTCTTTTCTTTGTCTTCTTGTTGAGCCTCAGCTAGCCGAGCCGCGGCTTTCTTTCTTGAAGCCTCCCGCAGATGTAATGCATCCTTCCAATGATTGCACTTGTTCTTTTCTTTTCTTTTTCTAGTTTCCAATTTCAGCTTTCTCTGTTTCATTTTTTTTTTTCCTGCTTTGTTTTGTCTGCCTAGTCTTGGACCAGTGCCAGTGCCAAGTCAGTCTTCTTGGCCTGGTGCCGGTTCTTTACTAGAACTTCTTCAATTTTACGCTAAATTCACCTATTTTCACATAAAAATCAGAAAAACATTTCTATACGTGAAATATCAAATAGGAAGGAATATGACTAGTTATTGTATTAAAAGTATCACAAAATATCCTCAAATAACTAGAAAAATATATGTAAATTAAGACCCTATCAGTTCTCCCTCACTTGAATCTTTGTTTTTCCCTAAGCAAAGTACTTAAAACAAAGCACACAAAACAAATTAGCTTTTCTCAAATTCATCAATAACAAAGTCATAATTTATTTTCCAACATTAGATAAAAAATTTTCATTTATTCAACCCTTTTAAAAAAAATATTTGTAAATTTATGCATTAAATCAAACATATCAAGACCCTCAAAATTAAGTTAAACAAGTTTATACTTTAATCTAAGAAAATTATTTCACCTTTCAAGCTAAGGCATAAATAGGTCAAATCGTACAAGTGAAGTTGTTCAACTAATTTAATACTCATAGAATCAAATTTGCACAACCTTACATAGCAAAATAAGGAAACGCCCAATTTTTTTTTTTCAATGTTTTTTTAACACTCATTTTTTTTTTTAATAACTTAGGGAATTAATAGCATCAAGAGAGTAGATTCCTCTTCACTAATCATATTGGCCCTCTTATAGTCATTCATTTTCTTTGATTTTCGGGCATTGACCTCAAGTGAGTGGAGTTCTTTTTTTTTTTTTTTTTTTCTTTCCACTAACCACATTGGCCCCTTTAAGCATTGTGTCCAAGTGAGATAAGCATTGTTTTCAAATAGAATGAGCATTCTCTTTCAATGAAATAGAAAAAATCTTTCCACTCATTTTTTTTAACTCACCAAAAGAAAAATTTGCTGCGATGTATGCGCTCTTAAACTAGATTTCTAATGTAATTTTGACTTGTATTAATAAAAGTATTTTTCTCAGAAATTATTTATGAAATCTTCTTTATATTTGTGCACAATTTTCATTAGAAAATACCCATTGTATTTAAGTAAATAGTTCATGTGAATGGAGTCTTTCACAGTAAGGTATAGGCCATGGGTTATTTAACACATAAACTATTATTCTTAACCGAATAATGAGAATGAAAATCTCATCATGGTAAGATCATTGTGTTATGAATTCGAATTATAGAATAACTTACCTTTAGCTAATAAGTAGTCTTCTCATTTCATAATACAAGCGTATTTGGAATACGTGCAACTGGACCTGTAATAGTGATTTCTAAAAATACTATGCGGTAAAAACTTAGACTATTACGACTACAGCGTGGACTTGTACTCTACAGCTTGAGTATGAGTTGGTGGTCTAACGAAGTTAGAAGCGTATGCTTTGATATACTAGAGTTGAAATTCTTTAGAAGGACCAATATACTTGTATGGTGGGTATATGTAACTTGTTAGTTAAGATAGACTTGTACAAGATAGTTTCTACATTATATCGCCTTTTTATAGTTGTCCGAATGATCTAATTATCCAGTGCCCTAGGGAACATGACTTGGATATTTGCTTTAGGATAAGTCCATTGGAAAGCGAAAATATTCTAAGAAGTCGTTGATCATTGGACTAGAAGTCTAAGGATGGTTTAAAGAAGTGTTAGAACACTTTTTCCTCTCTAAATGCACAACGATGTGTAGGGAGTATTTTAGTCATTTTACCTGTAGATTGAAGACGTAGCTAATGCAGCATTATCCTTGGGATCAATATTTTCTTATGGTAATATTAGGAAATATTAAAATGTAACATACAACTATTTATATAACAGAGGTATTTTGGACATTTTAACAACCAAGGCGGTGTGTCTTTTTAGTTCTTGGAATAGCCTGTAAGTCCTAATTAATTTTAGGTCGATGAAATGGTCTCAATTAAAAGGATTTTATTTTATTCAAAATTTTTAATTTATTTTTGAACTGGAATAAAATAAAAGAACGAGATAAATTAAATTTAATATCTAGTTTACTTGGTTAATTAATTATTTAGGGTCTAAGACCAAGTTGAATAATTAGAAAACTAACCTAGGTCTAAACTAGATAAAAAAAATTAAATAATTATTTTAATTAATTTGGACTCATTAATTATTTATTATGTTATTTTAATAGGCCAAGGAAATGAATAATTAATGGTTATTATTTTGGGCTCATTAGGTCCAAGGAAAATAATAAACTATTAATGGCCTAGTAGCTTGAACCAAAAGGGTTTTTTTTAACTCACAGAACAGAAGAGTTTAGGCTAAGCCAAACCTCTTCTATTGATAACTTCCGGGTGTTTTGAAATACAACAATCCCGGTGTTTTAGTTATCTGGTGAGAGTCGTGTGTCTTGTTTTTTTTCTTAGAGCATACACACGAAGAAAAAACCAGAAGCTTTGTCTTTTTCACTCTTCTCTCTCATTCGTTTCTTTTCCTTTTGGTTTCTTGATTTTGCTAATCAATAGCAAAGGATCAAGAACTATTTCTAAGACTAGATTTTTCTCGTCTAAGTTGTTTCACCAACGGTAATAGGCGGTGGAATATTCTAAGTTCTCAAAAAGGACTCGCATTCATGCAAACCAGAAGAAGTAGACGAATCGCGAGATTTCAATCGAAATCATTATCACTAGAAGAGGCCATTCTAGTGATTCAATCATCTTCTTCATGGCCAAATAAACCAAAGATACGCAGAGGTAACAAAAATAATTCGTCCGCTGTGTGGGTTTTGCATTTTTCTTATTTTTTTGGCTCCATCTCCGTAGCATGCATGGCTTCTGGGTTGTTTCATTAGCATCAAATTTCACTTTTTCTTTTCAATCCTCACAATCCTTATTCACAACCCAAAGTTAAACAAATTTAGAAAACCATGAATTCTGAATTAATTAACAACTCTTCCCATATTTCATCACATCATCTATATCCAAACAAGAAGAGTCGAATAAAATTCAAACACCAAAGCATAACCAATATTAACTTAAATTAGCAAGACTTAACATATTCAACCTAATACACAAGCTTATTTTAATAAAAATCCAACCAATTGAATGATAAAATCATATCTAAAGAGAAAAAGAAAATTATAACCTTATCATAGGCAAAAATTTCCCCAGAGTCAAGAAAAATTCAATGTTAAGAATGTCAAGAAAATCCATTGAATCTCAAAAAGATGCACGTGAGAAAATATTCAATCTCTCCCCTACATTTAAATTAGACATTATCCTCAATAGCCTAAAATAGCACAATAAAGCATAACCAAGGGACAAAAAAATGTATAGAGGGAAAAGAAAATAATACTCCCCAAGGCAGATTAGCTCTAAGAAAAGAGAATTTCATCCTTCAAGAAGTAGAAAGAATTGTCAGCGAGAGAAACGTGAATAAACTTGCAAAAAGAAAGACAAACACACTAAGTAAAAGTATAAAAAGAAATTAAAAAAATTAACAAAATAAAACAAAATAAAAGCAAACTAAATGAAAAGGAAAATGAGAAAAATAAACAAAGCACTCAAAAACACCCAGACGTAGACCTCCAAACGGGGTTTTAGGTCCTCCATGTCGATCTCAAAAGTGATGCCAATGATCACGTTCATCTTGATTTAGCATGATATAGCACAAAATTATATTGTGTTGTTGCTTGTCAGTCATAGATGGTTTTATTCAACAACAACAACAACGAACACAACTCTTAATAATGAAATTTGTAATGAAACTCGAAAACACTACTTCAAAAGTTTTTCCAAATAATTCACTCTAAAAAAATTGTTCCCACAACAATTTCTTTCATGGATCCATTCCGTAATTATAATAGCACAATTCCAATCCACAATTTCATCAACTCCATCAATACCATGAAACACAAAGATAATATCATAGTAAGCTCACAAATTAGCCAAAATCATCCTGAAATCAAGAATTTTAGAAAAATGCATAGGCCGTTAAAGCTCTCAAAAAAAATCAATAACTATATTTTCAAGCCGAATAATTTTTTTTTTCAAAATGAAATATAAAAAAATCCATAAATTCAAAAACGCGTAGAAAAATTAAAGAAGACAACTGGTGAAGAAGAGTAAAGAAGAAGAAATGGAGAAGGAAAAGAAAAAGGAAATCGGGAACAAAAAAAGGAAGTCTCGGCTTCCGTTTGTTAGCGGCTAGCCAAAGCAAAAGACTTTTCATTTTTTTTTTTAAATAACATCACAAAACAAAGCCTAGTGGGGCTTTCATCAAGCCCCACCCGGCTATGATACAAAAACAAACAAAGTCGGGCATGGCTTCACGAAAGCCGTGTCCGACTACATATATATTTTTTCATTATTTATTTATTTTATTTTTTGAAAAAAATAAAAATAACATTTTTTTTTTACATCAACAAAATTTAACAATAGGCGTAAACAACGTATTGAATTCACAAAAATTTGCACGAACAAAATATATAAAAAAAATAATTTACAATAACATAATATTTATTAAACATATATATTAAAAAATTTTAAATAATAAAAATAGAATAATATTCACACTGGTAATCGAATAGAAAACATCATATTTTGTAATTATATTTAACTAATATTACTACAAGAACAACCAAGTACAGCCTGGTGGGGCTTGCTATGATGTTCTTCAAATCAAAGCCGGGCCAGGCTTAATGAAAGCCATGCCCGGCTTTATATTGTTTTACTTTTTGTTTTTCGTTTGGTTCTTTTTTTTTTTTTTTGATTTTTTAAGACAACAATATAAGCCATGATTTTTTTTTTTTTTTTGCATCAAGAAGACAACAATTATATCCTACACGAAAGATGCATCCTCGGGAAACAAAACAACACCGTAAGGTTTATTTTCAATAATTTGTTTTTTAAAAAAACAAGAAAATATTGTCGTAATAGAAATAAAAATATATTTCAAAAAATTATGTTACAGTAGCACGATTAAATTGCAACTAATTAGTGTTAGAATTACAACTACTATAATTATTGTTATAATAATTAAAGAATATAATAACACTACAAAAGTAAATGCAACAAAGAGTTTCTAATTACAACATATAAGTACAAATATTACTATTGTTAGTATTCGAAGTATGAAATATTTAACAACTAATAACAATACAATAATTATGATAGTACAACAATATATGGTTTATTCACAATAATTTTTTTTTCAAAATAAGTAAATATATAAAATACAACAAGAAAATCATTCACATGGTGCAAAAGAAAAAAAAAATTACATATTTTCATGGCTAAATTAATGAATTCTAAGCTTTCATGAGATTGTTCTCCGACAACGGCGCAAAAAACTTTATGCGTATAATTTCGGTGTATAAAAATCATTCAAATTTAAATTCATCCCTAAGCAAGTTTTACTTAAAAAATTAATCCCAAATTACACATAATGAGTATCGATCCTCAAGAAATAACTACCATTAGTTAACTTTCATTCATTGTTTAACCTATCAACTAAATTGATAAAGAAATCAAAATAAAAAAATAAAAGCAAAAAATATATATATACAACTCATAGAGAAAAAAACATATAATTAAATAGTTATTCTAAAAAATATGACACGAATCATTTAACACTTATCACAATCAACCATTGTCTCAGCATCATAAAGGAATAAAAATTGAGACCATTTCTTTCCCAATACATAGAATCACTATTTCTAAATTAAATTAATAGATTTCTCAATCAAAATAATATAACCAAAGAAATGCATTAAACTTATCATTCAACAATTATCCTTATACTTTAGATGATAATGAATATGAAATTAGCCAATGACCTTATACTTTCAGTGAAATTAACTAATATTTAATTATTTAGGTTCAATTCTCAACCTTTTTTCCAATCCAGTTAACATAACAAATATATAGAATTGAATAAATTAAATTTAATCTAACTTCATTTTCTAAGTCCATTAGATATAAATTTAATTCCATTGCCGATCAAATAAAATCAAGTGACCAAATACTAAGAAAAATAATCAATTGATCAAAGAACAAAATTAATTCAAAATCATAAATCCAAGAATAATATCCAAATACAATTAAAGAATTAAACTTATCATTATTCAAGAAAAATAAAACAAAAGAAAGAGATAAATACACATAGACAAGTCCTTCAATTTTCAATGAAAACTCTTCCAAAATTAATTCTCTTTGAGTAATTTCTCTAGAAAAAATATTAATGGTGATGCACTCTAAAATATTTGTCTAAGCCTCCATATGTGCATACCTATTACATACGTGAATGGCAAATATTTATAAGCCTACAGATTTCCTAAAAGCTATACAATACACAAGAATTAATTTCCAAAGAGAATTCTAAAATCTACTGAAATCACCAACTTGATTGCACTGAACTGCAATTTCCTTTCTTTGCAGAAGCCACAAAGAACTAAGCCAAGCCCAGGCCACAAAAACCATTCTTTCCTTTTCCTTTTCGTTGAAGCTGACTAAAGCCATCCAAGCCATGCGTGAGCCATTTTGCTGAAGACCAAGTCGCGACCATTTTCTTCCTTGGACCGAGCCTCCAAAGACAATTACACTGTGCTACACAGTCGAGCCACCAAGTCAGTTCTTTTTTTTCCTTTACTCAAACCAGCTCACCCGAGCCGATCGCTTTTTGTTCTTTGGTTTGCCACGGCTTCTCTTGTTGCATCCTCACAAGGATGTAACACATCCTCCCAAGGCTGCCTTCATTTCTTTGTTTTCTTTGTTTTATTTATTTGTAACACATCATCCCAAGGCTGCCTCCATGAACCGCTGAGCTTTTTTTCTTTTCTTTGTCTTCTTGTTGAGCTAGCCACGGCTTCCTTTCCTGAAGCCTCCCGCGGATGTAATGCAACCTTCAAAGGATTGCACTTGTTGCTTTCTTTTCATTTTCCAATTTCCAATTTCAGCTTTCTCTGTTTTTTTTTTCTTTGTTTTGTTTGCCTAGTCTTAGACCAGCGCCAGGTCAGTCTTCTTGGCCTGGAGCCAAGTCTTTACTGAAACTTCTTCAATTTTATGCCAAATTCACCTACTTTTACATAAAATATCAGAAAAATTTTTTTATAAGTAAAATATCAAATAGAAAGAAATATTACTAGTTATTGTATTAAAAGTATCACAAAATATCCTCAAATAACTAGAAAAATATATGTAAATTTAGGTCATATCACGTTTCCCTACACTTGAATCTTTGCTTGTCCCTAAGCAAAGTACTTAAAACAAAGCACACAAAACAAATTACCTCTTCTCAATTGATCAACAACAAAGTCTTAATTTCTTTTCCAACATTAGATAAAAATTTGTCATTCATTCAACCCTTTTAAAAAAATGTTTGTAAACTTATGCATTAAATCAAACATATTAAGACCCTCAAAATTAAGTTAAACAAGTTTATACTTTAATCTAAGAAAATTATTTCACTTTTCAAGCCAAGACATAGATAACACAAATCATACAAGTCAAGTTGTTCAACTAATTCAAAACTCATAGAATCAAATTTGCACAACCTTATGTAGCAAAATAAGGAAACATTGAGTTTTTTTCAACACTCATTTTTTTTTTTTTCTAATGACTTAGGGAATTGACAGCCTCAAAGAGAGTGGATTCTTTTCACTAACCATATTGGCCCCCTTATAGTCATTATTTACTTTGCTTTTTGGGTATTGACCTCAAGAGAGTGGAGTTTTTTTTTTTTTTTTCCCACTAACCGTATTGGCCCCCTTAAGCATTGTGTCCAAGTGAGATAAGCATTATTTTCAAATAGAATGAGCATTCTCTTTTAATGAAATAGATAAATCTTTCAACTCATTTTTTTTTTTAACTCACAAAAAGAAAATTTCACTCTTTTTTTCCAATTCTCACAATCCTAATTCACAACCCAAAAATAAACAAATTTAGAAAACCATGAATTAGGAATTAATTAAGAACTCTTCCCATATTTCATCACATCATCCGTATCCAAAGAAGAAGAGTAGAATAAAATTCAAATACCGAGGCATAACCAAGATTAAACTAAATTGACAAGACTTAACATATTCAACCTAATACACAAGCTTATTTTAATAAAAATCCAACCAATTGAATGACAAAATCATATCCAAAGAGAAAAAGAAAATTATAACCTTGCCATAGTAAAAAAATTTCAAAAATTTCCCCAAAGTGAAGAAAAATTCAATGTCAAGAAAATCTATTGAATCTAAAAAATAAGCACTTGAGAAAATATTAAATCTCTTCCCCACACTTAAATTAAACATTATCCTCAATAGCCTAAAATAGTACAATAAAGTATAACCAAAGGACAAAAATGTAAAGAGGGAAAAGAACATAGTACTCCCCAAGGTAGATTAGCTCCAAAAAAAGCGAATTTCATCCTTCAAGAAGTTGAAAGAATTATTGTCAGAGAGAGAAGGGTGAATAAACCTACAAAAAGAAAGACAAACACACCAAGTAAAAGTATAAAAAGAAATTAAAAGAAAATTTAAAAAAGAAAACAAAACAAAAGCAAACTAAATGAAAAAGAAAATGAGAAAAATAAACAAAGCATTCAAAAACCCCTTGATGTAGAGCCTCTAAACGAGCTTTTAGGTCCTTCATGCCGATCTCAAAAGTGGCGCCAATAATTGCATTCATCTTAATTTAGCTTGATGTAGCACATAATTATATCATGTTGTTGCTTGTTGGTCATTGATGGTTTTGTTAGGATTCGTGGACTCCTAAACGCGGAAAACATCCACGAATCCCTCTCGAGGACTCAAGTAAACGATTAAGAAGATCTAATGTTTAAGAATTACCTCTGGTTGCTGTAATCAAAATCCTTCGATTCTGATTGCGTTGTTGTACGTTCAACCCGAACAATCACCAGACGCTGCAGTATGCGAACGTCCTCTATCGGATACACACCGCGAACTCACTCGATACCCGGGGAGTGCTAGCGCCTAGGGTTTGAGAGGTGTTTTTTTTTTCTTTTCTGGTAGAGAATGGCACGAATGTTCTCAACCGAAAAATTGGACTTTTGAAAAGACGGCTAGGGTTTTCTTAAAAAACCTCCGAACCTCTTAGAGTCCAACCCTAATAATATCTTATCATATTCTAATTTAAATTCAAATTAAATTAAAACTGATATGATAAGATTCTGCCATTATCTCGGTAATTTAACTAATTAATTTATCGAGTCAGATTCTTATAATCTGGATATTATCCAGATTCATCGAACCTGGTCACCAGAAAAATAACCTAACAAGTTCACTTATTGTGTGACCCTATAGGTTCATTTAACACTGGCAGTGTGCCTAAATCATATTTAAATGGCCCACAAGTTATAAGCGGTTTCTAGCAAAACATTATAACTATCCAGGTTAAATGAAGATCGGTGATCTCTTTGAACCAAACCATAACTTTATATTTAGTCCTTTTGTCACACGATATCCAGATTAAGCATAAGGCACGGAGCATGTCATCCTTATTAAGCTTAATCAATTATTTCTTGATTTCATAGTAGACTGTTCAAACAAATGATATCAATATCTTAGATTGATATATTTGAGCACGGACATGCATTTTTAACAGTCTAACTTATCAAGGGGCCCATGGATATCTCTCCCATAACCGAGAGGGACAAATTCCTTCACAATCAATCATATTCCTCTCCTTGATTTATTCTATATCCAACAGTGGTCTAATTTATTATCTGGTTAAAGACAACTTTAGACAATGTCAAAATATAGAATTTATCAAGTAGGAAACTATGATGAATTTAGGTCGAAGGACTTTCAATATTATTATGGCTAGAAAGTACTTATGACATATTCCATGAAGTACTCTCACAGTGGGTCATGTCCAATACAATGTTCTCTAACATTTATTTATGTCTTGACTCGATATCACAAATATCCATGGCCAGTAAAACATAGCCATCAAGTCACAAACATACTAATCTTAATTTATTATTATTCCAATAATAATAATCGATCAGGGACAGTTTTAGAATAGTCATTGTATTCATTGTAGGGTTTTACTATCAAGTCACGTACTTGATGACCAACAAAACAAAACTCACTATTCATGGAAAGGAAAGCCTCATATTATTATATAAAATATAATGACAATTGTATAAGTACAAATTGACTCTAGGGCATATCCCCAACAGTCTGCCACTTGCACTAAGACCAATTTGGCATAAGCCGTAATCCTATTGATCTGGTATGACTATCATGTTTAGACGATGGGAGAGGCTTTGTCAGTGGATCTGCAACATTGTCATCAGTTGGCACCTTGCATACATTGACATCTCCTCTATCTACAATTTCTCGAATGAGATGAAAACATCTAAGTATATGTTTGGATCGCTGATGTGATCTTGGTTCCTTAGCTTGTGCAATGGCTCCATTGTTGTCACAATAGAGATCCACTGGGTTCACAATACTAGGAACTACATATAGTTACGTAATGAACTTTTTAATCCAAATCGCTTCTTTAGCTGCAGGTGAGGCGACTACATACTCGACTTACGTAGTAGAATCGGCCACGGTGTCTTGCTTTGAACTTTTTCAACTTACGACACATCCATTCAAACAAAATAGAAAACTCGATTGCGATCTATAATCATCTATGTCGGATCGAAAACTAGCATCGGTGTAACCATTTACAACTAGCTCGCCTTCTTGTCCTCCATAAACTAAGAACATATCTTTAGTTCTTCTTAAGTACTTTAGTATGTTCTTGACGACAGATCCAGATGTGCCTCTCCGAGATTTGACTGGAACTCGCTTGTCATGCTCAATGCATATGATACATCGGGTCGAGTACATAACATGGCATACATGATAGACCCTATAGCGGAAGCGTATGGTATCTTGTTCATGCGCTCTTCTTCATCCTTCGTAGAAGGACTTTGAGTTTTGCTGAGCTTAATGCCATGTGACATTGGCAAGAATCCTCTCTTAGAGTCTTGCATACTGAACATTTTCAGTACTTTGTCAACGTATGCACTTTGACTTAGTCCAATTAGCTTTCTAGATCTATTTCTATAGATCCTTATACCTAGAATATAGGCAGCTTCACCTAAGTCTTTCATTGAGAAACAATTTCCCAACCATGTCTTTACACATTGTAGAGTTGGGATGTCGTTTCCAATGAGTAAGATATCATCAACATAAAGTAACAAAAAGACAATTGCATTCCCACTTGTTTTCTTATAGACACAAGGCTCATCTTCATTTTTGATAAAGTTAAATTCTTTAATTGCTTCATCAAAACGAAGATTCCAGCTTCGAGATGCTTGCTTCAATCCATAAATGGATCTTTGAAGCTTGCACACTTTATTAGAATTCAAAGGATCATCAAAACCCTCAGGTTGTGTCATGTACACATCTTCGAGTAAGTTTCCATTAAGAAACGCGATTTTGACATCCATCTGCCAAATTTCATAGTCATAATATGCTGCTATGGCAAGAAGAATTCTGATAGATTTAAGCATTACAACTGGTGAAAAGGTTTCATCATAGTCTATACCATGAGTTTGTCTATAACCTTTTGCTACCAGTTGTGCTTTGTAAGTATGCACATTTCCCTCCATGTCTATTTTCTTTTTGAAAACCCACTTACACCCAATGGTTTTTGAACCTTTAGGTGGGTTAACCAAAGTCCAAACTTGGTTATCATACATGGATTGCATCTCAGACTTCATAGCCTCTAACCATTTTCCAGAGTCAGAACTCTTAATGGCTTCTTGATAGGAAGTGGGCTCATCATTAACCATAAGCTCCACATTGTGATCGTCAGTTATGAGAAATCCATAACTCTCAGGTTGTTGACGAACCCTATCAGATCTTCGAGGTCCTTGTTCTATAGATGTAGGCTCATCTTGGACTTGTGAGCCATCTAATCGAGATTCATTATTTGGTTCAGGCACTAATTGTGGCTCTTGAATCTCATCTTGATGAGGTTCAGGCACTAATTGTGGTCCTTGAATCTCATCAAGATGTATTTTACTCCCACTGATTCTTTTGGAAATAAATTCATTTTCAAGAAAGAATCCATTTCGAGCAACAATTACTCTATTTTCTTTTGGGAGATAAAATTGATATCCTTTAGTTTCTTTAGGATACCCCACAAATATGCATTTATCCGATTTAGGTGCAAGTTTATCAGATAATAAACGCTTTACATAAACTTCACAACCCCAAATCTTTAGAAATAACAAACTAGGTTGTCTCCCAGTCCATATCTCATATGGCGTTTTCTGAACCGATTTAGATGGAACTCAATTTAGTACGAATGCAGCAGTCTCCAGGGCATAACCCCAAAAGGAGATTGGAATATCAGTTTGACTCATCATTGATCGAACCATATCTAATAAAGTCCGATTTCTCCGTTCAGATACACCATTCCATTGAGGTGTTCCTGGTGGAGTTAATTGGGAAATAATTCCACAATTTTTAAGATGCTCGTCAAACTCGTAACCTAAGTATTCACCACCTCGATCCGATCGAAGTGTTTTGATACTTTTGCCAAGTTGATTTTGTACTTCATTTTGAAATTCTTTGAATTTCTGGAACGATTCAGATTTGTGTTTCATCAGATACAGGTAGCCATATCTGCTGAAATCATCTGTAAATGTAATGAAGTACTGAAATCCTCCTCTAGCGAGTGAATTCATTGGTCCACATACATCAGTATGTATTAGGCCTAATAAATCAGCTGCCCTTTCATTTTGTCTCTTGAAAGGTGCTTTAGTCATTTTGCCTAATAAACAAGAATCACATGTTTTGTAAGATTCTAAATCAAGCGATTTTAGAAGCCCATCATTATGAAGCTTTGTTATGCGTTTCTCATTTATATGGCCCAAACTACAATGCCAGAAGTAAGTCTGATTTAAATCATTGGATTTCAATCTCTTAGAATTTATATTATAGATAGACATGTCTGAAGATCCACGAAGATTTAGAATATAAAGCCCATTCGATAATGAAGCATCTCCATAAAAAATGCCGTTTTTATTAATGGAGCAAATGTTATTCCTAATAACAAATTCAAAACCTTCTAAATCCAAACAAGAAACTGAAATAATATTCCTACTCATAGCAGGAACATAAAAACAATTGTTCAGTTCTAAAACAAGCCCACTGGGCAAAATTAATTCAAAAGTTCCTACAGCTACTGCAGCAACTTTTGCTCCATTCGCAACTCGTAGGTCCACCTCGCCTTTTGCCAAGGCTCTACTCCTTTTTAGACCCTGCACATTTACACAAATGTGAGATCCACAACCGGTATCCAATACCCATGAATCGAAGTAGATAAATTAATTTCAATAACATAAATACCGAAGCGGCGGTCTCACTTGTCCTTCTTTTTCTTTGCTTCCAAATAGAGCTTGCAATTTCTTAACCAATGTCCTTGTTCTCCACAATGGTGGCAAGCTCCCTCCTTTGGTGTCTTGGCCTTAGATTTGGGCTTGAACTTGGACTTTGCCTTGTCCTTACCCTTACTAGCCATGACCTTGCCCTTTTGGTTGTTCTTTTTGCCTTTCCCCTTTTGAACCATTAGAACACTAGGAGTATTCTTCTTAATGTTCGATTCAACTTGTTTTAGCATCCTATGCAATTCAGTAATGGATTTCTCCATATTATGCATGTTAAAATTCATGACAAACTGGTCATACTCAGCAGGCAAAGAGCCCAAGATCAAATCCGTGGCCATGTCATGATTAACATGAGCACCAAGCTTATCAAGATGATCTAGATAGCCCTTCATTTTAAGGACATGAGCACTTACCGAGGTGCCAGAAACCATCTTACATGCATTTAACGCCTTGTGAGTTTCAAATCTCTCTTGTCGTGCTTGCTCTTGGAACATTTCCTTGAGATGCACAATCATGTCATATGCCTCTGCTTCTTCAAACTGTTTTTGAAGTTCAGAGTTCATAGTTGCTAGCATGAGGCAAGTAACATCGTTGGAGTCATCTTTGTGCTTACTATAAGCATCTTTTTCAGCTTTTGAGGCGTTATTTGCTTGAGCAGGGGGAATAGGATTTTCAAGAACATAGAGCCTTTTTTCTTGCTTAAGAACAATTCTTAAGTTTCGTGCCCAATCAAGAAAGTTAGTCCCACTAAGCTTGTCTTTCTCAAGCATAGATCGCAATGAATTATTCCAACTGTTTGTTGCCATTATCTACATACAAAAATATGCAAAGTAATTAATTTTTGAGACTTTAACGAAAAACTCCCACTAAAAGCATTTAAACTTTTTGAAACTTCAACATTTTGATGTTTCGTAGTGGGGAAAAATATTTTGTTTTAATCATAAGTAAGCTTTGACTTTAATCTTATAATTAAATAAAACTCTAATTTTAAATGAGATAGACATCAAATGTCCCGGCTAAAAATATCTCATAAAATGCCCTAGGCCCAAAACCATTTTGATAGCCCAGTTAAGTCAAACCATATCAAACATATGGAAAACCATTTTCCATCTTATCTCACTCAGATAATCAAAAGCATCCTACTTTGGTATGAATGACCATATGATGATCCAAGTAATAACAAGTGTTTGATTTTGGAAGGCATTTAACACTTAAATTTTTTCTTTAAAAAAAATTTGATTGGATTGTAGTACGCAGGAAATAAACATATCAAATATGCATGCAAGACATAAATAAAAGTGACATAGCATGGCCCATAACCTATGTTGATCATCACGAGCAAAGTGAAGATCAAGGTGGTCAATCTAGGTATATGAACTCCTTAAGCATTCTCTAATGCCTTGAGCATACTCCTCCTTAGTTGTAAATGTCGGCTGCCGTCTTCTTTTACATTGGATAGTAAAATTAAAATAATTCCTATTCTAGAAAAGCAGTACAATTTTACAACAATGAATAACGACACGCAGGCCGTATTTAAAAAAAAATTACAACTTGAAACAACCATAATGTAACCAGCCAATCACATTGGGATGAAACGGGCCATGCTATGCACTATTCAAAATAATCCACAACTACAATCAAAAACATTGACGAATAACACACAACGAACAGTTAGTTGGGGTTCCAAGGGGCAACGCCCCTGGCGGGGTCAAGGGGCAGCGCCCCTGGCGAAAAACGATTTTTCCTACTCTCATTGAATGAGATTTTGCCTTCTGATTTCCGAAAATTAATCAAATTAACGTTCGGACCCCTTAGTAACCATCGCCGTGAAAATTCATATTACAGACAATATGCGTTCTTTTAATCATATTTATACAGATAACATATTATAATGGCCAATTAATAAAAGCAATTCGCAAATATAGAACGACGGATAGCATGCTTACGATACCATATCATACTAAAACAGACCAATTTACAGACAATCTGCAACTAATCTGGTCTGATCAGGCGACTAAGACGCACACATTAAACCTAATTCAGGCAGTCTGCATGCTAAGTATTCTAAAATCATAATCATGCGAACATGCTGATACATACCAGTTAAATTCATATATACATATTATACATGTATTCAACAATACGATTAATACAGATGAATCAACCTAATCGTTTAGCAAGTTGCTCTTGATACCACTGTTAGGATTCGTGGACTCCTAAACGCAGAAAACATCAACGAATCCCTCCCGAGGACCCAAGTAAACGATTAAGAAGATCTAATGTTTAAGAATTACCTCTGGTTGCTATAATCGAAATCCTTCGATTATGGTTACGCTGTTGTACGTTCAACCCGAACAATCACCAGACGCTGTAGTATGCGAACGTCCTCTATCGGATACACATCGCGAACTCACTCGATACCCGGGGAGTGCTAGCGCCTAGGGTTTGAGAGGGTTTTTTTTTTTCTTTTCTGGTAGAGAATGGCACGAATGTTCTCAACCGAAAAATTGGACTTTTGAAAAGACGGCTAGGGTTTTCTTAAAAAACCCCCGAACCTCTTAGAGTCCAACCCTAATAATATCTTATCATATTCTAATTTAAATTCAAATTAAATTAAAACTGATATGATAAGATTCTGCCATTATCTCGGTAATTTAACTAATTAATTTATCGAGTCAGATTCTTATAATCTGGATATCATCCAGATTCATCGAACTCGGTCACCGAGAAAAATAACCTAACAAGTTCACTTATTGTGTGACCCTATAGGTTCATTTAACACTGGCAGTGTGCCTAAATCATATTTAAATGGCCCACAAGTTATAAGCGGTTTCTAGCAAAACATTATAACTATCCAGGTTAAATGAAGATCGGTGATCTCTTTGAACCAAACCATAACTTTATATTTAGTCCTTTTGTCACACGATATCCAGATTAAGCATAAGGCACGGAGCATGTCATCCTTATTAAGCTTAATCAATTATTTCTTGATTTCATAGTAGACTGTTCAAACAAATGATATCAATATCTTAGATTGATATATTTGAGCACGGACATGCATTTTTAACAGTCTAACTTATCAAGGGGCCCATGGATATCTCTCCCATAACCGAGAGGGACAAATTCCTTCACAATCAATCATATTCCTCTCCTTGATTTATTCTATATCCAACAGATGGTCTAATTTATTATCCGGTTAAAGACAACTTTAGACAATGTCAAAATATAGAATTTATCAAGTAGGAAACTATGATGAATTTAGGTCGAAGGACTTTCAATATTATTATGGCTAGAAAGTACTTATGACATATTCCATGAAGTACTCTCACAGTGGGTCATGTCCAATACAATGTTCTCTAACATTTATTTATGTCTTGACTCGATATCACAAATATTCATGGCCAGTAAAACATAGCCATCAAGTCACAAACATACTAATCTTAATTTATTATTATTCCAATAATAATAATCGATCAGGGACAGTTTTAGAATAGTCACTGTATTCATTGTAGGGTTTTACTATCAAGTCACGTACTTGATGACCAACAAAACAAAACTCACTATTCATGGAAAGGAAAGCCTCATATTATTATATAAAATATAATGACAATTGTATAAGTACAAATTGATTCTAGGGCATATCCCCAACAGGTTTTGCTCAACAACAACAACAAACATAGCTCTTAATAATGAAATTTACAATGAAACTCGAGAACACCACTTCAAAAGTTTTTCCAAATAACACACTCTAAGAAAAAAATGTTCCCACAACAATTTCTTTCACAGATCCATTTAATAGCACACTTCCAATCCACAATTTCAACAACTCGATTAACACCATTAAACACAAATATAATATCATAGTAAAATCACAAATTAGCCAAAATCATCATGAAGGCAAGAATTTCAGAAAAATGCATAAGCTGTAAAAGCTCTAAAAAAAAATCAACAACTATATATCTAAACCGAGTAAATTTTTTTTTTTTTTCAAAATGCAATATAAAAAATTTCAGAAATTCAAAGAAGCTTAGAAAAATTAAAGAAGACAATTGTTGAAGAGAAGAAAATAAGAGGAAATGGGGAAGGAAAAGAAAATGGAAATCGGGAACAAAAAAGGAAATCTCGGCTTCCGTTTGTTAGCGGCTAGCCAAAGCAAAAGACTTTCCAATTTTTTTTTTTTTTTTAAATAACATCACAAAACAAAGCCTGAAAGCCCCACCCGACTATGATACAAAAGCAAACAAAGCCGGGCAGGGCTTTACGAAAGCCGTGCCCGAATACATATATCTTTTTCTTTTTTTATTTATATATTTTTTTGAAAAAAAAATGCGAATAACATTTTTTTTTTACATCAACAAAATTTAACAATAGGTATCTAAACAATGCATTGAATCCACAACAATTTTCACGTACGACATATTTAAAATAATACAATATTTATTATACATATATATTAAAAAATTTAAATAATAAAAATACAATAATATTCACACTGGTAATCGGAAGCATCATATTTTGCAATTATAGGTAACTAATATTACTACAAAAACAATTACAAGAAAAAAAAAAAGAAATTTTTTATTATTATCATGAAGGTCAACCAAGTACAGCCCGGTGGGGCTTGCTATGATGTTCTTTAAATCAAAGACGGGCCGGGCTTAATGAAAGCCATGCCATGCCCAGCTTTATATTGTTTTTCTTTCTTTTTTTTTCGTTTGTCTCTTTTTCTTTTTAAAACAACAATATGAGAATGATTTGCAACCAAAAAAATAAATAAATAAAATTACAACAAACAAAATAACATGCAAGAAAATAACTTTGCAATAACATAAACACAACAATATAGTTTACAATTAATTACAACTACAATTATTAAAATTATTTATCAATATTAATATAACAAAAAAAAACAAAAAAATTATAATGATAATACAACATTATATTTGTCCAACAGCATTTTTTTTTTTTTTTTGCAGCATGAAGACAACATTTTAATCCTACAAGGAAGATGCATCCGAGGGAAACAACACAACACCATAAGGTTTATTTACAACAATTTGTTTTTTTTTTATAAAAAATAAGAAAATAATGTCGTTATAGAAATAAAAATATATTTCAATAAATTATGTAACAGTAGTTCAATTAAATTACAATTAATTAGGGTTAGAATTACTACTACTATAATTATTGTTATAATAATTAAAAAATATAATAACCCTACAAAAGTAAATACAACAAAGAGATTCTAATTACAACATATAAGTACAAATATTACTATTGTTAGTATTAGAAGTATGAAATATTTAACAATTAATAAAAATACAACAATTATAATAGTACAACAATATATGGTCTATTCACAACGATTTTTTTTTAAATAAGTAAATATATACAATACAACAAGAAATTATTCACATGGAGCAAAAGAAAAAAAATATTAACATATTTATATGACTAAATCAATGAATTTCAAACTTTCATGATATTGTTCTTTGGTAACGGCATCAAAAATTTGATGCTAATGATTTGGGTGTATAAAAATCATTCAAATTTAAATCCATCCATAACCAAGTTTTAATTAAAAAATTTATCCCAAATTACACATAACGAGTATCGATCATCAAGGAACAATTACCATTAGTTACCTTTCATTCATTGTTTAACCTATCAACTAGATTGATAAAGAAATAAAAATAAAAGCAAAAAGTATTTATACAACTCATGGAGAGAAAAACATATAATTAAATAGTTATTCTAAAAAATATGACATAAATCATTTAACACTTATCACAATCAACTATTGTCTTAGCATCATGAAGGAATCAAAATAGAAACCACTTCTTTTCCAATCCATGGAATCACTATTTCTTAATTAAATTAACAGATTTCACGATCAAACCAATATAACCAAAGAAATGCATTAAACTCATCATTCAACAATTATCCTTATACTTTAGGTAATAATGAATATAAAATTAACCAATAACTCTGGACTCAAGGTGAAATTAACTAATCTTTGATGAGTTAGGTTCAATTCTCAACTTTCTTTTCCAATTCAGTTAAAATAACAAATATATGGAATTGACTAAATTAAATTTAATCTAACTTTAATTCCCAAGTCCATTAGATATAAATTTAATTCCATCAACCTATTAAATAAAATAAAGTAATCAAATACTAAGGAAAATAATCAATTGATCAAAGAACAAAATTAATTCAAAATCATAAACCCAAGGATAATATCTAAATATAATTAAAGAATTAAACTTATCATTGTTCAAGAAAAAGAAAACAAAGAAAAGAGATAGTTACTCATAGACAAGTCCTTCAATTTCCAATGAAAACTCTTCCAAAATCAATTCTCCTTGAGTAATTTCTCTAAAAAAAAAATACTAATGGTGGTACATTCTAAAATATTTGTCGAAGCCTCCATGTGTGCACACCAATTACATACGTGAATGGCCAATATTTATAAGCTTATAGATTTCCTAAAAGTTATACAATACACAAGAAGTAATTTCCTAAGAGAATTGTAAAATATACACAAATTCTACTGAAATCACCGAATTGATTTCACTGAGCTGCAATTTCCTTTTCTTTACTGAAGCCAAAAAAGAACTGAGCCAAGTCCAAGCCACAGAAACCATTCTTTCCTTTTCCTTTTTATTGAAGCTGACTGAAGCCATCCAATGTGAGCCATTTTACTGAAGACCAAGCCGCGACCATTTTCGTCTTTCTACCGAGCCTTTGAAGACAATTACACTAAGCTGCACAGCCAAAGTCCGTTCTTTTTTTTTTTTTTCCTTTACTCAAACCGACTCACCTGAGCCGATTGCTTTTTGCTTTTTGGTTAGCTGCGGCTTCTCTTGTTGCATCCTCCCAAGGATGTAACACATCCTCCTCCCAAGACTGCCTTCTTTTCTTTGTTTTTCTTTCTTTTGTTTGTTTGCTCTTTTTTTCACTTACCATGAACCGCCGAGCTTTTTTTCTTTTCTTTGTCTTCTTGAAGTTGCGGCTTCCTTTCTTGAAGCCTCCGCAGATGTAATGCATCCTTCCAAGGGTTGCACTTATTGCTTTCTTTTTTTTTTTTTTTTCAATTTCTAATTTCAGCTTTCTCTGTTTCATTTTTTTTTTTCTATTTTGTTCCATTTGCCCAATCTTGGACCCGCGTCAGGTCAGTCTTCTTAGCTTGCTATTGGGTCTTTACGGGAACTTCTTCAATTTTTTACCAAATTCACCTATTTTCCCATAAAATATCAGAAAAATATTTTTATAAGTGAAATATCAAATAGAAAAGAATATGACTAATTATTGTACTAAAAGTATAATAAAATATCTTCAAATAACTAGTAAATTTTATGTAAATTTAGGTCTTATCATGTTCCTCCACACTTAAATCTTTGTTTGTCCCTAAGCAAAGTACTTAAAACAAAGAACACAAAACAAATTAGCTCTTCAAATTTATCAATAACAAAGTCATAATTTCTTTTCCAACATTAGATAAAAATTTATCATTCATTCAACCATTTTAAAAATAATGTTTGTAAACTTATGCATTAAATCAAACATATCAAGACCTTCAAAATTAAGTTAAACAAGTTTATACTTTAGTTTAAGAAAATGATTTTACCTTTCAAGCCAAGACATAGATAACATAAATCATATAAGTCAAATTATTCAACTAAGTCAAAACTCATAGAATCAAAATTGCACAATCTTACATAGCAAAATAAGGAAACATTCAGTTTTTTTTAATGTTTTTTCAACATTCATTTTTTTTAATGAATTAGGGAATTGATAGCCTCAAGAGAGTGGATTCCTCTTTACTAACTGTATTGACTCCCTTATAGTCATTCATTTTCCTCTTTACTAACTGTATACTTCCATAGAGTAGAGTTCTTTATTGTTTTTTTTTTCCTGTTTCCACTAACCATATTGGCCCCCTTAAGCATTGTGTCCAAGTGAGATAAGCATTATTTTCAAATAAAATGAGCATTCTCTTTTAATGAAATAGATCAATCTTTCCACTCATTTTTTTTTTTAACTCACCAAAAGAAAATTTTACTATTTCTTTTCAATCCTCACAATCCTTATTCACAACCCAAAGTTAAACAAATTTAGAAAATCATGAATCAGGAATTAATTAACAACTTTTTATATATTTCATCGCATCATCCATATCCAAACAAGAAGAGTAGAATAAAATTCAAATACCAAAGCATAACCAAGATTAGCTTAAATTGGCAAAACTTAACAATTTCAACCTAATACACAAGCTTATTTTAATAAAAATTTAACCAATTGAATGACAAAATCATATTCAAAGAGAAAAAGATTATAACCTTATCATATGCAAAAATTCAAAGATTTCCCCAGAGTCAAGAAAAATTCAATGTCAAGAAAATCTGTTGAATCCAAAAAGATGCACTTGAGAAAATATTAAATCTTTCCCACACTTAAATTAGACATTGCCCTCAATAGCTTAAAGTAGTATAATAAAACATAACCAAAGGACGAAAAGTGTAAAATGGGAAAAGAAAACAATTACTCCCCAAGGCAGATTAGCTCTAAGAAAAGAGAATTTCATCCTTTAAGAAGTTGAAAGAATTATTGTCAAAGAGAGAAGGGTGAATAAACCTACAAAAAAAAAAAAAAAAAAAAAAGATGAACACACCAAGGTAAAAGTATAAAAAGAAAATTAACAAAAGAAAACAAAATAAAAGCAAACTAAATGAAAAAGAAAACGAGAGAAATAAACAAAGCACTCAAAAACCCCTGATGTAGAGCCTCTAAAGGGGCTTTTAGGCCCTTCGTGTCGATCTCAAAAGTGGTGTCAATGATCACATTCATCTTGATTTAGTTTGATATTTCACAAAATTATATTGTGCTGTTGCTTGTTGGTCATAGACGATTTCGTTCAATAGCAACAACAAACGCAGCTCTGAATAATGAAATTTGTAACGAAACTCGAGAACACTACTTCAAAAGTTTTTTCAAATAACTCACTCTAAAAAAAAATGTTCCCACAACAATTTCTTTCACAGATCCATTCCATAATTATAATAGCACAATTCCAATCCACAATTTCATCAACTCCATCAACACCATTAAACACAAAGATAATATTACAGTAAGCTCACAAATTAGCCAAAATCATCCTAAAGTCAAGAATTTCAGAAAAAATGTATAGGCTGTAAAAGCTCTCCAAAAAAAAAAAAATTAACAACTATATTTTCAAATCGAGAAATTTTTTTTTGCAAAATTAAATATAAAAAATTCCAGAAATGCAAACAAGCCTAGAAAAATTAAAGAAGACAACTGGAGAAGAGGAGTAAAGAAGAAGAAATGGGGAAGGACAAGAAAAAGGAAATCAGGAACAAAAAAGGAAGTCTCGACTTCCTTTTGTTAGCGGCTAGCCAAAGCAAAAGACTTCCCATTTTTTAAAAAAAAATAACATCCCAAAACAAAGCCTGGTGGGGCTTTCATCAATATGATACAAAAACAAACAGAGTCGTTGCTTTACGAAAGTCGTGCCCGACTAGATATATATATTTCTTTTTTTTATTTATATGTTTTTTTGAAAAAAATAAGAATAGCATTTTTGTTTTTTTACATCCACAAATTTTAATAATAGGCATGTAAATAACGTATTGAATTCACAACAATTTTCACGCACAAAATATATACAAATAAAATATTTACAATAATCAATATTTATTATACATAAATATGAAAAAAAATTAAATAATGAAATACAATAATATTCACACTGGTAATCTAACAGGAAAACATCATATTTTGCAATTATAGTTAACTAATATTACTACAAAAACAATTACAAGAAAAAGGAAAAAGATTTTTTTTTTATTATTATAAAGGTCAACCAAATACAGCCTGGTGGGGCTTAGAACTGTATTCGAACACGAACGAACCGAGCATCACATTTTCGAGCTCGAGTTCGAATATAATCAAACGCTGTTCGAATTCGTTCGTTTATTATTCGAGCTCGAGTTCATGTTCGAGTTCGTTCGATTATTGTTTGATAATATTCGAATTCGTTTAAATTCGAGTTCGAAAAACTCGATTAACGTTTGAGTTAGAATTGTTCGAGTTCGTTTATTTTATATTTTATATTTTAAAATTTATAAAAATAATAATTCAAATTTTAATTAAAAATAATTGAATATTATAATATTAAATAAATATTATTAATATTAATATTAATATTATAATATAAGATTTATTAAGAATAAATCTTAATATTATAAAATATAAATAAAATAATTAATATAATATAATTAATTTTAAAAAATATATAATATGTTCGCGAACGTTCGAATATGTTCGAGTTCGTTCGTTTATTATTCGAGTTCGAGCTCGAGTTCGTGTTCGAGTTCGTTCGTTTATTAAACGAACGAGCCTTATTCGAATACGAATGAGCTTGAACGAGTTTTTATTCGCGAACGTTCGATTCATTTACAGTTTTATGGAGCTTGCTGTGATGTTCTTTAACTCAAAGCCGCGCCAGGCTTAATGAAAGCCGGGCCAGGCTTTATATTGTTTTTCTTTTTGTTTTTCGTTTGGCTCTTTTTTTTATTATATTTTTTTAAGACAACAATATGAGCATGATTTGCAACCAAAAAAATGTAATTACAACAAACAAAATAACATGCAAGAAAATAACTTTGCAATAAAATAAACACAACAATATATTTTACAATTAATTATAACTACAATTATTATAATTATTTATCAATATTAATATAACAATAAAAACAAAAAAATTATAATGATAATACAACATTATATTTGTCCCACAGATATATATATATATATATATATATATATATATATATATTTGCATTTTTTTGCAGCAAGAAGACAACAATTATATCCTACAAGGAACATGCATCCCCGGGAAACAACACAACACCATAAAGTTTATTTACAACAATTTTTTTTAAAAAAAGAAAATATTGTCATAATAGAAATGAAAATATATTTCAATAAATTATGTTACAGTACTACAATTAAATTACAACTAATTAGTGGTAGAATTACTACTACTATAATTATTATTATAATAATTATAGAATATAATAATACTACAAAAATAAATACAACAAAGAGATTCTAATTACAACATATAAGTACAAATATTACTATTGTTAGTATTAGAAGTATGAGATATTACTCTAGTAGCAAAAGCACAATGCCGCACTACATTGTCAAACTAAAATCTCAACAAGGTCCCAAGAAGAATATCACATTTATACTCAAAATATACCTACAACATTGGTGAAATCAAGAATTCCTGCAAAATATAAAAACAACATTAGTAGCTCAAAAATCACAGCTCAATTATCTTATGCACAGTTTTAGCTCCAAATAAGCTCAACAAAAATATTTCCAAGTAAAGTAAATATTTTCTCAAAATACAATACCAATGAATGTGAAAAAAATTCAAGAAGAAAACATTTACGTTACTTGAAGAAGGTTGAGTCCAACTGTGTTCTTTTAGCTTTTGATATTCAATGACTTGCAAGAGTAAGGCAGGCAGTGAGAAGAATGGAGAAGAAAGAGAAGCCACGGTCTCTAGAGAAATTTGGAGAAAAGAAACGAAAATATGGTGGAATGAAAGAGAAATCCAGTTGAAGACAAACATGTTCATTTCAGTTTTGTTTGGTTGTCTTTTCTTGTGTAAAAGAGAAACCTAAAGGTTGAAGGTTGGAAAGTGTAGCGGGCTCGTTGGGGCATTGACCGAACCGATTGTTAGCCAAGCCAAGCTAAGGTTGGCTTGTGGAAAATTCGAATTTTTTAATTATTATTATTTATAGAAACAAGAAAATGCAATGACAAAAAAAATAAATATAAAATTAAGAAAATAAATATAACAATATAGTCTAATTACAAAATATAAAAAACAAATATTATTAGTGTCAGTATTAATAATATACAATATTTAGCCACTAAGAAAAATACAACAACAAGCATTATAACAAGATATGGATTCACAACAATTATTATTATTATTATTATTATTATTATTATTATTATTATTATTATTATTATTATTATGCGAAATAAATGAATATATACAATACAATAAAAAAAATTTATTTACATGACACCAAAGAAAAAAATATTTACATATTTACATGGCTAAATCGATGAACTTTAAGCTTTCAGGATATTGTTCCCCGGCAACGACACAAAAAAATTGATGCGTATGATTTGGGTGTATAAAAATTATTTAAATTTAAATCCATCCCTAACCAAGTTTTAATTAAAATATTAATCCCAAATTACACATATGAGCAATTATATTCATCATAAGTATAATACAATTAATTAACGAGTATCGATCATCAAGGAACAACTACCATTAGTTACCTTTTATTCATTATTTAACCGACCCAATAAAGTGAAAAGATGATAAACAAGAAAATAATATATATAACACTTATCACAATCAACCATTATCTTAACATCATGAAAGAATAAAAATATAAACCAATTCTTTCCCAATCCATGGAATCACTATTTCTTGATTAAATTAGCAAATTTTTCAATCAAATCAATACAACTAGAGAAATGCATTAAACTCATCATTCAACAATTATCCCTATACTATAGGTGATAATGAATATGAAATTGGCTAATAATCCTATACTCTAGGCAAAATTAACTAATATTTGATTATTTAGGTACAATTCTCAATATTCTTTCCCAATCCAGTTAAGATAATAAATATATAGAATTGACTAAATTAAATTTAATCTAACTTCGTTTCCCAAGTCCATTAGATATAAATTTAATTCCATCAACCTAACAAATAAAATCAAGTAATCAAATATCAAGGGAAATAATCACTTGATCAAAGAACAAAATTAATTCAAAATTATAAATCCAAGAATAATATCCAAATACAATTAAAGAATTAAACTTATCATTGTTCAAGAAAAAGAAAACAAAGGAAAGAGACAAATACTAATAGACAAGTCCTTCAATTTTTAATGAAAACTCTTTCAAAATCAATATTTCTTGAGTAATTTCTCTAAAGAAAATATTAATAGTAGTGCACTCTAAAATATTTATCTAAGCCTCCATATGTACACACCTATTATATACGTGAATGGCCAATATTTACAAGTCTACAGATTTCCTAAAATCTTTACAATACATAAGAAGTAATTTCCTAAGAGAATTCTAAAATAAAATTTGCACAAATTCTACTGAAATCACCAACTTGATTGCACTAAGCTACAATTTTCTTTTCTTTGCTGAAGCCACGAAGAATTGAGCCAAGCCCAAGCCATAGAAACCATTCTTTCCTTTTCCTTTTCGTTGAAGCTAACTAAAGCCATCCTAGCCATGTGTGAGCCATTTTGCTGAAGACTAAGCTGCGACCATTTTCTTCTTTCTGCCGAGCCACTAAAGACAATTACTCTGAGCCGCACAACCGGGCCACAAAGTCCATTCTTTTTTTCTTTTACTCAAACCGGCTCACCCGAGCCGATCGCTTTTTGTTATTTGGTTAGCCGCGGCTTTTCTTGTTGCATCCTCCCAAGTCTGCCTTCTTTTTTTTTTTTTTGTGTTTCTTTCTTTTGTTTGTTTGTTTGTTCGTTCAGCGCCTATGTCTATTTCATTTTTTTTCCTATTGTCTTCTTGCCGAGCCGCGGCTTCACTTTGTTGAAAACTCCCCAGGATGTAATGCATCCGTCCCAAGATTGCACTTGTTTCCTTTTCTTTTTCCAATTTCAGTTTTCACTCTCTCTGGTTTGTTTTTTTTTTTTCTGCTTTGTTTTGTTCTTTCTCCAGACTTGGCCCGGCGCTAGGTCAAGCTTCTTGGCTTGGTGCCAGATCTTCACTAGAAAGTTCTTCAATTACTTCCAAATTCACTTATTTTTGCGTAAAATCCCAAAAAAGACTATCTATCAGTGAAATATCAAATAAGAAGGAATATGACTAGTTATTATATCAAAAGTATCACAAAATATATTCAAATAACTAGGAAAATATCTGTAAATTTAGGCCCTATCACCATCCTATCGCAAATTAAAAATCAAACTTAGTAATGATCCAAAACTAATCCATCAAATCTAGAAGTGTCTATTCTTAGGCTCTGATGCCAATTGTAACTCCCCACAATCATAGGGCCCAAATGACTGCAGATGTCACCTCATTGAGTAGACGTAAGGGATTTTTATAACTAATTAGGTAAATAAACAACTAGGACTTATAGGCAAACTGAATCAAACCTTGCAAGGCTTCGAATAATACATCAATCTCAAATAACGAAATAACATATTAAAGTACTTCAACTACATCATTCTTCAAGATAATAATCACATAAGAAAATAATATCTGATATATCAAGATCAAATGTGACAATAACAAAACTTTCCATCTTGTCTCTAAACATAAATCCCTATAAAACATGAATTAAAAGGCATGAGATATAATCTCAATAAGTCTCGTATATACTTCGTGAGAATTTTTTCAGAAAAATATTTTCAGGTTGCATGAATTGTTGTTCCAAAAATAGATATGACTTATAATATATTATATTCTCAACACACCGTATAAGACCATGGGAGAACGATATCATTTACAATATTTTTAGAAAAGAAGATATTTCACATCAACTTCATTTTTCCATATCAAACATAACATTCGTATTGAGTTTACAAATCAGATCGTCTCTTAAGGTCTCACACATTTAAAAAATCGTGTTTCAAATATCAAATTTCAAATTATGCATTGTCATCTCATATCCAATACCGAAAGTTTCTTGTCCTATCTAATTGGAAGGATCTCTATCCAATCGCATCAACAAAATTGGCCACAAGAGCCCAGATAGGATTTATAATTCTTTTACCATAATAAATTGCTATCCAGCTCGAATAGGATATATAATCCATTTGTCATTATAAATGGCTATCTAGCCCGAATAGGATGATTAGTCTTGCTGTCATAGTGCTATCCAGCTTGGATGTCCCACGTCCGTCCTCTGCTTTCTATAAAAAATGTGTTGACAGCTAAGGATGACTAAATTACTAGTACTATTACCTTGCTTAGAAAATTCGACTATCTGGAGCTGGCCTCCGACCGGATAGCATCCTCAACTTTACAAAAGTTAGTACAAGAATAAAGTCTCTTTGAGTACTCGAAAATAACAGCACAAAACCATACGGTTCACATCAGACACGGTACAATGCCGACATGAGTAGATCAATACATTTTTTTTTTTTTAAACAACTCAATACTTTTTCAAAAAATTTCACAAATGTTTCTGAAAATATTTATTTCACAAAATTACTCCCAAGTTTGATTTCAAATCTCAACTAAAAAATCTTTATCCATCCCAAAATTTCAAAATCAATTACAAAATGTTTATCCAACACAACTGTAACATCCCATGACCTATGTACCTTAAAAGGGTGGGGATCTCACCATGCTCATAAGACCAGAGATCTTTATAACTAGGTAGATAGAAGATTAATGGAAGTAAACTAAGTTCAAAACTTATTACAACTGAATCAATACTTTTACAAGTCTCCAAAATTATCCTAATAAAGTCTTGAAGGGTAGAATATCAAAATAGAAATGAAAATCTTCAAATTTAAGGCAAGCTCAACCTTCAAGCAAGATCTTTCTGAAAACATGATGCAAAATGTGGTGAGAATTATTTCCTAGTAAGTCATGTGCATGCACATGTCAAGTTGAGAAATGTTTATGTATGCAACTTTAACCTAGTCTTTGAAAAGATTGCAAGTCATAATCTTTATACTTTTGAACATAGAGTGGTGTTTTGTATTTACATTTCTCAAATCAAAGTGCACCTTTAGAAAAGAAATAACCACTCTAAAATAAAGGTGACACTGCAAGAAAATAAGGTAATAGCGATGGCATTTAGCGCGGCCGACAAGCCATCTCTACTTAATGAGCATTTTACAATGGCTAGCAAGGGGAGGGACAATTTACCAAGCGGTTGACCAACCATAGCTAAACTCATGTAACTAGCGACGACTTAACGAGGGTTATTTTTCCATTACTAATCAAAGAGGGTTTACCTACGGTGGTAAATTTGTTCGTGACAAATCTTTTTAGAAATTTTAGGATAATACTACCGTGGCTAAACCCTAACTAATTAGCAAGAACTTAGCTACGAACCTAAATAATTCTCCAAAAAATTATTTTAGAATATTACGAAGCAATGGCCGTCGCTAAGCTCTCTGGCTGTCGCTAAGCTCTTGCTAATTAGCGAGAGCTTAGCAATGGCTTTAAATTTTCTCTCCAAAATAATTTGTTGGAATTTTAAGATAAACAGCCATAGCTAGACTCTTGGTAATCAGAGAGGGTTTAGCTACAAAAAAAAAAAAAAAATCCTAAAAAATATTTTTTTATTAGGATATGGAATCCGTAGTTAATTAGCGACGGTTTAGCTACTGCCCTAAATTATTCCTCAGACATGATTTTCTTGACATTTTTAAATTAAAGCATCGTCGCTAAACCATTGCAAAATGTCGAGGGTTTAGATACGGATGTAAATGGTTTCACAATATATATATATATATATATATATATATATATATATATTGGATTATTAGCATAAATGGTTGTAGCATCGCGAGGGCTTAGCTACGATTACTAGGGTAAGGTCGCTGATTAGTGACAGTATAGCTATGATGTCCTTAATCGTTGCTGAACCGTCGATACACCGTCTCTGATTAGCGACTATACCCTTGACCCTTTCAAATCTGTCGCTAAACTATTTAAGCATAAAAACTTCATAGTTTAATTTCATTTATATGTAGATATGTGTATAGTGATACTATGTGATTTTTATGCCATATAAGTTGCAAATTTGTACAACTAAATATATAATATGTATATTGGTAGAATATATGATTATTATAATAGTGGATATATACAAACTAACACTCATATACACTACTATATACTAAGATATATGTATTAGTATATGTTAGTAATATATTAATATATATACTACAATATATATTAATAATACTAATATTACAATATTAGATATATGCACACTAACATATATATACATATCCACACATATACACTAACATGTACTAATAGCTTTATATATATATATATATATATATATATTACTATTAATAATTAATAGTAATATATATATATTATAACATATAAATATATATATATATTTATTTATTTATATACACACACTAATACATATATATGTATATATATATATATATATATATATATATGTACATAATATGTTTATATATCCATAAAATATTTTTTAAAAGCGATAAAAATTATTTTCAATAGTATGTGTATTTTATGTTTGTGAAAATGGGAATATAATGAGGTTTTTTTTTTTTAAATTTAATAGATTAGAGACGGTTTAGCTACGGATATATATTGTAGCTAAATCTGAAATATCAACGCGGGAATTTAGCTACGGTAGTTTGAATTTTTAGTTTTGAATTTTTGCCGTCGCTAAACCCTTTCAGACAGCAAGAGATTAGTGACAACAAAATGTCATAGCAAAAATAAAGACTAAATCTGACACTTTGTCTTTTTCGGCCTGACTTCATCTTCTTCCTTTGGCCTCCCGACGTTGCACCTCTCAATGCGCACCCCTCTTATCTCAGAGCAAATATGAAGATCTCTCTTTCCTCTCCCTTATAGTATTGTTGCCAGAGTTTATTTGTCATCTCCGATGCCTCTCCTCCTCTCTGTTTCATCGGAAGTTAGTGGTCGACGTCGACGTCAATCGTGCGGAGAACGGTGAGCAGTTAGTGGCTGCCATTGCCTTTGAAGTTTGGTAAGTCAATTCGATGAGTTGGTAATACGATTAGGTTGATTTCAATGGTCAATTTTTGCCACAGACTCTATTTTGTTAGAAATGCCCAAGCCCGTTGGTGAATGCTTATGGTACAATA
The DNA here is from genome assembly GCA_026120185.1 of Voacanga thouarsii. Classification (NCBI taxonomy): domain Eukaryota; kingdom Viridiplantae; phylum Streptophyta; class Magnoliopsida; order Gentianales; family Apocynaceae; genus Voacanga; species Voacanga thouarsii. The sequence goes on along the minus strand of JANUWF010001547.1, from coordinate 364,295 downwards.
GTTGTAGAAGAATGTTTTGAGATATAAGGATTTTTCCTATAATCTTAGAAAAGAAGAAACTGAATTGTGCTTCTATAAAAAAGTGGTTTTACATGACTAGTTGATAAGAAAATAAGAATGTGACTTTTGTTTATATGGATGGTGAAATAGATTCTGAGGACATATAAATAAGTAGAGTCAGTTGCTTGATGTTTTCTCTTTCTTGCAGTTGAAAATTCTCTGCATTTAAAGGTCTCTAACTATATTTTAGATTTCAAGGTTTGAAAAATGCAAATGTTCTAAATTGCTGTCATTATTTTGTGATAGAATACATTAGGAAAATTTTGGTTTGGATCTTAAGAAATTAGTCCTTTTATTTTCTGTTTTCCTTTTATATCAAATGAGTTAATTGGATCTAGGTGATGCTTAGCTAACTTGTATTCAATTTGGTGCATTGATCTCACTTGAAAACTACATATTATGCTTTATTTTGATGCGTCTATTGCTGCTTTATCTAAAGAATGCTCTATGTGTCACATTGACTTCATTTGGTGTAAGCTACTATCTCTTGAGGTTGAAATGTATAATATTGAATTGAAATACTTGCTTGAATGATGTTGTGAATGCAATGTGAAATATGGAAGTGTGGAGTTGTAGTTTGTCTGGAATTGGCTTACATTATGTGATCTCGCACTTGGACATTTCAGAATTCATAGAGTTCATTTTCTATAGCTTTTTGTGGCTATTGATGTTTTGTTATTAATGGTCTGCTGGATAAGGAGCCTATAGAGTTATTGTTTTGAGGACTTGCATTTGTTGGGGATCCTACTTGGTTTTGGAGTGAGGTTGGGGATTTATGTTGTGGATATTGATAGTTTTTTGTAGGTTATGATGCAAAATGCCTATTGATATATCCTTGAGCTTTGTTAGATATTCCTCCCTTACATTATATTAAAGTTTTTCATTTATTTATTTGAACTATTTACTTGTCTTTGAATTCTAGTGCTTTGAAAATATAGCACAGTATGTTTTCTATTTTTTTGCATTTTGTTATATAATCTATGGTTTTTGAATTTCCAATTTTCTTGTGAATTTTCAGCTTTGTTTGAGTTTTTGTTCATATGGAAAGGAGTTTGGGTTGTGATTTAGATTGGTTGTGATTGTGTGGATTGTAGTTGCATTGGAGGATTGGTGTTGGGGTTTACATTTATAGTGTGGAGTTGGATTGTTGTTGATTTTTTTTTTTTTTATTATGAAACCTTCTACACACTTTGCTATCCCTTTTGTCTTTTACCATGCCACCTAGAGCCTCCAAGTTTCCACTAAAGAGATGGAGCATTAATTTGAAGTTTCTTTTACCTTATAAGTAGTTTTGTTATAGGGTTTGGATGCCTTTGTATATCTTATTTGTATACCCTTTGGCCATGAATAAAATATGTGATTATGAAGGCATGTTTAGAAGTCTTTAGGATTCATTATATAGATGAACTTACTTGCTACTCATTGGTTATATGGCCATTAAGTTTTAGTGATGACAATGCATAGTGTGTAATGTGAAGTCAAAAAACTTATATTTATGTTGTTGTCTTGAATTGAACTAAGTGGCCTAGTTCAACTTGATTTCTATAATTTCTTGGATAGACGTGAGTAGATTTCAAGAACAAGAACCACTACAAGAAAATATAACATTAGCGATAAAAAAATTTTTCTAGTAAAAGCTTTGTCACCAAAAGTACCATTTAGCAAGGCAAATTTTTTTTTCAGCGACAAAAATTATTTGTCGCTACTGGTTAAGACCTTCGACGATAAAATATTTATTTCCTAACTAAAAATGATGGCTTTAGCTAGGAAATTAGTGTATTGGTGAGGAAAATTTAAGTTTCCTCGCTAATGATGATGCATCATCAGTAACGAAAATTCATTTCCTAACTAAATTTTTCTCGCTAATAATGCATATCAGCGACAAAAATTCATTTTCTAACTAAAAATATTAATTTTTATCACATTTAACTACACTTTTAGTGACAAAATTTATATTTCCTAGCTAATACCTATCTTTAAATTTTTATATATTTATAACATGGCCCTAAAAATTTTATAAATTGATCTTTAAATTTTGTATAACAAAATGACCACAAAAATTTGTAAATTAATCCCTAAATTTTAAAATATTTATAATGTAAGCTTAAAAATTTTATAAATTGATCCCTAATTTTTTTAAATTAGAAAAACATAACCCCAAAATTTACAAATTGCTCATTAAATTTTGTAAATTATAAATGATAACAAAAAATTTATAAATTTAAATTTTAGAAATTTTAAAATATAATCCTAAAAATTTTACAAATTAGTCCCTAAATTTTTAAATATTTATAAATTCATTATATTTTGGATTGATTTATATAAATTAAGCTAGATTATGTGGCAAAATATATCTGATTACTTTCAAATTTGCTCATAATACATTTTTTAGTAAATTCAATAAATTTAACGGTTGGATTGTTAATTTGATGTGTCTATCATTGTAAATGCAGTAGGTTTTAGGTATTTTTATAATAATTATGGAAGATTAGGTAGTAAAACATATCCGATTACCCTCAAATTTGGTTGTAATATGTTTTTTTAGTAATTTTAATAAATTTAATAGTTGGATCGTTAATTGATGTGCCAATCTTTGTAAATGAGTTAGGTTTCGAGTATTTTTATAGAGATTATACTAGATTAAATGGTAAAACATATCAAATTACTTTTAAATCTGGTACTAATACTTTTTTTTTAGTGATTTTATCAAATTTAACGGTTGGATCATTAATTTGATATGCCTATTTTTCTAAATGTGTAAAGTTTTTAGTATTTTTATAGAGATTATACTAGATTTTATAGCAAAACATATCTGATTACTTTCAAATTTGGTCATGAAATATTTTTTAGCAATTTTATCAAATTTAACGGTTACATCATTAATTTGATATGCCTATCTTTACATCATTAAATAGAAATTGTGCAAGATTAGGCGGTAAAATATATCTAATTACCTTCAAATTTTTTCATAATATGTTTATTAGCAATTTTAACGAATCTAATGGTTGAATCATTAATTTGATATGTCTATCTTTGTAAATAGGTTGGCTTTATCGAGCATTTTTATAGAGTTTGTACTAAATTAAGTGGCCAAAACATATTTGATTACCTTTAAATTTGGTCATAATACTTTTTTAATGATTTTATCAAATCTAATGGTTGGATTATTAATTTGATATGCCTATCTTTCTAAATGTGCTAAGTTTTCTGTGTTTTTATAGAGATTATACTAGATTCTGTCCCAAAATATATCCGATTGACTTCAAATTCGGTCATAATATATTTTTTAGTAATTTTAATAAATCTAATGGTTGGATCATTAATTTAATATGTCTATATTTGTAAATGGGTTAATATTATCGAGCATTTTTATAGAGTTTATACTAGATTAAGTGGCAAAATATATCCGATTACATTTAAATTTGGTTATAATACTTTTTTTTAGTGATTTTACGAAATTTAACGGTTGGATTGTTAATTTGATACACATATCTTTCTAAATGTGTTAGGTTTTCTGTATTTTTATAGAGATTATCCTAGATTATATGCCAAAATATATTTGATTCCCTTCAAATTTGGTCGTAATATATTTTTTAGTAAGTTTAACAAATCTAATAGTTGGATCATTAATTTGATATGTTTATCTTTGTAAATGAGTTAGCTTTCGAGCATTTTTATAAAGTTTATACTAGATTTAGTGGAAAAACATATCCAATTATCTTTAAATTTGGTCATAATACTTATTTTAGTGATTTTATCAAATATAATGGTTAAATTGTTAATTTGATATACCTATCTTTTTAAACATGCTAGGTCTTCTGTATTTTTATAGAGATAATACTAGATTCTGTGCCAAAATATATCTGATTGCCTTCAAATTTGGTCATAGTATATTTTTTAGTAAGTTTAACAAATATAATGATTGGATCATTAATTTGATATGTTTATCTTTGTAAATGGCTTAGCTTTCCAGCATTTATATAAAGTTTATACTCGATTAAATGGAAAAATATATTCGATTACCTTTAAATTTGATCATAATACTTTTTTTTAGTGATTTTATCAAATATAATGGTTGGATTGTTAATTGGATATGCCTATCTTTTTAAATATGTTAGGTTTTCTATGTTTTTATAGAGATTATACTAGATTCTGTCCCAAAATATATCCGTTTGCCTTTAAATTTGGTTATAATATATTTTTTTAGTATTTTTAACAAATATAATGGTTGGATCGTTAATTTAATATGTCTATCTTTGTAAATGGGTTAGGATTTTGGACATTTTAATAGTAATTGGGCTAGAATATGTGACAAAACAAATCTAATTATATTTAAATTTGGTCATAATGCTTTTCATAGCAATTTCAACATATCTAACGATTGGATCGTTAATTTGATGTGCCTATATTTGTATATGTGTTAGGGTTTGGGCATTTTTACAAAGGTTATGCTAGATTAAATGACAAAATATATTCGATTACCTTTAAATATGGTCTTAAAACTTTTTTTAGTGATATTATCAAATCTAACAGTTGGATTATTAATTTGATATGCTTATTTTTCTAAATGTGTTAGGTTTTGGGTATTTTTACAGAGGTTATACTAGATTAAATGACAAAATATATCCAATTACCTTTAAATCTGGTCTTAAAACTTTTTTTTGTGATATTATCAAATCTAACAGTTGGATTATTAATTTGATATGCTTATCTTTCTAAATGTGTTAGATTTTGGATATTTTTATAGAAATTATATTAGATTCTATATCAAACATATACGATATATATATATATATATATGTGTGTGTGTGTGTGTGTGTGTGTGTGTGTGTGTTATACATATGTATATATAAATTAATTTATTAAAATAGTGTATATTATATATATACACATATATATGTGTGTATGTATGTGTATATATATTAATATATTGATATATTTAAAAAGTATATTAATATTTATTGATGTATGTATATGTGTATATTAATACACACACACACACACACACACATCTATACATAAATTAAAATGTTATTTTACTATATATGTGTATATATTATACATATGGATATACATGTATATATATTAATATCTTAAAATAGTGTATATATATCAGTATGTTGTACTAAAATATATGTATGTATGTATATATGTATGTATATATATATATATATAAATTAAAATTTTATTTTACTATATATGTGTATGTTAGCCCTAAGGGCATTCTCCTATGTTTTGACTTATACAAACATTGATGAGGACTAACTTGTATAATCTATATATAATAGGACATGTTCAACCTCAATTCTTCCAAGACATACAAACGAGATTGCTAAGCAATTCTTGAGCAATGGAATCCAAGAATAGGTGATAAAGTATAAGACAAGCTTAAGAGATTGTATACCAAGAGGCTCTTAAGAAGAATCATAGATTAGGAATCGTTTGTTAAGGTATATTGTGTAAATTCCTATGTCTTTTTATCTTATGATTAGTTTTATTTCTGTTAGGGATATGCCTTAGAGTCAATTTATACGTATACTATTGTCGTTATATTTTATATAATAATATGATGTTTTCTTTCCATGAATAGTGCATTTTGTTTTGTGGTCATCAAGTACGTGATTTGATAGTAAAACCTAACAATGAATACAATGACTATTCTAAAATTATCCCTGATCGATTATTATTATTGCAATAATAATAAATTAAGATTAGTATGTTTGTGACTTGATGGCTATGTTTTACTGATAATGGATATTTGTGATATCGAGTCAAAATATAAATAAATGTTAGAGAATATTGTATTGGACATGACCCACTGTGAGAGTACTTTATAGAATATGTCATAAGTACTTTCTAGCCATAATAATATTAAAAGTCCTTCGATCTAAATTCATCATAGTTTCCTTCTTAATAAATTCTATATTTTGACGTTGTCTAAAGTTGTCTTTAATCAAATAATAAATTAAGACTACTGTTGGATATAGAATAAATCAATGAGAGGAATATGATTGATAGTGAAGGAATTTGTCCCTCTCAATTATGAGAGAGATATCCATGAGCCCCTTGATAAATGCATGGCCGTACTCAAATATATCAATCTAAGATATTGATATCATTTGTTTGAACAGTCTACTATGAAATCAAGAAATAATTGATTAAGCTTAATAAGGATGACATGCTCCGCACCTTATGCTTAATATGGATATCGTGTGATAAAAAGACTAAATATAAAATTATTGTTTGGTTTAAAGAGATCACTGATCTTCATTTAACTTGGATAGTTATAATGTTTTGCTAGAAACCGCTTATAACTTGTGCGCCATTTAAATATGATTTGGGCACACTGCCAGTGTTAAATGAACCTATAAGGTTACACAATAAGCGAACTTGTTAGGCTATTTTTCTAGTAACTAGATTCAATGAATTTGAAAATATGTCTAGTTAATTGAATTTAAAAAATTTAGCAGATACAATAAATTTAAAAATATGTCCACATTCGAAGTATCTGGATAATGTCCAGATTATAAGAATATAACTCATTAAATTAATTAGTTAAATTACCAAGATAATGGCAGAATCTTATCATATCAATTTTAATTAAATTTAAATTAAAATTAAAATATGATAAGATATTATCAGGGTTGGACTCTAAGAGGTTCGAAGGGGTTTTTAAGAAAACCCTAGCCGTTTTCTCTAGAGAGCTATTCTGTTAAGAATATTCATGCCTCCATCCACCAGAAAAATAGGCCTTTCAAACTCTAGGCGCTAGCACTCCTCGGGTGACGAGTGAGTTCGCGGTGTGTATCCGATAGAGGACGTTTGCACACTGCAGCGTCTGGTGGTCGTTCGGGTTGCACGTACATCAGCACAATCGGAATTAAAGGATATCGATTACACCTAACAAAGGTAATTCTGCAAACCTACGATCTTCTTAATCGTTTACTTGGATCCTCGAAAGGGAATCGTGGATGTTTTTCGTGTTTAGGAGTCCATGAATCCTAACAGTAGCAGAGGTAATTCTGCAAACCTACGATCTTCTTAATCATTTACTTTGATCTTCGAAAGGGATTCGTGGATGTTTTTCGCATTTAGGAGTCCACGAATCCTAACAATTTCTACCTTGAAGCACATAAGCAAAAATATTTTAAAGTATTAAGTTTTCATAATATTGGATTGAGTAATTTGGATGTAGAAGCTTCGTCCAAAATTCTATGAACAGTGTCAAAAATGTTTCTGCCTAGAAAAGTGTAATTTTGGACTCAACGTTTGGATGCACCATCGTCCGATTCTTTAGTCCAAAATTCTGAAAAATCTGATAGCGAGAAACTAGCCATTGGTATCTTACTTTTTGCTTCTGTAAAAGTTTTCAAAACTCAATTTTAAAGTAGATTTTTGTACCATCTTTCTCAGAAACACTCTTATACTTTAGAATACAAAAATCTCTTTTTTTATTGTACTTCAAAGTGAAATCAAATTGTTTCAAAAGTAAAAAAGGTATAGGTTCTTGGACTGTTCATATCTGCTCAATCTATGAGCGATTTCTACATTTCTTTCTATGATTTGTTGAGTAATAAGGCTGTGGTGTAAAACCCAATTGGAGTGAGTCTTGATTGTTGTGATTAAAGAGGTTAGGTATAAAACTAAGTGTGGTGATCCTCTTATGTAAGATTGGTGTCGCCTACCACTATTGATTTGGAAAAAAAGTTTTAGTAATTGTATTGAAATCCTTAAATGGGTACTTAAGGTAGTCGATGTAGATCAGTTGAGGATCGAACCGCTATAAATCCTTAGGTCTTTTCTTTTGCATTTCATCTGCATTTTATTACTGTATTTTTGCTAGTCATTAGATCAAAGAACTTTATCTCAATCTCTACAATTGTTGATCAGTTTTAAAGACTTTTGTGTTCTATAGAAAGTTGGTCTTTAATGCTTCAACTGCCCATCTTTGAAATAGACCATCTTCTCAACATTTAGTGGTGTTTCAAAAGATTCTGTATTCCTACAACTGTGAAGCTAATTTGATGTTTATCACTGCATTTTTATTGTTCATCCGATTTGAGAGCTTTATACTCCTCCTTGCATTCATTAATTTGTTCAAAGATTTTTATATAGATGGGTAAAACTGTTATTGTTGCTTTATCTACCTATCTTAACTATAGTTCTACTTTTTATCATTTATAGTAGTTTTGAAAGCTCTTTAACAGCACATTGAAGTCTGTATTTTTGAACTCATACTTTGTTCAGCCTTAATAAAAAAGACATCAAAATTTTTTTAAATCACATTTGTTTGCCATAAACCTTATTCATCCATCCTCTAAGGTTTATCAGTGTATATATTATACATATTGATATATATATATATATATATATATATATATTAATATATTAAAATAGTTTATGTATATTAGTATGATGTACTAAAATATATGTATGGTATATATACATATATATACGCTATATATATGTATATATATATAATATATGTATACACATATACATATTATATATATATATATACACATATATGTATAATATATGTATACACATATACATATTATATATATATATATATACACATATATGTATACCATACATATATACATACATATATGTATACATATATACATATATGTATATGTATATACATATATACATATATATCGATCGGCTGATCGTTTCCCTTCCTCTGGAAGACTCAAAAAAAGCATATCCCTGTAAGTGGCATGTAAAAAATGAGGAATTGAGATCCCACCTATGAAGGAGGTGCTTGAGGCAGGTCCCGCCTCGAAACATTTATTAAACTCCTATTCCGACTCTTATGGATGCTATAGGAGCTTTATAAGTTGCAGTGAGGAAGGCATTAGCTATGCCTTCCGAATAGGCTAAGGGACGACCTCTTCCAAACTCAATCTATCTTTCGAGTCCGGTCTCATGCGTCCTAAATCGTATATATATATATATATATATATATATATATATATATATATATATATGTATGTATATATGTATGTATATATATATATATATGTATATATGTATGTATATATGTATGTATACATACATACATATACATATATCCATATATGTATACATATATGTATATATTATTTATATATATATGTATATATATACATATGTATATATATACACATATATATGGTCTATATATACCATATATAAAATAAAAAATAGTTTATGTATATATACATATATATATACATATATACATATATATATATGTATATATATATATATATATATATATATATATATATCTATATCAAGATAACTTGATAAATTAGAAATTTTTACTTCGAATTGTGTTTATTAGAATCTTTGATTATTGCAAACAATCTTCAAGATGACTAATTTAATTGACAAATTTAGATAAACCTTTAATTGATACTTCCAATCCTACTTCTTTATTAGATATAGAAACTGAACAAAACGAAAAGAATCAAGATTATATTTTGTGTATCCCTCAGACTACCTTTCAAAAATGGTATATCCCTGTCCTCCTTAAAATTGGTGATTTTTCTATCTAGATTGTAGCCCTTCTTGATTCCGGTGCAAATCAAAACTACATTTGTGAAGGAATAATCCCTATCAAATATTTAGAAAAAACAGGTTCTAAGTTATACACTACGGCTGGTGAACAGCTCAAAATTAGATATAAATTATCTAATGCTCATATTTGCAATAATCAATTTTGTTTTGTGAATTCTTTCTTAATCATCAAAGATTTAAGTCAAGATGTAATCTTAGGAACTCCTCTCTTAACCCAGATCTATCTTTTCTCCATAGATCAACATGGTGTCCATACAGATATTGGATTTGTACGAGTCACTTTTTCTTTCTTGCAAAGCCTTCAAACCAAAGATATCAATATGTTGGAAAAGAAGATTCTTTGTTAGGAAAAGCAAATAGCTTTTTTAAAAGAAGATGTAAAATATTCTTGGTAATACATTTTCAGTTCTTAACTATTTTCCACATCTTCCCACAAATCTGGTAAGCAAGCCACCGCTTACTATGAATTTGTTCGATCCAGCTTCTCTACAAAAAGCTACTGAAACTCATAAAACAAATCAATCCTTTTATGCTCTTTCTTCTCTGACTTCGTTCAAAGAAGCCGTCATCCCCAAAACTCCGGTCAAACCAGATAAACAGATTCTCCCTATCAAAGAAATTTGGCTTTCTTCTGTTTGAGAATACCTCCATAACCAAGTTCAGAGGCATCAGTTTCAACAATCATAAAGCCTGTTGGATCTGGAATTCCTAAACATGGAAGTTTTTTGACAATCTGTTTAATTTTCTTAACTGTTTGGGTCTGTTCTAAACTTTAAGGGATTGGATCTTTGTGAAGACGTTTATACAACGGTTCATAGATCTGTCTTATATTTGGAATAAAATTTGAGATGTAATTTAAACATCCTAAAAATCTTTGTAACTAGGTTTTATCCTTATATATATATATGGATATATATGTACTAATATACTTAAACTATTTTAATATATGTATATGGTATACACACACACACACACACACACACACACACACACACAAATACCATATGGTATATATATATACTATTTATATTATAATACCCCACCTACTTACGTAACCCAAAATAGGTTGGGAATGTCGCCCCATCCTTTGGATTAGGGGTCTTTATAACGAAAGAATAAAAGAATTTCAACTTTTAAAGAAAGTCTAAGGGAAAAATTAATTTTAAAAAAAAACTTCAATACTTATACAAAAGTTCCCACATAAAATTAATATTCAAAGTGAATATCCAACAAATGGACAAAGAAATTCCATAACAAAAATTTCAAGTTATTGATCTTTCAACCCGATCAAGACTTGAGGCACCCTGAAAACATGAGTTCAAAATAGTGTGAGATTGGTTATCTCAGTAAGCTCCGTGTGTGCGTTGACTAAGAAAACAGAACACTTTTCATGATGCATGCACTAATAATATATCAAAAGCTTTATCATGCCTTCTTTACAAATTTAATTCTCACTTCTTGAAAGATGGTAGTGAGAAGTCATGAAGCAAAATACTTTTAGAATATTTTGTTTGGAAAGATATGAATAATTAAAAGATATTAAGCTTCGAATAAAATTCTAAGGACATTTTGGAACAATTCCACGGAAATAGTTCATCAATTAAAAGCAACCAAGATAATGTGACAGGGCTGAGAGGTGGCTCTCACTTCTGTGAAGCACTTGACTCCCAACACCTGGTAGGTGTACATCCTACCAAATGAGATTCTCCTCCCTCTTTCACTCAATCCAATTCGGCTGTCTCACTTCCGGCCATCGGTTTTACTAGAACCCCATCGCTAGCTGAGGACGACTCAACCTTCTATTCTGACACCCTGATCGAAAAGAGTCAACCTCTCGAAGGTGGCCACCTATCGAGAGATATCCGTAGACCAACCAAAGGCTAGTATAGAGGTCTGGCCCCTATTGAGTACTCAACGTTAGTTAATCTTCGCAATTCATAAGGCTCCAAAGCAGATTCTACAAAATTAGCTCAATACAATTCTAAACAACATTTTTCAACTCGCACAAAAAATTTTAGAAGGCATGGTTTTGAGTCAACATTTTATTCCAAGTGTTCATGGTGAAGGAGCCACAAGCTCAAATAAGTCGTGCTCTGATTTTCGAAAAGTATATGCATGATCAAGAATTCATCTCTTACATATTCAAAATAAATCAAAATGTTTGATACTTGGCCCCTAAGTCATGCTTGACATATTTTAAAAATTTCTAAATTTAGAAGTTTCTAAAATTAGAAGTTTTCCAAAATATAGAAAGTTTTCAAAATAAGAAGTTTCTAAATATAAAAGTTGTCAAAAATTAGCTATCATGCTATTATTTCGTGTTTGCAAGAGATACACACCTTTCAAACCAGGACAATGAAATAAAATTAATTTCATGAATGTAAGGGAACTTACCTTATCCTTAAGCTTAGGGTATGAACTCTAGTAAGTTGGACCTTACCCTTGATAATCTTCCAAATCTAGCAAAGAGTTTATATACATTAATCACATATTTCCTAGATCATCCCAAACAAAATTCAAGTCCATATTATACACCAAGTATATATTATGCCTATACTATCCTTTGCTTGCCAAATAATACCAATAAGCAGAAGCATGAACTCTACATATACTCAACACCTAAGAACTTCCATCAATCTCTTAGAAAGTATAAAATCCACCCTTTAACATTTCTCATGAAATTACATTAAACTTAGTAATTTAACATAAAACCCCTTAGCTGCCTTCAATTTCTAGCAACTATAGTCTAAACTCCTAAGGGTAAAACCCTCTATAAACCACTCCGATTGACCTCAAATTTTGTTGGCATATAGCTTAACATGTTATAAATGAAATACACTAAGCACATTCAGAAAATCAGGCTCATACAAATCATAGAAAATTCTAAACCCAAACTGCTCAAATTTGACTCAATTTTGGCTATGCTGAAAAGAAAATTAATAATTTCCAACTTTGACCCCGTTTTAACCCCAACTTTTCCAGATTGTTTAAGCACACAAAAACCTGCATTATCAACCTTTTTACCCGAACAAACCATGCTCAAAACAGATTGCAAAATAGTGACTTCCGAAAATCCCCTGTTGCAATAGACCAGAGTAACTTCCAGAATAATACTCCTTATAGAAACATGATATTTATGTATTAAAATAAGTTTCAAAAAGTTTTTTCAAAAATCCAATCTTGTCCTGTATTTTCTTGAGGTCAATTGACAGCTACCAAATAAATAGCAAAACTTCAGCTTCCAACATGCATTCGGTTCACTTGAAACAAAAACAAATAGAAGAGACAAATAGGAGCATATATTGTGAAACTATCCATAGCCTCCATATGCATTTAGTCCATGAAAAGAAACAAGTAGAAGAGAACAAATAGAAGGGACAAATAGAAAAAGTTCATGATAAGAAACGAGTGGAAGAAATAAATTGCAGCAAGCATTCTCCATGTACAATTCGGGCACAAAAAGACAAGTAAAAGTAATCAGTAGGCATTGCAATTTCTATTTCAATTTCATGCACAAGGAGATAAATAAAAGCAACCAGCATGCCTTGCAAATTCCATTTAAAATTCGTGCATAAGGAGACAATTAAAGTAGCCAGCTTGCCGGCCAAACCCATTCAAAACACATGTACATGTTGCTTTTTTTTTTCCAAGAGAAAATAAACAAAGGATCAAGCTTGTTACCTCTTGAAATCCTTTTAGGAAAAGAGAAGATCAACCTAGGATGTTAGCCGCTATGTGTGTCGGCCACAATAACAAAACCGAAGAGAGTTTGCTGTGAAGTTGGTTAAAGAAATATGTATATGTGTCGGCTATTTTGCTTACTATGGCAGTGTTTTGTTGTTCAAGTTGAAGAGGAAATCGTGCACCATTGGAGAGAAGTAGCAGTGCACAATAATGGCTGAAGTTCTTGAGGGTTTCAAGAGTTCCTAGGAGTGAAGGTAAGCTGAGATTTTCCTTAGGCAAAGGAAGGAAACTCGTGAAGCTAGGGCAGTTGAGATGCACTGGTTGATAGGAGGAAAAGGTGAGGTTTGTTTAATTTCAAACACACTTCTAATCAAACCATAATCTTATAGATACTAACAGCTTTTGACCAGTTCTGAGAAATACTAGGGGGTGGTTGGCAACAATGAAGGGAAAAAACAAAAGGTCTCCTAACTAAATGATCATATATGCCAACTGGTACATAATATCTTACCAAAGTATGCATATAATATTTTAATGCAAAGTAGAAGAAAGTCTTACTATAATATTGCTAAATGATTATATTAATATGCCTAAAGCAAAAATTACTAGGACTAGGTAATTCAAATGGGATGGCTAAACGAGACCAATCATATGAATGCACAATTTAATATCATACAAGGAATATATATATATATATATATATATATATATATATATATATATATGGAAGGAAATCATTTGGTTATAACATTATCAAGATAATATATATAATATTATTATAATTCATCAACAAAAAACAACTATAACAATAAATAAGTTTTCAATAGATAATAGATAATAACAATATAGTTCTAATTAGTATAATAATAATTATTATTACTATTATAAATAATTAATAGATGACCAATAAAAAATGGAAGGTATAATAGCCTTTTAGGAATAATAATAATAATAATAATAATAATAATAATAATAATAATAATAATAATAATAATAATAATAATAATAATAATAATAATAATAATAATAATAATAATAATTTTCATGTAAAGCATTTCATGGCACAATAATCAAATAATGCCTTCCACTATTCCTAAATCACTATTAAAAATTCAATGCGTCACTTATTCAAATAAATTTAAAATATGCACATATCATTATGACACAACCTTGCAGATTCATGAAACAGGCATATATTATGTTCAAATATATATGTTCATATTCAATGCATGCTAATTCTCATAAATTAGGTGTTACCAGAGTGGGGTATTACATATATATACTATATACTATATATATACTATATAAATATATTATATATATAAATATATATTATACATATATATTATATATATACTATATATATAGTGTATATATATACACTATATATATAGTATATGTATATATATATATATATAGTGTATATATATACACTATATATATATATATATACATATACACTATATATATAGTGTATATATATACACTATATATATATATATTATACATATACACTATATATACTATATATATAGTGTATATATATACACTATATATATATATATATACACCATTCGTCGTCTCTTTCATGTATCTTTCATATGAATCTTCCATTTTTCATCTGGTTATTTGACAACCTACTTGTATTTGCAGTTTTTATCAGGTGACTATAAGAATTTTCGTCATTCAATTAATATCCTCAAAGATAATAGGGACAATTGTTCTTTTAGGCCGATGACTTTGCCTGCTAGATTGCGAATGACTACTTCACTACGAAGGATGAAGGTGATCTCATGCTTCAAGTCTTCAGGAAGAAAAGAAAATGGCTAGTTAGAATTCTAACTCCTTGCCATTAGTACAACTGTTCTTATGCCAGAAAGCTGGATAATTGCCTGGCCATTTTCTTATCCTTTCAGAGACTTGAAGTATAAACTCACCTTCGTCCTTCGTAGTCAAGTAGTCTTTCATAAATCTAGTAAGAAAAGTCATCGGTCTAAAAGAATAATTGTCCATACCATCTTTGAGGATACTAATTTAATAATGAAAATACTTATAGCCACCTGATGAAAACTGCCAAGACAAGTGGGTAGTCAAATAACCAGATAATAGGGATAATAGATTCATATGAAGGGTACATGAAAGAGAAGAAAAATGGTTTTGAAGATGTAAAGGCTTTTGCTTTTTTATATGATTTGAACTTTTTTTTTTAATGATCACCATTTTGTTTTTAAAAATTGCCACCTAGTTAAGTTAGGCCTGGAAAATGTCCATTTCTTATCTTAGACTCTATTTCTTCAACACTCTTTTAACAATGACTTCTATGATCTTATTTTTTACATCAATCTTCACTCCATTGATTTTTCTTCAAAATCGAGACTTACATAATTGGTTTGAGTTATTTCTGGTGTTGATTGTAGATGGACAATCGAAGTTGGAT
The DNA here is from genome assembly GCA_026120185.1 of Voacanga thouarsii. Classification (NCBI taxonomy): domain Eukaryota; kingdom Viridiplantae; phylum Streptophyta; class Magnoliopsida; order Gentianales; family Apocynaceae; genus Voacanga; species Voacanga thouarsii. The sequence goes on along the minus strand of JANUWF010001547.1, from coordinate 348,544 downwards.
GTATAGAAGGTATGTTCTCGGTATTAAGGGTATTACTATTGAATTTGAACGGGGAGTTAAAGAATTTCTGACATTTGCAACTTCGAATGTATTGTCATCCAAGATAAGATGTCCATACTCAAAGTGAACAAATAAGAAGTATTTGGTCCCACCCAAAGTCAAAATTCATTTATATAGATATGAATTTGTTGGTAATTATCAACTGTGGACTTGTCATGGTGAACCGCATCATACAACATTGAGAGAGCCCGCCACGGTTTCAATGAAAGCAATTGCTGAAACTTATTCCAGCAACCTATTTTGAGAAATAGTTTTAGATGCTGCAAGGCTTGAGTTTGTGGTTCTTGGGCCATCTGAAGATTCTATTGAAGAACTCCAAATGCAGAAGCATAGAAGTTCTATAACATGTTGCGAGCAGCTGATAAGCCAATATCTAAGGGTGTTCGAGCCATTCACAACTTTCATTTATCTCTCAGTTGTTAAATATCAAGTTAAAAAATAATATGTTTGAGAGATGTTTCAACCAAGTGGTTTAGCTCATGAAGGAGGTCGTCCCAGGCTCCAATAAAATACTTAATGATTTCTATAAGTTTAAGAAATTAGTATTTGGTCTTGGTTTGCCTATTCAGAAAACAGATGTATGCACGAGTGGATGTATGCTGTATTGGAAAGATGATCTTACTTGTAGAGAATGTAAGTTTTGTGGTCATCCACGGTACATGCAAAAGAGGGATTTGGGGAGTAGCAGACAAAAAGAAATACCCGTTAAGAAGATTTCAATAACAACTCGTTGCGGTGGTTATATGCTTCTGAAACGACTACATTACACATGAGATAGCATGTTAAGAGCATGAGGAGGATGGATACATGAGTTATCCTCATGATGGTGAGGCTTGGAAATAGTTTGATAAGAGTAACCTTGAATTTTCAAAGGAGGTGTGAAATGTAACGCTTAAAATGTGCATAGATAGGTTTGCTCCATTCAAGATGTCTAGAAAATAGTATTTATACTGGCCAATTATACTTATTCTATATAATCTTCCCCTGTAAATGTGCATGAAGGATCCAGTAATGTTCTTGACTATTATTATTCCAAGCCCAAAGAACCCTAAACACAAAGTTGATGTTTATCTACAACAATTGATAGATGAATTGAGTAAGTTATGGTCTGATGGTATCCCCACATATGATATATCTAAGAAACAAAATTTTTAGCTATGGACTGCACTTATGTGGATGATAAACAATTTTTCAGCTTATGGAATGTTAAGTGGGTGGAGTACTGCAGGTAGATTTGCATGTCCATACTGCATGGAGCGTAGTAAATCTTTTAAGCTGCAGTTCGAAGGTAAAACTTCTTGGTTTGATTGTCATCGCCATTTCTTACCGTTGGATCACCTATTTAGAAGGGATACATGATCATTTAGAAGGGATAGAGGCCAAGAAACCTCATCGCCGGCGTCACATCTAACAGAGGACCAAGTATGGGAAAGAGTGTGCCATTTTCCAAGAATAATAGATTCATGATACGAATTAGGGAGAAGCAACGGTAGAGGTGTAAATCATAATTGGGTGAAAAGGAGCATTTTTTAGGACTTGCCTTACTGGCGTACTCTACTAGTGCCCAATAACATAGATATTATGCATAATGAAAAAAATGTGTTTGATAATATTTTTAATACTATTATGGATGTGAAGGAAAAAACAAAAGATAACTTAAAGGTACGATATGATCTTGAGACGTATTGCTATAGGCCTGAACTAAAAGTTTGTGGAGCAGGCGAAGGAAGGGTGTTCGTGCCAAACGCATGTTATTCATTGAGTGTAGAGGCTAAGCGCTCGCTACTTGAATGGGTGAAGAAGTTGCAACTTTCAGATAGATATGCTTCAAACTTATCAAAATGTATTGATTTGAAAGAGTTGAAGATGTCTGGTATGAAAAGTCATAACTGCCATGTGTTTATGGAACGATTACTTCCAATTGCATTAAAAAAATTTCTTCCTGTCAATGTTTGGAACATGTTAATGGAATTAAGTCTTTTTTATAGGGATTTGTGCTCACCTAAATTGTCAGTGGCTCACATGAAGAAATTGGAGAATGAAATTCCTATGCTCATATGTAAACTAGAAAAAATATTTTCCCTAGTTTCTTCGATGTGATGAAGCATCTAGTGGTTCATTTACCTTATGAAGCTTTTGTTTGTGGTCCAGCTCAATACAGATGGATGTATCGCTTTGAAAGGTACGTAGGTATTCAATATGCTAGTTATTGACATTATAATACATGATAATAATATGGTCTGCAAAATTGTGATCAAATTTTCCATGTTTCAAATAACAAGTTCTTGTATTGTTTAAAGATCAAAGTTAAAAATAAGGCAAGAGTAGAAGGATCAATTTGTAATGCATACCTAGTCAAAGAAGCATCAACGTTCTTTTCCTACTACTTTGAGCCACATGTTCAAATAAGATATACACAAGTGGCACGCAATGCAGAGGAAATAATTGAGCACGTGCACGAACAATCTTTGCTCTCAATATGCAATGTTGCAGGAAGGGCATTCGGGAAGAAACAAACTCGATTCTTGACATCCGAGGAATTTCGTGCTGGAATAAATTACATTTTGATGAATTGCTATGAGGTTCAACCATATATTAGGATTTTTTCTGCAATGTTATGCTCCCATCACATAGGTGTTATAGAGTTGGAAGTTGAGAGAAGGATAAAAAATGAATTTGCTAGATGGTTAAAAAATTATGTAAGTTCTTAAAGGTTTTGATTGTCAATTAGTGTGATTTTAATGAGAACTTACGTAATATAACTTTCTTCTAGGTGCGTGACCCAACCAATGGAGTGACAAACAAATGTTTGTAATACCTTTCGTGGGGACCGTCGAGAGCAGTAAAATCGTTTCAAGGACACGTAATTAATGATTATCGATTTTGCATGAGTGACCATACAGAACATAGAAAAAGTGTCAACTACGGAGTTTATATTAAAGGCACTGAGAACAAGCATGGCAGTGTTGATTATTATGGGGTCTTAACGAAGGTTTTTGAACTTTAATTTCCTGGTTAACTAATCCAGAAAGTTGTACTTTTTAAGTGTGATTGGTTTGACCTTACATCAAATCAGGGATTGAGGGTACACCCTCAATATAAGTGATATTAACCATAAGAGGCGTTATCCTAAATATAACCCTTTTGTATTAGCCCAACAAGTACTTTAAGTGTACTTTGCTACATATCTTTCATCTAAAAGACAGAAATCTGAATGGATGATAGTCTGCAAAACTAAAGCATGCCATGTATTTGATGCACCTATTGTTGATAGGACTTAACAAGAAGAAGTTGATGACAATGCTGCAATGACTATATCTTTAGTGGTCGATCTTGGGTCCCTAATACACGTGGAAGGCATAAATAAGATGTTGGATGTTCGGGAAGAGATATTAGATTGGGGTTGAGATTTACATGAGGATAAGGATGATGACGAGGGTAATTGGGAGACAGAAGTTGATTTGGAGGATTACAGTTTAGATAACGACACAAACGAATAGTACAGACTATATACTTAGTATTTTTTTGAACGTAATTTTGTCATCTTATTTACTTATTATACTCTGGAGAGCAAGCTAATTTTTTTTTTAACTTTAAGTGTTAGAATATGTTACTAATTTCTTTACATTGCAATGCAAAATTGTAACAATTTTCTTCTTCTACCTAAATATGTCTTCTAGAGATCAGCTACCTACTGATGACTCATAGCATACTCAGTCGTGAGACTGAACGTCCTCACCCACACATGCTTCTCGGATACCATCTATAGAGCAAGATAGAGAGTCCCCTACACTTTCATCGTTTTTAGCGTCGCATCGTCCTGGATCATAGGCATAAGATCCCCGACTATTGATTATACCACGAGGGGACGTGTATATTTATAGTCTTACGTTGCTCCTCGAATATTAAATGAGTCTTATTGCCATTGGGATGTATGCCCTCTTAGATTAGGTTTCTGTTGTAATTTTGACTTGTATTAATAAAAGTATTTTCTCAAATATTGTTTGTGAAATCTTCTTTATATTTGTGCACAGTTTTCATTGAAAAAGACCCATTATATTTAAGTAAATGATTCATGTGAATAGAAGTCTTTTATAGTAAGGTATGGATCATGAGATACTTAACACATAAACTACTATTCTTAACTGGATGATAAGAATGAGAATCTCATCATGGTAAGGTTATTGTATTATAAATTCTAAATAGGGAATGTCTTACCTTTAGCCAATGAGTAGTCTTCTCATTTCATAATACAAGCGTATTTTGAATACGTAGAACAAGACCTGTAGTAGTGGTTTCTAAAAGTACTAAGTGATAGAAATCTGGACTACTACTGCTATAGTGTGGACTTGTACTCTACAACTTGAGTATGAGTTGATAGTCTGATGAAGTTAGAAATGTATGCTTTGATATATTATAGTTGAGATTCTTTAGAAGGACCAATATACTTGTATATTGGATATATATAATTAGTTAGTCAATATAGACTTGTACAAGATAGTGTCTACACTATATCGCCCCTTGTGGTTATCCGAATGATCTAATTATCCAGGGCTCTGAGGAATATGACTTGTATATTGGCTTTAAGGTAGCTCCCTTGGAAAGCGAAAATATTCCAAGAAGTTGTGGATTATTGGACTAGAAGCCTAAGGATGGTAGATACCTTTTAGAGAGGTGTTAGTACACTCTTTCCTTTCTAAATGCACGTCGGTGTGTAGAGGGGTATTTTAGTCATTTCACTTGTAGAACGAAGACATAGCTAACACAACATTGACTTTGTGGTCAATATTTTTTTATGGTGATAATAAAAAATATTTAAAATATAAAATACAACTATTTATATAACAATGATATTTTGGTCATTTTAGTAGCCAAGACGAGGTGTCTTTTTGGTCCTTAAAATAGCCTCTAAGTCCTAATTAATTTTAGATCGAGAAAAAGGTTTCAATTAAAAAGGATTTTATTTTATTTAGGAAGTCTAATTTATTTTTGAACTGGAATAAAATAAAAGAATGAGAGAAATTAAATTTATTATCTAGTTTAATTAGTTAATTAATTATTCAGGACCTAAGCCTATATTGAATAATTAGAAAATTGACATGGGCTTAAACTAGTTAATTAAAAGTCTTAAATAATCATTTTAGTTCATTTGAGCTCATTAATTATTCATTAGGTTATTTTAATAGACTCAGAAAATAAATAATTAATGATTATTATTTTTGAGCTCATTGGATTCAAGGAAAATAATAAATTATTTTTAGCCCAATAGCCTGGACTAAATATTTTTTTTTATTTACGGAATAGAAGAGTTAAGGCTGAGCCAAACCTCTTCTGTTGATAGCCTCCGGGAGTTTTGAAATATCAAAACCCCAATGTTTTGGTGATTGAAGTGAATAGTCATCATTTTTGTTTTGGAAACTTATTGAACAAACTAAAAAAAACCAGAAGCCTTTCTCTCTCTCCTGTGCGTTTCTTTCTTTCCTTGTTTTTTTTTATTTTGCTAATCAATAGTAAAGGTTCAAGAATTGTTTTGAGGCAAGTTTATCCTCGCCTAAGTTGTTTCACCAACGAGTAATAGGAGTTGGAATATTCTGAGTTCTTAAGAGGGTTTTGGCATTCATGCCACATAGATACAGAAGGATCGCGGGTGAAGAGCCAGAAACATCATCCAGGTTAGGGGCAACTCTTGTGATCCAGTCGGCTTCTTCACAGCCAAAGGAAAATTTACGACGTAAAGGTATCAATTTAACTCTTCCATTGTGCGGTGTCGTTGTTTTTTCTGACTTTATTCGTTGCATGCATGGCTTCTATTAGTTTTCAGAGCATCAATTGCTACTAACTGTTTTACATTACTTTTGAAGATTTGCTGGTTCTGACAGATGTGTACGGGAGATCACATCCATTTTCCAGAGGTACTTCGACGTGCCTTACGCGACATATGTTGATGTCCCGATGAGCGTGAAGAATGTCTGATTTGGTGAGTTTGAGGTAAGTTACTATGTATTGTAGAAATTATTCTACATTACCTTTTTTCCCTTCATATATATACATATATATATATATATATATATAATAATCTATTTTGAACTAACAATTTGGATATATGTATTAAAATTTTCTTTTTTGTATAAACTATTTCGTTGGGCCGATGAGCATAAGTGCCGAATCCGTTTTTCTGACACCCTCTCGAGGATACGGAGGATGACCCTAGCTGGCCAGACTCTCTCCTAGATCGACTCTCGCCACTGAGAGGCGATGCAGTAGCACTGGGCCACACAAGAGTTTCAACAAGTTTCCTCCAATGCTTGGAGGAATAGGGGTCAGGGTACCTCCACTCATATTGGAGGCTCAGTGTCATTTACAGTTCATGAGGAGTGTATGGTAAATTACATCGATTGTTTATACATTTTGAAATATTACATCTCACAATTAATTTTTTGGGACACTATTCTTGTGAATTAAATTTTTAATTGCAGCGGCAGAAGATGGGCGATGACTTCAGCCACATTGAGTGGTACGAGAGGCTGCACACATTTTAGGGTGATGAGAGGCAGGAACAGCATTTCAGCGAGCACTCTCACAAGATATTAATAATTATTAATAATTTTCAGTACTTTAAATTACTTTTTGATAATTTATATTTTACTAAATAAAATACTATTGATTGAATTTCAGGAGGACGTGACGACTAAGAGGGAGCATCTTACTCAGGCATCTTTGTTCTCATCTGCTAGTGTTATGTCTTTAGTTGTCCCCGACGAGATGTCACTATTTCTCAAGAAGGTGGCAGGTACAATTGAGGACGCGTGTTTGGACTAGTTTTGAGACTTCGCGAGTTAGACAGCAGCTCGACCAGGGTTTCTTGCCATCCACACCCTCTACACCTATTGACATAGATGACATAGTAGAGAAGAGGGTTGATGAGAGGGTGCATGCTGTAAGAGATGACTTAAGAAGGATTTCGACAAGAAGGTGGATCATATATAGCATCACTTTAGTGGATTTATGAGCATGATGTCACAAAAGTTTGGGATAATGCTTCCACCATTTTCATTGATTCATGAAGATGATGATGTGGATGAGATGGGGAGCAGCTTCATTTCGCCACCAGATCCTTATCCTTCGAGGCATTCTCGTCCTCCTTCTCCTTCACCACCTCCGTCAGCTGGCGCCACTACTCCCGTAGTGTAGGATTTTATTAAAGATGTTATCTTGTATATTACGTTTACTTCACATTATACATTTGTGTTCAATAAATGTATTTTCTATTATTGAGATGATTATTTGTTATTTACATTTTAATAAGAATAGTTTACATTTTATTGTGATGGAACATTTGTGTGGTATGTATTGTTTGATATATGATACAAGAGGTTCAAGATAAATTCAAAATGTGCTTTGAAATATGAAAAATCATTAGCAATGGTTTAGCTATAACAATAATTAGTGACGACGTCCCTACAACAATAAAGCTTTTATTTTAACCATCTATAACCGTTGCTAAACCATAGCAACTTAGCTAGAGTTCAAGCCGTCGCTACACCATCTCTATGCATGCGAGGGTGTAGTGACGGCTTGATATTGTCAACATTATAAAATTTGGATTTAATCCATTGCTAAACATCGCCAATATAGTGACGGTTTAGCGACAGTGATAAATAAACCGTTGGCAAACCATTGCAACTTTAGCGATGGTTTTCCCACGGTGTAAATAAATTTATAATTAATAGGAATTCGAAATTCTTGTTCACCGTTGTTATTTTGTCGCTAATATGAACTTTAATCGACTATTGGTCTGGTGATGTTTCGTCACAAAGCCGTTGCTACTTCCAATGGCTTTTCCATCTCATCGCAAATATTTTATTTAGCGACTGGGATTTTAGCTATCGATGTGCCTGCCGTTAGACTGTCACTAAGATTGTTGGGTGACGGCGTAGCGACGGGAATGGCCATCGCTAATATCTTGTTTTCTTGTAGTGTGACTATGAAACCCTACATTATAGTTAAGGCCGTGTATTGTGAGACTCTGCAACACAATACAAGTAGGTGATTAGCCCATTGGGTGAGATACTCCTCTATTTCTACACCATAACTTACCAGTTGTCTATTTCCAAAAAAAATAGCCCATTTGGACTGAGTTGGTAGCTCAGACCGATATGACTAACTAGTATTGGCACCCTATCCAGAAAGAGCTCATCTTCCAGAGGTGACCTCCTACCAAGAGACTTACCCTAACCTTCTAAGACTAGTACTAATGGTTTACCCTTATTGAGTACTCAATGTTTTCTTGTTCCTTTCCAGAAAAATTCACAAAGTATTTCATTAACTTGAAAATGCAGTAACAAAGACAGTGACTAACCATACTGCATTTCAAGAATATAACTTTTGTGTCACAATATAAATTCAATTGACTTGCAAATAGAGCATTGTTCGATCAAAAGTTTATATAAGGACTTACTTGTCAATCTTACTTAACTCTTGAGCTGGTGAGTTGCTCCTTGTGCTTGGGTTCTACTTCCATATAACAAGAAAATTACAAATCCTTAATCAAATACTACCCTCGTAGGCATAATAATACCCCCAAAGTTTAACTTCCCCATTTCACCTAAGTATAATGATTATCCCATACAATGGTATTTAACTCTAATCTCAAAACTCCTTTGACCAAAACTTCGCATATAAGGATCTCTAACAAAGCAAATAAATAAGAAGCAAATATTCAAATAAAAAAAATTAACATGTGCTAAATAACATGGCAATTCAAACAATATGTACTAAATAATTATTATATACCAAAATAATAAATTTTTAGTTTAACCAAATAAATGAAGAAATGATAATTAATAAATAGTGGATTAATATTAAATATAAATTAATAAATAATAAATAAATAAGAAATAAATCATAACTGATAATTAATAATTAATAAATAAAGGATTATAATATATAATAGTAAATAATAATAATAATACTGGTAATTATTAACAAATTATGAATAATATATACATTTATTAAATAATAATAACAACTACTAGCTATTGTGGCGACAATCACAATAGTTATGACAATAAATATAAAATAATAAAATTGGTAATAATATTAATAAATGAATTTAATAATGTTAACAATAAGTTAATAAATAGATTTCGTAGATAAGTAGTTAAATAACTCTATAAATATTAGTTACCATGAATAATAGATTTTATGAATAACAAAATGTCTTAATTATATATATATATATATATATATATATATATATATATATATATTTATATATAATGATATCAATATAATAATTAGGAGTATGATAATATTAATACCAATATATATGTTAATATAATATGCAATAGAAAGGATCATATGATATCTATTCCATACTAATTAAGCATAACCGTACTAAGTCAAATAACACATAATAATCACATGAATGGCTACAATCCAAATAGTTACATTATCCACAAAGGACAAGGCCATAACAAACCACTTCATAATGCATGTAATTCCATCTTAATATATGTCTTCCCTAAATAATCCAAAAGTGACCGACACACCAACATGAATCTCCACTGACCAAAAAGTCATCTTTCACCAAAAATGCATAGACAAAAAAAAAAGTCATCTGCAATCAACAAATTCTAAGCACCAATGCACGCCCGCAAATCACAAATCCCACTAACCAAATGTCTCCCAATTTTAGTTCCAAAAATTGGAAATCAAAATAAGAAGTAATGGGTTTTGAGTTTTACTTGCAGAAAGGAGGTGTGCAGATCTCAAAAAAAAAAAAAAAAAAAAAAAAAAAAAAGAAAAAGAAAAGGTGCGTGTTTGCTTGGTTTCGGCTGAAGCTTGATGAGCAATAAATCCTTAGCTGATTCAGCCTTGCTCGTTTTCGGCTTAACAACAGAAAAAGCTGTGAACAATCCTAGAGTCGTGGAAGTCCTCTATTCTGTACAAAGTGAAGAGTGCAGCGGAGAGGAGTCGTCTTGATTTCTTCGGTTTGAAATGGAGAGAAGGGTAACCGTCGGTTCTGGTTGCTTTGCCAAAGCAATGTGCTACGGTTGTGGTGGTATAGAGAAGAGAGAGTAAGAGGAAATGAAACGTGTATGTGCTCGGCTTCCTTGAGAGAACATAGACGCCAAAACTACTAGGTGTTTTATAGTTCCTTGTGGAAATGAAGTAGAGTGACCGAGAAAGCAAATGGGAGATGAAAGTGAGAAAAGAATGACTGAGTGGTGTGCTTCTGTGGAAACGTGATGAAGTCGAATGCTTTCGGTGAACTGTTTGTTTGGTTTTGTGTAATGCAATTTGATATTTTGTTTAGATAAAGTATATGGATAGGATGGCAATGGGATGGTTTTTAGATAGGTCTCATACGTTTGAAATTTGAAGAGAATAGCATTGTTTCTTTCAAACTTGAAAACTCTTAGATGGCTCATCTTGATATAAAAAAAAAAAAAAGGAAAAAAAAAGAAAAAAATAGAGGCTGAAAAATTATCTTGATATTTTAAATTTTGAAAAGGGATGTTAGGATAATTGGCAGCCAGGATAAATAAGAATTAAATGGATTTTGAGAGATAAAGTATTATGGGCTCGTGTTGGGATAAAATTCTAATAGTTAGTCCCTTTTACGAAAATCAGATTTTAAACAAAAGGATAAAATCAGTTTTTAAAATTTCGGATATATGCCTTCTGTATGAAATTCAAACTTTTCATAGGGAATAAAAGAAATGGCAGCTAGGATTTTCAAAAGGGATATTCTGATAAGTGGTTTAAAGATAATTGTAAGATAAATGAAAAATTAGATTTGAATATAAAATCATATATATATTAATTTTGATAATTAATCTTTCAAAAAGATAATGGAAAAAAAAGGTTGAATTAAGAGATAAAAATTTGGGCTTTAAAAATGATGACGGGATAACTCCAATTCGGCCAAGAGGAAAAGATAAACCAGGATTAAGAAGCCTTTAGTAAAAGTTGGGATTCGAATTCAAGCTGATGGGCATTAGCTTCAAAGCTCTAACCATCTCACCACACTAATACTTGTGTCCACTTCCTGTCTGACCAAGTCATTTTACTTCTATCTCATTTTTAACTCATAACCTCAACTAACACTATCACATATAAAAGCTTAAATGCATAATCAAGATAAATTCCTTATTCAACCAAACTACTAAATAAAGTCACAAACATTCTAAGCAAGACACATATGAATGCATCAAAAATTTCATATGCACATGATATATGTTATGCAGTGTATATTCCCCTTCCTAAGCTAAGGGTGGTTTTTGGTAGGGTATTATATCCCCCCCCCCCTCTTCAAAAATTTTGTCTCAAAATTCGCAATATCGAACCTTTTGTGTAATTCTAGGTATTTCCTCTTCATCCATTCTTCTGTTTTCCACTTAGCATCCTGTGTTAGTGATGTTAGTATAACACCTTTACCATTGGTATTTGCTTATTCTGAAATTTCTTAATACTCCGATCCAAGATCTTAATCGTTTTTTTTTTCCTACATAGCTCAGGTCGAGATATAACTGAAGTGGCTCCTTGTTGAGCACATGCTTCGGATCAGGTTAGTATTTCTTGAGTTGAGATATATGAAATAGGTCATGTATTTCACTCAGACCATCCGGCAAATCTAATCTATATGCAAGTGGTACAATCCTTCTGATTATTTGGAATAGCCTAAAGTATCTCAGAATCAACTTGCATCCTTTCGGGTGCTTCAGAATTCCTTTACTCGGAGTCTACTTTAAGAACGTTTGGTCAGCTATTTGAAATTCTAGTTCCCCAGTTATCAATAAAGAAGAACTTACTTGATTATCAAAGAAGTTGTTATGATTGAAGAGAATTGATGCTTCTACCGATTGGAAGATGGCGTACATTTATAAGAAGTAACAAAAGGCACGAGGACAAGTATAAGCACATAGTGCCTTTTTTTTTTTTTTTTTGTGAAGGAGAAAGAACTATGTAGAGATGTCACAAACCAAGAGGTGCTAAATCAAAAGAATAAAGAAAACCATTAAGTAGACGGATAGATCCCCAATGTAGAAAGGAATAGAAGATCAACATAGGTATGATATATGAAAAGTTTAGGTATAATGTTGATGAGTTTGATGACAAACAACTGCAAACAATAAATGAAGTCCTTAAGATTTCCTCAAATAACTAAGTCTTGGGAGAAAGCACACAGCAACAACAAAAGGTGCAGGAAGAAATTTTGCAAGAAGAAGCTCAAAAGAAAAAGAAAAGGGGTGAAGTTAAGAAGAGTGTTTCCTTATCTAAGAAAGTTACCATCATGGCTTCTTCTTTTGATGCATCCGTATATGATGCTTAAAGTTCTTCTTCTGATAAGATAAACATAGATGTAAAAATAGATTTTTTACTGAACTCTTGGAGGCTTCCTTCACACTTCTCATCTTACTAATTACAACATATCTTCTAAAGTATTCGGGTCAGAGCTAATGCAAGGATTGGGAATCCCCTAATGAAACGACAATAATATCTTGCTAACACCATTAAATTCTTACTCCTCGTAACAAATTTGGGTTACCTCAAGTGACAAGACTCTACACCTAGTTGAATTTAAATTATTCTTATCTTAAGTTACTACATGTCCCGAAAGTAAAACTACATTCAACCAAAATTCACACCTACCAAATTAGTAAACAGCTTTTGCCCCTCAACATTGCTAAAGCTAATCTCAATTGTTCCAAGCCTATAACTATCTTCACCATATATTCTTCCCTAGGCAAATGTAATGTGGTCAACCTCATTAGAATTATATTCAAGAAAACTTTAACCTATCTTCCACACTCGTGGTTCATGTACATATCAATCATTGCAGCTAAAAAAAAAAAAAAACACCTTCAACAATAGCTTATAATTCCTCGTTCCTGATATTAAGCACCACATTTGCCTAACCTCGCATTTTCTGCAGTTAATCACATCTAAACAATCTACGAAAATGCATTACCCTATCTCCATAATTAACATAAACTCCTTGCCCCGACCATGATTTTATGCCTAATATGTTATCATAAGCTTTAAAGAATGCACAAGTTAAATTGCTTTGCAAGTTACTTTTTCTACCAAAATTTCACTTCCCGAATACAACCTATAAATTCTATCTCGAAGCACGGAAAAGTGTGTCCAAATAATTATAAGCCAACTCATGATTATCACGTTTTAGGCAAAAAATACACTATAATATACACAAAATGCATGGTACTAAGTTCAAAGAACGTATTCCTCCCTAAGATTTAAAATAAAGGGTTTACCCTACTACGTCCGATCTCAGGTCTTTTCTACTTAAGGTAGATACCTTAGTCTTCACTAGTGGCCGCCACATCTTATTTCCTCCAATATCTGCATTTTCTTGGTTATCCACTTTATGGTGGTGGGATAACATTTCCCCTTTAGATGGGGGTATCTTTGGACAATTCCCCTTTAGATGTGTAGTTTCCCCACAATTAAAGTATCTTTTGTCGTCTTTTTGGACCAATAATCCTTTTGTACGTGCCCTTTCCTTCCATAGCAATGGAAGGTTATTATTATTGAAACAATATTTGCTAGTGTCATTCATGCTTGTTTCCTATGATTTGTCCATTGCTGTCTTGCTATTCTCTTTTTTAAGGAAATGTTCGATTGCGGATGAGGTTTTTTTAACTGACCAATTCTCATCGCTATTCTCGGTCCGTATAGCAGCATCTATAGTAGTAATATTTGTGGTTGGGAGGAAAAAAATGCCAGTGTCCTCCTCAAATTTGTAAGTTCTTGGAGTATATTTGTCATTTTTATCAATAGCTTAGGTCACAAAAACATCTCTAAGTACTTCCCTAGGAATACGATGGCTGCAAGTATTGAATTGACGTCGAGGCAACATCTTTTTATCACAAAGGACCATCCTCGTTAGGAACGTATGCAAGGAAGTGCTCATGTACATATTGCTATAGGCAAGTTAAATAACATACCATGCATGAAGGAAATGTAATATTTCCCATATAAGGTATTTACATGCAAGCATAAATGTAATTAAGAAAATTTTCAAAAGTAACCAATTCATAAAATTGCACTTATTGCATGCTTGAATGTATAAATCATAAAAGAAATAGATATCATATTTGATATTTTTATTTCATAAGACATGATTTGTAAAGAAATATGAATAAATATGCATTCACGATATCAATTATTTATGGCATTAAGTCAAGCAAAACTCATGATAATATCCTATGCATGTATGCTAATATTCTAAGCTCTTAAAGTTATCGAGTACTGCAGAAATAAAAAGAAGTTCTCAAAACAATTGATTAAAAAGGATAAATACCTCATGCATAAAAGGGAAGTGATTTTGCAAAGAAAGGGACTATCTTATGGATATCCTTATTTTACTAAATAACGTCTTTGATAAAACTACAAAATTCAAGCAAACGAACCAAGTGTCAGGTCTATTAGTCCACCCAAATAACCTAAAAACCCTCATAAGCATAGGTGTATGAAGGTGATATTCTATACTTACGCAATCTTATCATTCGACATGATGATGTATGCAACTTAAGTAATACGACGTGAAGAAAGTATATCATATATCTCTTAGATCTAACTCACATAAACATAAATAGGTATGGAAGCTTTCCAAAAGTAATCATTTCTTGGGATAGTAATTGATGCATATCTAAGCATAGATCAAATAAATATTTTGCATAACATTTGTATTCCATAAATACATAAGCTTTCAAAAATTTAACAATCCAATGCAAATCGAATATGATTAACACATATGCTAGAAATGCTCATTGAGAAACCACTTTTTGCCATCAAATGTCTTATCACCCACTCTCTACCTATCTAGTGCCTAATTGTTACTAGGGCTGTTATGTTTGGACAACCACTCCCAATATTTCACGGTTGGGTCTATAAGCATAAGAAATTCTTTTATCTCTTCACTGTCCATTACCTTAGCCTTTTTCTAGTATCTTTCAAAGTCTTTGCCAATTTCACTCTTATCTCTGGGTTCTTCATATTCTCTCTCTAAGGCCATCAAAATTAGCAGTCAGGTTAACCTCTTGAACTAGTGGGAATGGGGCAAGTACAATAATTTCTACCTTGGCTTCATTATGAAAATCTAGGTCTATCATCTCCACAGGAAGGATTGGTGGTTGGTCTATTATTTGCACCTCGTCATCACTGCTCTAATCCATTGGTAGCTTAGGTTCAAATTTAGAGTCAAAAGAGAGTAGGTTGTCTAGTTGAATCAGAATAGGTGGGTGCCAGGCCAGGTTCTTATAAGCGGTTCTATGTAATTCTATATACATAAACAGTTTAGGTTAAAAAAGATCAAAATATTTAAAGATATAAATCCAAATAATTATGAGTGTAGCCTAAACTAAACTCTGATACCACTTATAACACACAACTATCTACGTACTCTAAAAGGGTGAGGATGCCGCCCCATTCATAGAACTAGGGATCTTTATAAAGATTAAAGGAAGTAAACTACGTTTAAAACTTATTACAACTGAAAAAAATACTTTTACAAGTCTCCAAAATTATCCTAATAAAGTCTTAAAGGGTAGAATATCAAAACAAAAATGAAAATCTTCAATTTTAAGGCAAGATCAACCTTCAAGTAGGATTTTACTTAAAACATGATACAAAATATGGTGAGAATCACTTCCTAATAAGTTCGGTTTGTGCTCATGTCAAGTCTTTGAAAAGATTGCAAGTCATAATCTCTATGCTTTTGAACATAGAGTGGTGTTTTGCATTTACATTTCTCAAATCAAAGTGCACATTTAGAAAAGAAATAACCGCTCTAAAATAAAGGTGACTATGAAACCCTGCATCATAGTTGAGGCCATGAAACCGTACATTATGACCGGATATTTTGAAATCCTACATCACAACGCAAGTGGGTGATTGGCCCATTAGGTGAGATACTCCTCTAACTCTACACCTTAACTTATTGGTTATCCACTTCCAAAAAAATAACACACTTGGAATGAGTTGCTAGATCGGATCAGGATGACAAACTAGTACTGGCACCCTATCCAGAAAGAGCTCCTCTTTGGGAGGTGGCCTCGTACCGGGAGACTTACCCTAACCTTCTAAGGCTAGTACTAATAGCCTACTCTTATTGAGTACTCAATGTTTGCTTGTTCCTTTCCAAGAAAATTCACAAAGTATTTCATTAACTTGAAAATGCAATAATGGCATAGTGTGTTTTGTTCGAAACTTTACTCACATGGAAGTAATATTTTGTTTGAAAACCCTTGTTTGATCAAATGATATTTGGAACAAAGACGGAGACGAACCATACTGCATTTCAAGAATATAACTTTTGTGTCACAATATAAATTCAGTTGACTTGCAAATAGAGCATTGTTCAACCAAAAGTTAGCAAGGAGTTACTTGTCAATTTTACTCAACTCTTGAAATGGCGAGTTGCTCCTCGTGCTTGGATTTCACTTTTGTCTAACAAGAAAATTACAAATCCTTAATCAAATACTACCCCCCCTAGGCATGATAATACACCCAAAGCTTAACTTCCTCGTTTCACCTATGAATAAAGATTATCCCATACAATGGTATTTAGCTCTAATCCCAAAACTCCTTCTTTGACCAAAATTTTGCATATGAGGATCTTTAACAAAGCAAATAAATAAGAAGCAAATATTCAAATAAAAAAATTAGCATGTGCTAAATAACATGGCAATTAAAACAATATGTACTAAATAATTATTATGTACATAAATAATAAATTTATAGCATGCACTTAGCCAAATAAATGAATAACTGATAATTAATAAATTGTGGATTAATATTAAATATAAAATAATAAATAAGAAATAAGAAATAAATCATAACTAATAATTAATAATTAATAATAAATAAATAAAGGAATATAATATATAATAGTAAATAATGATAATAATAATAATAGTACTGGTAATTATTAACAAATTATGAATAATATATACATTTATTAAATAATAATAACAACTAGTAGCTATTGTGGCGACAATCACAATAGTTAAGATAATACATATTAAATAATAAATTTGGTAATATCATTAATAAATGAATTTAATAATATTAACAATAAGTAAATGAATATATAGATTTAGTAGATTAATAGTTAAATAACTGTATAAATATTAGTTATCAACTTATCATGAATAATAGATTTTATGAATAACAATGTATTATATATATATATATATATATATATATATATATATATATATAATGATCTTAATATAACAATTAGGAGTATAATAAAATTAACACCAAAATATATGTTAATATAATATGTAAGTGAAAGGAATATTCGATATTTGTTCCATCACTGCAAGAAAATTGTGAATCTGCCATGAACTTTTGCCACGAAAATTTTTTTGTGGCAATCAGTGATGAATTTGCCATGAAAATGTAAAATACAAAGAAAATTGCTAAGGACAAAATACCATAGCAAATCTGTACCTATTTGCCATGGAATTACGATGGAAATAGTAGCAAATAGTGATGAAAACATATTCCGTTGCAAATCGGCAGCAAAAAAAAAAAAACGCTAAAAAATTATACCAAAAATTAGCCACTGATTTGCGATGGAAAAATTTCCGTGGAAAAATTATAGCATTTTTCAATAAATGAAAAATGAGAGAAATATAGAAGATTTTGTCTCAAATCCATAGCAAGTTGCAATAGTTGTATTCCGTTGTAAATCCGTGACAATCTACTACAAAATAATTTTAAATAAAATTATATATTTTCGTAGCAGATCCCTAGCAAACTGCTAGGGATTTGCCATAGCTTGTAATCTATGGCCAATCCCAAGCAAACGACTAAGGCTTTGTCATAAATTTATTTTTTCTTCTTCTTTGTTCTAATTCTTTTATTTTATTAATTTGTATTAATTGTAATTCGACGCCATTTGAAGAGCAAAGATCAAATATTTTATAAACTTTTTCATTTATTTATCTATAACTTATTTAGTCTTAAAATAGGATATGAGAATTAATAATTGAATGTGTTTTATATTTTTATTTATTGGCTCCACTGCAAATCCGTGGCAATTTGCCATGAAATAGCCACGAAATTGGTCAATTGAGTTGATTCCAAGGCAAATTTGTAGTAATCTACCATAGATTTACCACGAAAAAATAAATTTCTCAATTATTCCGTGGCTAACCCATAACAGTTTGCAAGGGATCTGCCACGGATTTGATTTTATACATTTTTTTGCTAATTCTTTTATTATATTAATTCATGTTAATTCTAATTCAATACCTATTGAGAACAAATATGAATTTTTGTATTCTTTTATCTCCTTTTTTGAAACACTACCTTATTGTTTATAGATTTATATAATATTCATATGTTAATTACTTGTATTCATGAAGTAAATTATACGTGTAACAAGTAGCAAATATAGACATGTCACTTATTTTGAAATATTTCTATGAGGCTTTTGAGTTTAATTTAATGTATAATGATTGAAAATATATCAAAAAAATTGGTTAGGTAGAATAGAGATAAAAAGAATGTTAAATTTATTTTTATTTATTGGTTCCCTCTCAAATCTGTGGCAATTTGCCACACAACTGGTCAATTGAGTTGATTTCGTGGCAAATCTGTAATAATCTGCCATGGATTTACCATGAAAGAATAAATTTCTCAATTATTTTGTGGCTAATCCGTGGTAGTCTGAGAGGGATCTGCCACGGATTTGATTTTATGCATTTTTTGTCAATTTTTTTATTATATTAATTTATATTAATTCTAGTTCAATACCTTTTGGGAACAAGTATGAATTTTTGTATTTCTTTATCTCATTTTTTGAAACACTACATTATTGTTTATAGATTTCTATAATATTCATATGTTAATTACTTGTACTCATGAAGTGAATTATACGTGTAACGTAGCAAATATAAGTATGTCACTTATTTTGAAATATTTCTTTGAGCCTTTTGAGTTTAACTTAATGTATAATGATTGAGAAATAAAAAAAATAAATTTATTAGGCAGAATAGAGATAAAAAGAATGTTAAAGTTATTTTTATTTATTGGTTCCCTAGCAAATCCGTGGCAATTTGCCATGAAATTAGTCAATTGAGTTGATTTCGTGGCAAATTTGTAGCAATTTGCCACGGAAGAATAAATTTGTCAATTATTCTGTGGCTAATCCGTGGTAGTATGAGGGATTTGTCATGTATTTGATTTTTTACATTTTTTGCCAATTCTTTTATTACAGTATTTCATATTAATTCTAATTCAATACATATTGAGAACAAATATGCATTTTTGTATTCCTTTATCTCATTTTTTGAAACACTACTTTATTGTTTATAGATTTCTATAATATTCGTATGTTAATTACTTGTATTCATGAAGTAAATTATATGTGTAACAAGTAGCAAATATTGGCATATCACTTATTTTGAAATATTTCTATGAGCCTCTTGAGTTTAAATTAATGTATAATGATTGAGAATATACAAAAATAAAAAATAAAAAATGTGTTAGACAGAATAGAGATCAAAAGAATGTTAAATTTATTTTTATTTACTGGTTCTCTCGTAAATCCGTGGTAATTTGCCACAAAATTGGTCAATTGAGTTGATTCTGTGACAAATTCGTAGCAATCTGCCACGGATTATCTAGGGAAGAATAAATTTCTTAATTATTCCGTGACTAATCCGTGACAGTCTCGAGGGATCTGCCACAGATTTGCCACAGAATAAACTAAAATGACGTCGTTTTGATATTTTTGAAACAAAAATCTGTCTTACCCATTCCATACTTAGGCAAAAATCATCTTCCCACGGATAATTTTCAGGTTCCCTCTCATTTCACACTCCACTGCCCACCGTAGTTAGGTCTCATTTCCCCCTACTGTGTTCTTGCTCCTTCAAATTGGCCGGCCGAAGTTGCAACTTCTCTGAAGACCATGCACCTGAGGACTTCTCTGGTAGTATCAATTTGTGAACTTTCCCTTTGAATTCCCAACTTTGCCGATGTCATTGCCTTTATCTCCGATTAATCTTCCAAATAGAGCCAAAAACTTAAACTAGCTTGTTGGCGGGACAGCTAGAATTCCTACTCTGATCTCCATTTGCCACTCCCATTTTGCATAAAGCTACAAGCATACTAATTAAACAGAATCGTACTAAGCCAAATAGCACTTAATAATCGCATGAATGGCTACAATCCAAATAGTTACATTATCCACAAAGACCAAGGCCATAACAAACCACTTCATAATGCATGTAATTCCATCTTAATATATTTCTTCCCTTAAAAATCCAAAAGTGACGGACACACTAACATGAATCTCCACTGACCATGAGCTATCTTTCACCAAAAATGCATATACAAAAAAAAAAAAAAGTCATCTGCAATCAACAAATTCTAAGCACCAATGCACGCCCGGCAAATCACAAATCCCTCTAACCAAATGTCTCTCAATTTTAGATCAAAAATTGGAAATCAAAATAAGAAGTAATGGGTTTTCAGTTTTACTTGCACAAAGAAGGGGCGTGTTTGCATGGTTTCGGCTGAAGCTTGATGAGCAATAAATCCTTAGCTGATTCAGCCTTGCTCGTTTTCGGCTTAACAACAGAAAAAGCTGTGAATAATCCTAGGGTCGTGGAAGTCCTCTATTCTGTACAAAGTGAAGAGTGCAGTGGGGAGGATCGTCTTGATTTCTTCGGTTTGTAATGGAGAGAAGAGTAACCGTGGGTTCTGGTTGCTTTGCCAAAGCAATGTGCTACGGTTGTGGTGGTATAGAAAAGAGGGTGTGAGAGGAAATGAAACATGTATGTGCTCGGCTTCCTTGAGAGAAAATAGAAGCCAAGAGTACTAGGTGTTTTCTAGTTCCTTGCTGAAATGAAGTATGGTGACCGAGGGAGCAAATGGGAGATGAAAGTGAGAAAAGAATGAGTAATGCAACTTGATATTTTGTTTAGATAAAGTATATGGATAGGATGGCAATGGGATGGTTTTTAGATTCGTATCATTGGTTTGAAATATGAAGAGAATAGAATTGTTTCTTTCAAACATGAAGACTCTTAGAGGCTCTCCTCTATCTCGGCTAGCCTGTGTGCAAAGAAGAATTATGGCTGATTAAATTCAGCTTTGTGAATACTGATGGCCGAAAAATGAAATGGCAAGATATGGCTAGTTTTCCGATACTTCAAGCGAATCAAAATAACCCAGAAAACCTTTCAAATTTTAAAAGAAACATTTGAATTCAATAGCGAAGATTGGCGGCTAGATTTTATACTGATTCTAAGCTCTTACAATTATAAGAAGTATACAAGGATAACTGCGAACCGGACAAAAAAGAGGAAAAAAAAAAATAGTGGCTGAAAAATTATCTTGATATTTTAAATTTTGAAAAGGGATGTCAGGATAATTGGCAGCCACGATAAATAAGAATTAAATGGATTTTGAGAGATAAAATATTATGGGCCCTTCTTGGGATAAAATTCTAATAGTTAGTCCCTTTTACGAAAATCAGATTTTAAAGTAAAGGATAAAATCAGTTTCTAAAATTTCTGATATAAGCCTTCTTTATGGAATTCAAACTCTTCATAGGGAATAAATGAAATGGCAGCTAGGATTTTCAAAAGGGATATTCTGATAATTGGTTTAAAGATAATTGTAAGATAAATGAACAATTAGATTTGAATATAAAATCATATATATATTTTTTTAATTTTGATGATTAATCTTTCAAAAAGATAATGAAAAAAAAAGTTGAATTAAGAGATAAAAAATTAGGCTTTAAAAATGATGACTGGATAACTCCAATTTCGGCCAAGAGGAAAAGATAAATCAGGATTAAGAAGCCTATAATAAAAGTTGGGATTTAAATTCAAGCTGACGGACATTAACTTCAAAGCTCTAACCATCTCACCTCACTAATACTTGTGTCCACTTCCAATCTCACCAAGTCATTTTACTTCTATCTCATTTTTTACTCATAACCACAACTAACATTATCACATATAAAAGCTTAAATACATAATCAAGATAAATTCCTTAATCAACCAAACTACTAAATAAAGTCACAAACATTCTAAGCAAGACACATATGAATGCATAAAAAATTTCATATGGACATGATATATGTGTTGAAAATGGCAACTTTGGGAGTTAATAACTTTTAACTCATGATTAGTTAGCCTAAAACAATTAATGGGAGTTATTCTTGACATGTTAGAGATTGTTTTGATTATGGTAGAAGCTATTTTTTTTGGTAGAAATTCATAATTAAATGTCATTAAAGTTGAGTGATTAACCATTTGGGAACTTATGTTGGACATGAGTCCCACATGAAAAAAGTTGAAGAGTTTGGAAGCTTTTATATACTAAAAGGCTTTTCTATAGACTTGATAGAAAAGCCTAAGGTAGTGGGATTGCTACGCGCGCAGTGCCCGCCCGGCTCGGGCTTGGCCCATATTTTTATGGTCTTTTCTTTTTATTTGGCCCAATTAACTCTAATTTGAAAAGGAAAAGGAAACATTAAAAATTGGTCTCCTAATTCGGATTAGGTTTTAGTTTTCTCCAGAGGCGATATTAAAAGAAAAAATAACAGAGCTGCCGCGGTGGTTTTGGTTTTTTTCGGGTTTTGCTTCCTTGAGAGAAAAATCACCTCTTCTATTCTACCTATCACGACTCATAGTTTTTTGACTGAATAGGATCGGTGAATTGAGGAGATTTTTGAGGTGATCGCAATTGGTGTGCATTGATGGCGATCTGAGACCGTCTTATTCTGCAAGGAGAGTCGCTATATCCACCGCATCGGAGTAGGGCGAATAACTTCTTGAGGACAAACCAATATTGAACTGGTGATTCAGTCAGCGTTTCCGTCTGTCACGTCGCAGCTTGTCCAGAAGAAAATCGGTGCCGAGTACATCTAGTGGGGTCGGTGTTGAGTATGTTCTAGTAGAACCGCAAGTAAGTCTCTCAGGTCCATTACTAACTTATCTGTTAATTTTGAATTCTGTCTAGTTTCTTTATGCTTGGACTATTTGGCCTTATTGGCTTTATTTATATTTGATAATTGCATTTGTTAGAGCCCTAGTTAGGTATAGGTAGTGCTTGTTCAATTCAGTTAAGTTGCTTATCTATGTTCGTCAGTACCCTGTGTCTAACAGTCTTCAAGAAGTTATTCTGCAACTATCTATTTGTGTGCAATGGTTAGTTCGTCAGGTATTACTTCTGCTTTGTATAAGCCTTTGGTTGACTTAAATGGTCTGCTAGACAAATTTGGTCCAGGGCAGAATTTCATGCGTTGGCAACAACGCATGAAAATTTGGTTGACCATGGGGGGCTTATTATCAGCAGTGTAGGTAGACAAACCCATACTAACTGATAAGCATCCTAGAGTAGCTGAGATTGTTGCATGGGATGAACGAAACAATGTAGGCAGAGGGGCAATACTGTCAGCATTGACAAATGCTCTTTTTGATATCTACTGTTCTGAGTCCTACACAGCAAAGATTCTATGGGATGAATTAGATAGAAAATATAATACCTAAGATTAAGATCGGGAAAGTTATTATGTCTCCAAATTCCTGAAATATCAGATGATTGAGGGCAAGTCTCAGACTGAACAGACTCAAGAGCTACAATTGATTATTCACCCTCTTCATGAAGTGGATATAGAACTTACTGAGAAATTCTAAGTGATGTCAGTAATAAAGAAATTTCCTAAGTCTTGGGAGAATTTTGGTATGTCTCTCAAACACAAGACGGAGAAAATTTCTCTAAACGACTTGATGAAATCAATATCCATTGAAGAGCAACATAGAAAGAATAGTCATATTGTACTTGTGGAGTTTAATGTCCATGTGTTGACTACTAGGAAGAAGAGTAATAATCAGAGGAATGTGGGGGTTAACTCAAACTCTAAAAACATAAATAAGACAAAAGGCAAGGCCAAGAAGAAACTGAAACCGAACAAATCTTGTTGGAATTGTGGTTAGGTTGGACATTGGGCTAAGGATTGTTCGTCTAAAAAGTCCAAAGTCAAACAAGGATTAAATTCTGAAGCTCAAGTTAATGTGGTGGTAAAGGATATTAGTCAAGTGGAAGCTGATTTGAGTACACACCTTGCTGAGGTTTATACTATTGAGGTTGGGACTGGCATCACGACTTCCAATGATGATGAAATGTATGTTTCTAATAACCCAGAAGTCTTTACTATTTATGAGCCACTAGAATGGCTGGTTGATATTGGAGCAAATGTACACGTTTGTGCTGATAAATTATTTTTTGTGTCTTACCAGTCTATTAAAGGAAAAATTGTGAAGATGGGAAATTCAGCTGCAGCCAATGTGTTAGGGATTGGACGCATGGACTTGAAGTTTCTTTTAGGGCGTATTCTTTCTCTTCATAAGGTGCAGCATGTTCCAACAGTTCGTAGGAATATTCTTAGTGGTTTATGTTTAGTTAGAGAGGGTTATAAATTCACATTCAAATGTAATAAAGTAGTGATTATGCACTACAATTCTTTTATTGGCAAATGTTATTTGTCAGATGGTTTGTTTAAATTAAGAGTTGAACCATTTACTTCTGATTTGAATAAAGCTTCTTCTGTTGAGAATTATGTTTATCCTATGGTGTACATTATTGAATCCACTGATATTTGGCATAGTAGACTTGGACATTTAAATTTTGTTAAAAGAATGATGAATTTAGACTTGATCCTTAAACATTCAATTGATAAGAAGAACAAATGTCAAATGTGTGTGGAAGCTAAAATAACAAGGAAACCCTATCATTCAATTGAAAAGGATTCAGAAATTCTTGATTTAGTTCACATAGACATTTGTGAATTCAATGGTTTATTGACTAGGGATCATAAGAAATACTTCATTACTTTCATTGACGATTGCAATAAATATTGTTATGTTTATTTACTTAAACATAAAGATGAAGCACCTAAAAAGTTTCTCATATTTTTTAAAAAAGCTGAAACTTAAACTAGTAAGAAACTTAAAAAGTTAAGATCTGATAGAGGTGGAGAGTATGAGTTTAATCCATTTGTTGAATATTGCCAAAGTAATGACATAATTCATGAGGAGACACCCCCTTGTTTTTCCTAGTCTAATGGGATTGTTGAACGAAAAAATACAATGTTTAAAGATATAATTAACAGCTTACTTTTGAATTCTGGATTACCTAAGTATATGTGGGGTGAGGCTTTGAATACAACTTGCCATATTCTAAATAGAGTCTCTCATAAATATAAAGAGGTAACTCCATTTGAAATCTAGAAAGGTAGAAAACCTAACTTAAAATACTTCCGTGTGTGGGGTTATTTTGCAAAAGTTCTAATCCCTAAATATAAAAGGATAAAGTTAGGACCAAAGACTGTTGATGTCATCTTTATTGGTTATGTGGAAACAAGCTATGCCATGAGGTTTTTGGTAATTAAGTCTGAAATACCTGGCATAGATGTTAACACTATTATTCACTACTGTGATGCTACATTTTTCGAGGATGTGTTTCCCATGAAAATTGATTTGCCTCAAGATGTTTCTACTTTAGATTCAGCCTTGACATCTGATTTTATTCCTAATCATGTGGAAAGGATGAAAGATCTGATGGCAAGTCCAAATAATTCCAACACTCAAACTGAGGAATTGGAAGAACCTAGAAGGAGTAAGAGGGCTAAGGTAGTCAAGGAGTTTGGAAGTGACTTTGTCACTTACAATGTTGAGAACGAACCTTTAACCTTTCAAGCAGCCATGGCTTCCTCACAAGTAGGGCATTGGAAATGAGCTGTCAAAAGTGAGATGGATTCCATTATCTCCAATGGGACATGGGAACTGGTAGATCTTCCTCCTAGGTGCACTACAATTGATGCAAATGGATATTTAAGAAGAAACCCAAAATATATGGGACCATAGATAAGTATAAAGCCAGATTAGTTGTCTAAAGGTTTAGACAGAAAGAAGGAATAGACTATTTTGATATCTACTCTCCTGTTGCTCGTCTGACTACAATCCTAATGCTAATTGCATTAGCTTTTATATATGGTTTCACCATCCATCAAATGGATGTGAAGATAACTTTTCTTCATGGTGATCTTGAAGAATATATATATATATATATATATATATATATATATATATATATATATATATATATATATGGATTAGCCTGAGGGATTTGTAGCCAAAGAAAATGAGCAGAAAGTTTGTAAACTTTTTAAATCCCTATATGGTCTAAAACAAGCACCCAAACAATGGCATGAAAAGTTTGATAATACTATTTTATCATTTGGCTTCATCATAAATGAGAATGACAAGTGCGTTTACTGTAAGGTTAAAGGTAATGCATGTATTGTACTATGTCTGTATGTGGATGGCATTTTTGCTATTTGGGTCCAATGTTGAGATAATTAATGAGACTAAATCATTCTTGAAAAGTAAGTTTGAAATAAAGGATATGGGAGTAGAAAATGTGATTCTTGGTCTAAAGTTGATTCACTCAACTGAGGGGATATCGATTTCTCAAAATCACTATGTTGAGAGTGTTCTTAAGAAATATGGTTATCAAAATTGTAGAATTGCTAAAACTCCAAGTGACCTTTCTGTAGCTTTGTTCAAGAATGAAAGTGGAGTTCCTATATCTCAATTAAGATATTCTCAAATTATTAGTAGCTTATAATATATTGCAAATGGCTCAAGACCAGATATTTCATTTTCTATATCTAAGCTGGCAAGATATACAAGTTGTCCAAATTGGACTCATTGGGAAGCCTTGGATAGAGTACTAAGGTACTTGAAGGGAATAGTGTCCCTTGGGCTGCATTATGGGAAATTCCCTATTGTACTTGAAGTGTACAGTGATGTAAGCTAGATAGCCAAGAACCATGGTAGCAATGGTTGCATTAGATATGTGTTTACATTAAGTGGTAGAATAATTGCCTGGAAGTCTTGTAAACAGACTTTGATAACTCGGTCAACTTTTGAGGCTGAGTTATGTGCCTTGATACTACTGGAACGGAAGCTGAATTGCTGTATGGACTATTGTCCTTTTTGCTAATGATCAGCAAGCCCGTTATTGCTATATTTGTGCATTGTGACAATTAAACCACAATCGCAAATATAAAGAGTACCAAGTATAATAAAAATACTAGAAACATATCCAAGTTAGACTTAAGTCTATAAGGGAGTTAGTATCTGAAAGGATGGCGTCTGTTGACTTTGTTGGATCCAAAGATAACATTGTAGACCCCTAAACTAAGGGATTTGAAATATCCTTATTCCTTAAATCTAGGTTGGGAATGAGACTAATAACCCAGCAATGATTCATCTACAGTAGCAACCCAACTGATTAAGTGGCGATCCCACAAGGTAGTTTATTGTGGTATAAACAAGCTATTTGAGTGAATCTGACACCTATTCGGATACCTTTGTATCTAGATCCTTTCCCTGAAAGCCTGTGGTGTATTTACTACAATTAGTAAGAGTTTTGACTCTGAATGAGATCTAGTTTTTTAGATAGGATGCTAGTAGTACATCCTTGGAGATCGTCAACTATGTGAGTGGTGTGTGGCCGCAACTAAAGGGAATTGGGTTTTCTCTGAAAACACTCATGAGATAGGATCAGGACATATGGCCATAACGTGTCAACTCTAAAGATTGTCTCCATAGCCAATAATTTGTTGTTGACAATGGACGCCGTCACACTCAAGGTTCAAATTCAAGCTTCAAGTGCATCTGTTCCTGTAGGGGCATAAGTTGGATAACTTAGGTAGTATTTCAAACTGGAAGGTACCATTATAAAAAATAGATTATGTAAATCCTGGATAGTCTTTAATTATGGATTTGTGGGGGATTATTGAAAATAGCAACTTTGGGAGTTAATAACTTTTAACTCATGATTAGTTAGCTTAAAATAATTAATGAGAGTTGTTCTTAACATGTTAGAGATTGTTTTGATTATGGCAGAAGTCATTTTCATGGTGAGAATCCATAATTAAATGTTATTAAAGTTGGGTGTTTAACCGTTTGGAAACTCATGTTGGACATGAGTCCTACATAGAAAAAGTTGAGGAGTGTGGAAGCTATTATATACTAAAAGGTTTTTCTATAGATTTGACAGAAAAGCCCAAGGTAGTGGGGCTGCCACTCACGTGCGCCACCAGCCTGGCCTGGCTAGGGCTTGGTCTTGTCCCATGTTTTCACGGTCCTCTCTTTTTATTTGGCTCAATTAACTTTAACTTGAAAAGGAAAAAAAAAACTTTAAAAATTGATTAGAATTAGGGTCTCCTAATTCGGATTGCATTTTAATTTTTCCCAAAGGCAATATTAAAAGAAAAAATAACAGAGCCGCCGCAGTGGTTTTGGTTTATTTCAGGTTTTGCTTCTTTGAAAGAAAAATCGCCTCTTCTATTCTCTTTATCACGACCCATAGTTTTTTGACTGAACGGGACCAGTGAACTGAGCAGATTTTCGAAGTGATCGCAGTTAGTATGTGTCAATGGCGATCTGAGACCGTCTTATCCTACAAGGAAAGTCGCTGTACCCATCACACCGGAATTGGGCGAATAACTTCTTGAAGGCAAACCAATATTGAACTGGTGATTCAGTCAGCATTTCTGTCCATCGTGTCACAGCTTATCTAGAGGAGAGCTAGAGTCGGGTACTTTTAGTGGGGTCAGCATCGAGTATGTTCTGGCAGAACCGTAAGTACGTCTCTCAGGTCCATTACTGACTTATCTGTTAATTTTGAATTCTGTCTAGTTTCTTTACGCTTGGACTATTTGGCCTTGCCGACTTTATTGATATTTGATAATTGCATTTGTTAGAATCCTGGTCGGATATAGGCGGTGCTTATTCAATTTAGTTGAGTTGCCTGTCTATGTTTATTAGTATCCTGTGTCTAACAATATGTTATGTAGTGCATGTCCCCTGTCCTAAGCCAATGGTGGTTTTTAAGCTAATGGTGGTTTTTGGTAGGATATTACAAAAACAATTCATAAACATCCCTAAAATTTCATAATTGTTCTGAAATTCCATTAATAATTAGCTCCCAAATACCTTAGATGTAACTCATGTTATATAAAACTAATTGTGCTAAAACATGCTATGTTTCACAATTCTATGTGCTCAATAACTTTTAATGCAAGCTTGCATATCTAACATATCATGAATTTGCAAATTTTTCACAATACGGTATAATTAAATATTGCATAAACTATAATTCACATTTACTTCACAATAGAGCAACATGCTCACAATATATAATTTCCCAAAGAAGACGGAAACAAATATACTTTTGATCAAATATCATTTGCATGAATAAATCATTTCATAAGATAATATTCCTCGGATAAATAAACATTTTATTTCACAAATAATAAATTTGAAGATAAATGTTTATGCAATTTAAGCATTTATCAAAAATAAAATATTTCATATGCATTTTTATATTTAAGAAATCATATAATGTGGGGTCTTACAAATATACCTAGATTTTATGGAAACATAGAATGTGGGTACTTACAAGTTTTTAAATTATAAGATGCGAGGACTTACCTTGAGTTCTAACAAAAGCAAATTCAAGAACAACCTCTTAATTGGAAGGTCCTCTGTAACACCCCATGACACATGTGCCCAAAGAGGGTAGGGATGTCGTCCCAAAGGACCAGAGTTCTTTATAACTAGACAATGGGAAAAAAATAACCAAAGCGGAAACAACTCAAAATCTTATTACAAAGGAAAAAATTGTCTACAAGTCTCTCCAATTACATAAAATGGAACATCTCTTAAACAGGATCGAAATAGAAAGTCAAAGTAGCAAACTTCTAATAGCTCGCCACCCTAAAAAATTTGGTAGATCCAAAAATATGACATCAAAGGAGTGCAAGAAATACATCTCAATAAGCCCTGTGTGTGCTCATTATTGAACTAAAACAAATTTCATGAATGAACTTTGAAATCATTTAACAAAAGTAGATTGCAAGTCAAACATTTTCCATATCTAGGTGAATGGTAATCATCACAACAAAACAGAATCACAAAGAAATGTATTATTCAAAATAACTCAAAATAAACGGCTATAAAACTTTGCATCATAGCATTACCATGAAACCCTACATCATAACAAACATTGTGAAACCCTACATTACAATGTAGTGGGTGTACGACCCACTGGGTAAGATACTCCTCCATCTTTTACCCTAACTTATTGGATGTCCACCTCAAAATATCATCCTACTCGGACTGGCCTGACCTACTAGGACTGTCAGCCTTTCCAAATAGAGTTTACTACTTAGAGGTGGCCTCTTATGGAAAAACTTGCCTACTCTTCAAAGGCTAGTCCTAAAGGACAACTCTTATTGAGTACTCAACGTTTCAATACATCGATCAAAATCCAATCTCCATGAAAACATTTTCAACATACTTCGGTCATGCAAGCATGATTTCTAAATGATTAACTACAAAATATTTTAAAATTAAAAGATGATTTTCTAATAAAATCTTTAATTGAAGGAAAACTTTTGTTGAAAAATAGTCAAGCTTATATTCCAATTAATCACGTCATTGAGATAACAGACATTTTCCAACTAACTTGCAATCAATGTAAGGACTTACTTGATTCTCTGTGTCACAGCTAAAAGATTCTTCTAATGATTTGATCAATGAGGCCTAGTTCCGTCAAAAGAAAATACAGAGGTCATGTTACAAACTTTTCTATAATCCTTATGTTGTCATAGCATCCAAAATAACCCAACTACTATCATCAAGTCATTAAACAATTCAAACCAACTAATATCTTTAACTTAAACAAAGCATGCTTGACAAGATATATTTCTCATCAACAATTCATAGTATACTTGATAAGGGCTAAAATCATCACAATTTTTCTAATTATTTGAGTATATTTTGTGACACTTTTTATAAAATAACTAGTCATATTCCTTCTTATTTGATATTTCACTTATAAAAATATTTTTATGTGATTTTATGTAGAAATAGGTGAAATTTGAAGCTAACTGAGTAATTTTCCAGTGCAGATTTGGCACTAGGCCAAGATGATGGACCTGGCACCGGTCCTAGATTAGAAAAACAGAGGAAAGCAGAAAAAAAAAAGACGAAACAAAGGTGCAATTGGAAATTGGTTAAAAGAAAAATGAGAAAGGCTCACGGCTTGGTCGGCTTCACCAAAAGACATAAGCAAAGAAATTAATGCATTCGGTGGGTCTGAACGTTGAACAAAGAAATAAAGTAGACAAAAAAACAAAGAAAAGGGAAAAAAAAAAAAAAAAGACAAAGATACATCATAGGAAGGATGAAAACAATCTTGGGGAGGATGGAACAAAGGGCCAAGCCACGACTCAATGATGAGTTCAAAAGGAGGAAAAAGTTCGGTGGGCCAAGTCTGCAAAACAAACAAAGAAAAGAAAAAGAAAAGGGAAAAAGATAAAAACATATAATAGGGAGGATGAAAGACATCTTGGGGGAAGATGCAGCAAAAGAAGGAGAATGGCTCGGCTAAGCCGTGCGCAAGGAGAAGAAAGGAGATAGCTTCGGCGGCTTAGCGAGCCGATTGCAACAAAGAAAAATGCATTTCGGTTTTCATGGCTTGGCAGCTTCAGTAATTTTGGTGGCCAGGTTCTCACGGCTTGATAGAAGAGAATGGATTGGGTAAAGCTAATTCAAAAACAAAGAAATTTCAGTGCCTGGATGAGTCGATAGCAAATGGAAAATGGCATGGGACTTGGTAATCAGCTCGGTGAAGCCGATTTCAAGAAAGGAAGATTCAATTATTGCTAGACTTTGTGGCTTGGTTTCAGTTTAACAAATAACAGAGGCTTCAATACAAAAAGACAACAAATCAGAGTGCCTAATTCTTTCTCAAATAAAGGCGGTGGATTTGCAGAATTAATTCTACAATTCTATTTGGAAATTTCTTCTTTTCTCTTTTGAATTTTTAGAAAATTTGTAAGCTTATAAATAAAGGCTATTAGGAATAAGGTGTGTGCACAATGTGGAGACTTGGAAATATTTGTTTAGAGTGCACAACCAATATTTTCTTTAGAGAAATAATTCAAGGAGTATTGTTTTGAGAGAAGTTTTCATTGGAATTTGAAAGGCTTGTCTATGAGTATTTATCTCTTTTCTTTGTTTTCTTTTTCTTGAACAATGATGAATTTAATTATTTAATTGTTTTAGATGTTATTCTTAAATTTATGATTTTGAGTTAATTTAGTTCTTTAATCAATTAATTATTTTCTTAGTATTGGATTACTTGTTTTTTTTACAAAATTGATTAATTAATTCTTATTGTTAACTTACTTGAAAAATAGGTTGATAATAGTTTTAATCTAATTAATTTCATATTTATTATCTCATAACTTACTTGAAAAAGGAGTTAATTGTTAAGAACTTGGGTAATCAAAGGTTGGTTGATGATTGTTAGAATATGGATTCATTGGCTAATTTCATATTGTAAATCACCTAAAATATAAGGGTTTATATGATGATTGATTTTAATGCATCTTTTGGATAAATTGGTTGAAACATAAATTTGTTTACTAATTTAAGTAGAAGATAGTGATTCCATGAATTGCAAACGAAGTAGGTTTATTTTAAATCCTTCATGAGACCAAGATAATAATTGATTGTGATAATTACTAAATGGTTAATGGCCATGTTTTCAAGAATATTTGTCTAATTACACATTCCTTCATGCTTGAGTTGTTTATATATATTTTTATTTTTCTTTTTATGATTTTATCACTTTATTGGGTCAGTTAAGCAATGAATGAAAAATGGTTAGTGTGTACTTCTTCATTTGAAGATCAATACTCATTAATTCCCTATGTTATGCTTACGATGAGTATATACTTGGTCGTATAGGTATTTTGAGATTAATATTTTAATTAAAACTTGACTAAGAGATGTATTTAAATTTGATGATTTTTATGCACTTAAAATTTACGCATCAAGTTTTTGGCGCCGTTGCTAGGAAACAATACCATGAAAGCTTACATTTGTTGATTTAACCATGCTTATATGTCTATATGTATATATGTTCCTTGTATGAATATGTGTCATATTTTGTGTTCTTGAATAATTGTACTTTAATTTCACTATATGTTGTAAATAGGTCAATAGATTGATACATGTTAATAATTATTGAATTGTTCTTATATGTTTGTATATGTTGCATATTTTGCTATTTAATTTTATTAACTCTATGTTAATGTGAAATAAGTGTATTAATTATATTCGACTATTTAATTGAAGATTTTTACGTCAATAATTTTGAGTCAATACTAACTTTTTTTATTTTTAGGTTTGGACTTTTTGCTTATATACACCAACACGATATTTTGGGTGAACTAATTTATTTTTATTTTATTTATTACTATTATTACTATTTTTAATTGTAGTCTAATTTTTAATTTATGCATTCTTATTTTAAATGTACTATGTTCATGCATTCAATTAGGATAGTTTTTATTTATTTTGTTTAAAAAATGAGAAAAGGAAAAAAATACAAAACAATAATCAATTTCCAATTTTCTTTTCTTTTCATTTTTTCCTTCTTCGTTTGTTTCCTTACTTTTCTTCCCAAATTCTTCCTGTTTTGTCCTTTTCTTTTTTCCTTTTTTTTGTTTTTTTCACTTGTTTTGTTCAAGTGATGTACTGACCCCCCTCCCAATTCCACTCTTTGTGTTTTATTTCATTTGTTTCTTTCTTCTTTGTCTTGTTTCTTCTATTTCTCTTTCTTCTTTGATTTTCCTTTCCCTATTCCTCGAGAATACTACTTTCGTGTCTCTATGTTCTTCACCCTTTCCCTTCTTCTTCTTTCTTTCCTCTTCACACTGCTCACCTTTTTCTACGGATTATTCCCTAAGAATTCACAGTTTTAAAGATCACACGTTGGGGAATACATTGGTGCAAAACCCTCTTCATATTAAAGTAGATTTTATCCTCTTGAATTTCTTAGCATTTTAAATATGTATTTTTGAGGAAAAATTTACTGGACATGGAAATCTCTTTGTTGAGTTTATTTGGTGGTAGAAAAATGCATAGAATGGGTTGTGAATCTCGTGATTGCTTCTAAAAGTTATCTTTGTATTTTTCTATATTTTTTTTTGCAAATATGGTAATCTTGGAAAATTGAGCCTTCTCGTGATATTTTGCAGTGTTGATTGAAGTTTGTTGACATTGTGCTTTTGCTATTGCATTGGACATTCTCCCTGTTTTTCTTGAACATCAAGCTTTTCTTGAACAACTAAAGCTTGGAAAATTTTTTCACTAAAATAAGAACTATTTCCAAAGTGTGTTTGGTTAAGTCACAATGCCTAAAATAAAACAATTGTTCAAATCTCACAAACACACTAAATCATGCTTAACTTTTGACCCTTCTTCAGAGCTACCTTCTTTTCATCTAAAGAATTTCAATGATAAAAAAGTGAGGAATGGTATGATGCTAGGGCCTCAAATAGAATCATTGTTGAAAAAACAATTAAGCCTTCCCTTGATTGATCTTTGAATATAACTGAGATGTTTGGAAGGATTGATTGGGGTCCTATTTTAGATTTGAAAGGTGACTTTTGTCCTATCTTAGTAAAGGAATTTTATGCCAATATGAAAAACAAAAGACATGGACATTTGCAACAAATTGAAACATATATAAAAGGCATCTCCATCATTTTGACTAGGGCTCAGCTAGCTGCCATTTTAGGAGTAGATGATAGTTGCTATTGGGTAGAAATTGACCACCACTATAAAATGATCTCTTCTGAACCAACTTGGAATTTTAATGTTGCTTTTTGATAGTTGGGTTTGGAACCAGAAACTTCTACACATGATTCTTTCTTTCTCCCCAGTAATGATCTTGCTCCTCAATAGAGGGTTATTTTGTATATCTTGTATTTCAATGTTTGCCCTCAATTGAGTAGTTTGCATGAAGTTCGGCTCATTGATGTTTATATACTCTCTAAAATACTTTGTGGAGAACCAATTCCCCTTGACCCTTTGTTACTAACTTCTATGCGTGAAGTGGCCGCTTATGGCCTTACCACCAAAGCATTTGTTCTTCCTTTGGTGATTTCACAGGTTTTGCATGCTTTTGATATTTCTATAGAGATTGAACTTGTAGAACTTACCACCTCACGTAATATAGTTACTGAACAAGTCTTGACTTATTATGGTTATAAATTTCATGATGCAGCATCTACATGGTTAAGGCCAAGCCCAACATAACATTCTTGATCTTCTAGTGGAGCAAGAAGAGGAACCTTCCCAACCATAAAGGTATTCTGAGTGACCATCAAGTGTCAGTGACAATATTCTAGCCAACATTCATACATTTCTAGAGCATTTGAGGGATGAAATGGCTGGACTGAGGGTTGACATAGCTGATGTGGGGGTAACTATGATCAAAGGTTCGATAGGATTGAGCATACATAGCAACGTCACGAGGATATTTTGCGCAATCTAAAACTTAATTAAGACATTTAGGGGGATTATTGGAGACAATATTGGGATGGACAAGAAGGACCTCGTGATCCATTTGGAAGTCGTGGTGGTCCATTTGGGGGTTCTTTTGAAAAATTTGGAGGCCTGTTTGAAGGCTCTACTTCAAGGGAGTCTTAAAGGCTTTGACTTTCTATTTTTCTTTTTCTTTGATTTTTATTGTGCTTTTTTCTTGTTTTCTTTCAATTCCTTCTTATGCTTTTACTTGGAGTGCTTTTTTTTTCTTTTTCTTTTTGTAGGTTTATTTTCTCACTGGAAATAATTCTTCCAACTTTCTGAAGGTTAATGGTCACTTTTATTAGAGCTAATCTTCCTTGGGGAATATTATTTTCTTTTCTCCTTTTACATTTTTGGTCCTTGGGTTGTGCTTTATTGTGATATTTTAGGTCATTGAGGACAATATCCAATTTAAGTGTGGGGAGAGGGATTTAATATTTTCTTAAGTGCATCTTTGTGATTTTCAATGATAATGTTAAATTTTTTAAAATTGGTATGAAATTGTTTTTGCCTATGATAAGATTATAATTTTCTTTTTCACTTTGGATATGATTTTGTCATTAAAATTGGTTGGATTTTATTGAGTAAAATTGTGTATTAAGTTGAATATATTAAGTTTTGAAAATTTAAGTTAATCTTGGTT
The DNA here is from genome assembly GCA_026120185.1 of Voacanga thouarsii. NCBI lineage: Eukaryota > Viridiplantae > Streptophyta > Magnoliopsida > Gentianales > Apocynaceae > Voacanga > Voacanga thouarsii. Next base: position 312,319 of record JANUWF010001547.1, on the reverse strand, counting down.
ATATTTTAGTATTTGAATTTTATTCTACTTTCCTTGTTTGGATGTGGAGGATGTGATGAAATATGGGAAAAAGTTGTTGATTACTTCTTGATTCATGGTTTTCTAAATTTGTTTAACTTGGGGTTGTGAATAAGGATGGTGGGAATTGGAAAAAAAAAAAAAAAGAGAGTGCATTTTTCTTTTGAGAATGAAAAAAAATGAGTAAAAAAAAAAATATTTATTTTGTTTGGAAAGAAAAATGCTTACTTCATTAGGAAATTGCTAAGGGGGGCCAATAGAGTTAGTGGAAAAGAAGAAACAAGAAAAATCACACTTTCTTGAGGCTAATTCCCGAAAAGTAAAGAAAAAAAAAATGTTAAGGGCCAATATGATGCGTGAAGGTAATGTTCATGCACTTGAGGCTAAAGAAAAAAAAACAAGTGTGATTAAAAAAAAAATGATGAAAAAAAAAATATGAGCGTCTCCTTATTTTGCTACTTAGAGTTTTGCAAATTTGATTCTATGACTGTTGAAGTGGTTGAATAACTTGACTTGTATGATTTGTGTTATCTATGTCTTGGGTTAAAAGGTGAAATAATTTTCTTAGACTAAATTATAAACTTGTTTAACTTAATTTTGAGAGTCTTGATATATTTAATTTCATACTTGAGTTTAAAGATTTTTAAAAGGTGAAAGAATGAAAATTTTATATCTAATGTTGGAAAGGAAATTATGGCTTTGTTATGGATGAATGTGAGAAGAAATAAATGGTTTTGTGTGCTTAGTTTTGTACTTTGCTTAGGGACAAGCAAGATTCAAGTGTGAGGGAATTGACAGGGGCTAAAATCATCACAATTTTCCTAGTGATTTGAGTATATTTTGTGACACTTTTATACAATAACTAGTCATATTCCTTCTTTTTTAATAGTTCACTTATAAAAATACTTTTATGTGATTTTACATAAAAATAGGTAAAATTTGGAGTTAACTGAGTAATTTTCCAATGTAGACCCTGACCAGGCCAAGACGATGGACCTGGCGACAGTCCTAGATTGGAGAAACAGAGGAAAGCAGAAAAACAAAAGGTGAAATAGAGGAGCAACTGGAAATTGATTAAAAGAAAAAGAAGAAAGGCTCACGGCTGGGTTGACTTCACCAAAAGGCAAAAGCAAAGAAATTAATCCATTCGGTAGGTTTGGACGTTGAACAAATAAACAAAGCAGACAAAGAAAAAAAGAAAGGAAAAAAAACAAAAGACAAAGAAACATCATGGGAAGGATGAAAACAATCCTGGGGAGGATGGAACAAAGGGAAGCCGCAACTTGGCTAGCTGCGGCTCAATGATGAGTTCAAAAGGAGGAAAACATTCGGCGGGCCAAGTCTGCAAAGCAAACAAAGAAAAAAACAAAGAAAAGGGAAAAAGACAAAAACATATAATGGGAAGGATGAAAGATATCTTGGGAAGGTTGCAACAAAAGAAGGAGAATGGCTCGGTGGTCTCGGCTAAGCCACACGCAAGGAGAAGAAAGGAGATGGCTTCGGCGGCTCAGCGAGCTGATTGTAACAAAGAAAAATGCATTTCGATTTTCACGACTCAGCAGCTTCAGCAATTTTGGTGGCTAGGTTCTCATGACTTGATAGAAGAGAATGGCTTGGGTGAAGCCAATTCAAGAACAACGAAATTTCGATGGCTCAGATGAGCCGACAGCAAATGGAAAACGGCTTAGGACTTGGTAATCGACTTGGTGAAGCCGATTTCAAGAAAAGGGAAATTCGATTATTGCTGGACTTTGTGGCTTGGTTTTAGTTTAACAAATAACAGAGGCTTCAGTACAAAAAGACAACGAATTAGAGTGCCTAATTCTTTCTCAAATAAAGGCGCTGGATTTGCAGAATTAATTCTAAAATTCTAATTGGAAATTGCTTATTTTCTGTTTTGAATTTTTAGGAAAATTTTAAGCCTATAAATAAAGGCTATCTACGTAGGAATAAGGTATGTGCACAATATGGAGACTTAGAAATATTTTTTTAGAGTGCATTAATATTTTCTCTAGAGAAATAATTCAAGGAGTATTGTTTTGGGAGGAGTTTTCATTAGAAATTGAAAGGCGTGTCTATGTCTCTTTCATTTATTTTCTTTTTCTGAAACAATGATGAGTTTAATTCTTTAATTGTATTTAAATATTATTCTTGAATTTATAATTTTGAGTTAATTTAGTTCTTTGATCAATTAATTATTTTTCTTAGTAGTTGATTACTTTTTTTATTATGAAATTGATTAATTAATTCTTATTGTTAACTTACTTGAAAAAGAGGTTGATAATGGTTTTAATCTAATTAATTTCATATTTGTTATTTCTTAACTTACTTGAAAAGGGGGTTAATTGTTAAAAACTTAGGTAATCAAATGTTGGTTGATGATTGCTAGAATATGGATTTATTGACTAATTTCATATTTTAAATCACTTGAAATATAGGGGTTCATATAAGGATTGATTTTAATGCATCTTTTGGATAAATTAGTTGAGACAGAATATATTCACTAATTTAACTAGAAGATAGTGATTACATGAATTGCAAACGAAGTGGGTTTATTTTAAATCCTTCATAAGACCAAAATTATAATTGATTGCGATAATTGCTAAGTGGTTCTGGTCATGTTTTTAAGAATATTTGTCTAATTACATATTCCTTCATCGTTGAGTTGTATATTGAAAAAGCTTGGGGGAGGGGGAGAGGGGGGAGGGATGAATAAGGTTTTTGACAAATTTAAACATTTTTTAAAAATCTGTTTTTGGGATTCTCTTTTTGAATTTCAGATTGAGAAGTTTGCTAGTTGATAGGGTCTAAAGTAGTCATATATTTTTTAGTTATTTGAGGCCATTTTGTGATACTTTTTGTGCAATAACTGGTCATATTCCTTCATATTTGAGATTTTACCCTTGGAAAGATATTTTGTACATTATTTCAAATTTTAGGGGTAAAATAAAGTAAAATCATCGCTAAACAGATTAGAGGCGGTGCCGGTCAGGACAGGACAGGTGGCGCCGGCTACGTGCTACTGGCACACACTTCGAGATGATGAGAAATCAGCGAAATAAGGGCCAAACAAAACACAGCCGGTGCCGGTTGGGAGCCCAGAGGCGGCACTGGCTACGATCTAGAAGAACTTGGCAGGAAAATCGAGAAAAATTGGCGAACGGATAGAGAGACAGAATGCAACCAATAGGCCCTAGGCAGAATAGGCGGCGCTGGCTGTGCACTGGTACAGAGGCGGTGTCTCAATTTTCATGCGCATTTTTGGCAATTTTTAGAGTTTTGGTATTTTCCTACTTCTATTCGGCCAGAAACCCTAAAGAGATCTATTTAGGACTTCTAAAGCCTATAGATAGAGGAAAAAACACAAGTCAAAGGGATGAATTCAAGGAGCAAAACACAAAATCACTCAAGTTCGAGGAAGAATTCATCAAATCAAGGAGGATTGTACAACAGAGTCTACAAAGGAGGAAGAAGGAAGCTTGTCTATGAGTGTTTTCTTTTAACTTTGTTTTCTTTTCTTGAACAATGATGTATTAATTGTTTAATTGTAATTTGACATTATTTTCGGTATTCATGATTTTTAGAGTTACTTTGATCTTTTGATTAATTGATTGTTATTCTTGGTATTTAATTACTTATGCTGATTACAAGATTAATTTGTTATTTCTTTCTATTAACTTGTTTGGAAAAGGAGTTAATGGTGGTCTCAATTCATTAATTTCATATTTATTGTTTATTAACTTGCTTGGAAAATGGGTTAATTACTAAAAATTGGGTAATTAAAGGTTAATTGATGCCTGCCAGGTATGGATTCATTGGTTAATTTCATGTCTTAAATTTGCTAGGATATGGGGATTTAATCAAGGATTGTGTTTAATGCATCTTTTGGGTGAATTAATTGAGACAGGATATGTGATACTAATTTGTCTAGAAGATAGTGATTTCATGGATTGGAAAAGAAGTGAATCTATTTTAATCCTTCATGATGCTAAGAGAATGATTAGTTATGATAATGATTGGGTACTTTAAGGTTATGTTTATCAAAATAATGATTTGATTTACATAATTCTCCATCATTGACATGTATATATTCTTTTCTTTTCTTTTATTTTCCTTTTTATTCTTTTTCACTTTATTGAGTTGGTTCAACAATGAAAGAAAAATGATTAATGCATACTTGTTCCTTGAGGATCGATACTCATTTTATACCCTATGCTATGCTTAATGACAAGTACGCTTGCTCATATGTATAATTTGGGGTTAACGTTTTAATTTAAACTTGATTGGGAATGTGCTTATTTTTATATGATTTTTATACCCGAATTCGTACACATCACTAGTGATACAACGAGGAGCTTTTGGATTGTCTTAAAGACTAACTACGAACTGCATGAAATGAGACACTAGATATGCAATTAATACAAGAATGAAGATGGATTGGTGAGAAACATAAAGGTTTCTGTTGAATGATTTGAAAACTTAAGCCTAAGCTCACACTTAAAGATTTTCAACCAAGATCTTGTATTAATTGCATATTTAGTGTCTCATATTTGTTATATCATGCATTAAATGCAAAAAGAGTGAACACGAGATTTATAGTGGTTCGATCTATCAAGATCTACATCCACTACCTTAAGCTCACATTTAAAGATTTTCAACCAGATTTCATTAAACTCACTCAACTCAAAGGTGTCTATCTACACCAATTACATAAAAGGATCACCACAATTAGTTTTATCAAAATCTCTAAATCAAGATTCACCCCAAATTGGTTCACCCCAAATTGATACACAAGAAGGATTATAGAAATGAACCAGAGATAGTTCACACTTTTGAGCAAATGTACAAACAAATAAGCACAAACAATCTTTACCTTTTTGAAGCAATTTGATTTCACTTTGAAGCACTATGAAAAGGGAGATTTTTGTATTCTAGAGAGTAAGAATGTTTCTTAGAAGGATAAGACAAAAATCTACTTTAAAATCGAGTATTGAAAGCTTTTATAGAAGCAAAAAGTAGAGTTCTAATGGCTAGAAATAGCTAATTTCACGCTGTCAGATTTTCCAGAGTTTTAGACTCAAAGATCAGACAATAGTGCACCCAAAAGGTGAGTCCAAAATGGCACTTTTTTTAGACAGAAATGATTTGACACTATTCATAGAATTTTGGATGAAACTTTTGGATGTAGAGCCATCCAAAATACTCAATTCAAAATTACAAAGACTTAATACTTTGAAATCTTTTTGTTTGTGTACTTGAAGATAAAAATAAATTGAATCATAAGGTAAAGAGACATAGAAATTTACACATAACACTTTGATAAACAGTTCTTAGTCTAAAGTTCTTTCACAAGAACTTCTAGGCATGCAATCTTTTAAGCTTGTCTTCTTCTTGATCAGCCATTCTTGGATTTCATTGCTCAAGAGTTGCTTAGCAACCTCACGCCTTGGAAGAACTGAGGTCAAACATGTCCTATTACATACAGATCACACAAGTTAGTCTTCATTAATGTTTGTCATAAGTTAAAATATAAAAGAATGCCTTTAAGGCTAACAATCTCTTCCTTTTTAAGTGATGACAAACTTGATACGATTGTTATATAAAAACAATAATATGTACAGTATGGACATATTAGATCGAGAGAAATAAATTTTTTTTCCATTGAAATGCAATCTCTCATTATAGGACTCAAGGTGTGTTTATGAGATTAAGATAAGAAAAGTCAAGCATATACTCACAAACATGGCTTAATGAGCCTATGGCCCAACCTACCTCCACATCCTCCTTTCTTCCAACACATGACTATTCCTTAAGAGAATAGTCATAAATAACAAAGAAAATATATAAGTACGTACACAAAGAGGTATAGAATATGAGTCACAAGGTAAAATTCTCCCCCTTAATATGTGCATATATGAATATAGGATATGAGACCACGAAATGCGATTTGCAAAAAAAAAAAAAAAAAAAAAATTGGATTTAAATTTTTGGATTTCCAAAATGTGCATCCAAAACTAGGTGACGTGAGACTTCAGAACTTTTGGACTCTAAGGTTTTGGATGTCCAAATCCTATGTCCAAAATAGAGTAAAATTAAACAGAAGCTAGCCTTTTTAGAACCCATTTTTGGACTGGACTTTTGGATTGAAGAAATAAGGGTCCAAAACTCCCCCTGTATATATGCAGGTAAAAATGAATTTTCAGAGATTTTGATTCAGCTTGGTTTTCTCAAGAAATTTTGGACTCCTAGGAAAATTTTGAGCAATCAAAGATATAGGTATAAATATCCTTATCATCTGAGATTTTTAACATAGAGCATATCAAAATCAGATCCAAAACAGATCATTCAACAAACTAAATCTCATTTTAAATTTATGCACACACTTCAAACTTCTATGATCATAATAGGATCTCAACCTAGTTTTCATGAAATCACTCAAGCTGTCTTAGTCCACAGCAAACTATGATCATAAGCAACAGAAATCACAATATGCAATTAGTACATGATCATAAATCACAATTCATACAAAAAAGAAATTGAACAATGTACAAAAAGGAAATTGCACAGTATACTGGTTTCATCAACCCCAAATCCCCACATGTATTTCATAATGTGCTTCACAAAATCTTAAGGAATATTCAGTTTCTACATATAGTGATGTCGTAGTCCATAACATAATAACAATAACCATATGCAGTTCATTCATAATCAGTCCATAACACAGCAGTACATAATCCAATAATAACCACCAACAGCATTAGCACAACAATGCACAATCCTAATAGATAATAACCAATAATAACGGTCAACAGCATTAGCACAACAGTGCACAATCCCAATAGTTATTAATAATTTTTTATACCATTTCTCCCCCTTTTGTCATCAATAAAAAATTAGAGAATAAAAAGAATGTAGAGGATAGAGATATAGATATTTAACAGATAGAGCAAAAGATAAGCCGAATTTAAATTGTTCAAAGACTGGTACAGAAATTAAAAGGATAATTGTCAAAAGAACATCAGTAAAAGTTGTGCAAATAGAGGATCTCTCGAGAGCAGTTTGTAGAGGTGATCATTTAAGAAATATGGACAGTTTCTGGCTTGGACTTGACACCCTTTTTTAAATGCTATCCAGTAATCCAGCTAGACTTCCTCTTTACCACCACATGCTTCTGTCTTTTTTCAGAGGAGACAGGGATTTCAGTGGGTGTAGGGGGGTGCAGATTCTTCCAGATATGTGGATGGCTACCTTCCGCGTTCAGTGGCTATCATTTCTTCATCCTGCTACTCCTTCACAGCTTCTTCTTTTTTAGTGACAGTTTGGTCTTTAGTGACTTTTTCTTGGAATGGTGCTGATGGAATAAACATTGTTTCATCCTTTTTATCTTTCTCTTCTACTACAACGAGCATATTTCCAAGAATTTAAAATTTTGAATTGAGGCTGTTTACCTTAATTGCCAACAGATTGATTGCTTCTAGGATACTTTGACTTATGTCTGTGTCCAGAGTTCGCCGTTTGCCCTTACTAGAGGAGTTTGCTTGAGTTTCTAACTCAACCTTTCTTTTTGTTCAAATAGATTGGGTTGTCTTCCCTTCGGCTTTTACCTTTAACAACTTTTCCTTCTCATTATCAGCTGCATCTCAGAGCAGCTTCCATTCACTAACCATTCTTATATAACACATCCTCTCAGATGACTTAAAGCTGTACACATTTATCTTTAAAGAAGCAGGGGTGACAGAACTCAGATCAACATTAAAGTATTTGTACACTTTAGTCAATAAGTTCCCATAAGGCAGGGCTTTGCTGGAGGTATTCTTTTTTTGCATCATTAACTTTACAGTAAGATACCCAAAACTTTTTGGCCTGTTTTCAAAGTGCGCCAACATGATCACCATTTGTATAATGTTGATGGAGGTTTTGTCACCAAAACTTAGAACCACTATGGTTGAAACCATGTGGTGCAGAATCCTACCTAGTCCATTCAACCACTTCGTGTTCCTGTCACTCGTGTTCTTAAAACTTTTCCTGCTAGTAAATGTACTTCCAAACTTCCCAAAATCAAACAGGTTAATTCTTTCTGGGAACTTGTTTAGTTCAAAAAATTGAATCCCACAATCTCTAACTTTGCATATTCTATTCAATAGGCGATGATCAAACTCCAGGTTTTTACCCTCAATCCTTGAACTATACCACCGAACTATAAACCCCCCTCCAGTTTCCTCCAATCGGCCTTTTCTCAAATTAGAATAAAATTCCTATACTAGAGTAGTAAATAATCTCTCATTAACAGACAATAGGGCTCCCCACCTAAGAGACTTAAACATATTCAACACATTTGTAAAATTCAAAAAAGACTCAGGATTTGCGCGATAACCAACAATCACAGTTCGGTTTTTTGAAACCAATTCCTTAAAATTAGATTCATTTTGAAAGTCTAGAAAGCGAGGTACTTGGGCCTCGAAACTTTCCTGTTCCGGAGATGATTTTGAAGAAATGGTCTGAGAAGCCGAGAATTCAGAAACGACTTCCTTTGCTTTTCTCGTTATAGTCAAATGAGTCTCGGCAGTCGATTTCTGCTTTATTGTTGAAGTGATTTTGCGGGCTTCTTTTGATTTGTGTTTGGTTGATTTTGGGAATTTTGCCATTGTAATCAGAGGGTAAAGGCTTGTGCTTTCGGTTGTTCAGAGAGAAGCTTTTAAAAAAAAATTTAAGGGAAGAAAGATAGATTCCGATTGAGTTTAGAATTCATGAGAGAAGAGAGAGAAAGCCTTTTGTAATTTCCTAAGAGGTTGTGAGGATAAGTACACCTAAGTACATTGGAAAGTGCCTTTTCATCAGAGATTTCAAAAGTTATCTTGAAAAGGGCATTTTTCTTTTGAATTTCAAAAAGAATGATCTGGAAGCAGTTATTTTTTGAAGGTCATACGAAGCATTAGGTTATTTTTATTTTGGATTGAGCCTTCATCCAGAATGATCATCTAAAAGGAGTTCCTTAAAGAGAGAGTTTTGGAAGATGAGTTTTGGATTTACTCTTCAAAATGCTGCATCCAAAATTTCCTCCGAAATTGTGTTTCTTTAGGGATTTGCAAAAATAGATGGTCAAATCTTTCTTAGCAAAACTTTAGTCACGCAATTTTGTGATGCCTAATTCTCTTCCTAAAAAGAAGTATCTATCTTTAGCTAAGGGTTTTGTAAATATATCTGCAAGTTGTTCATTTGTAGTGATATGTTTTACACAAACATCTCCTTTGAGTATATGATCTCTAATAAAATGATGCTTAACCTCAATACATTTGGTCCTAGAATGTTGAATAGGATTTTTTGTTAAATTTATTGCATTTGTATTATCACATAGTATAGGTACGTAATCAAAATTGAGGCTAAAATCAAGCAATGTGTTTTCATTCACAAAATTTGTGCATAATAGCTCCATACTGCAATATATTTAGCCTCAGTTGTGGATAAGGATACACAACCCTATTTCTTGCTATGCCATGGCACTAGAGAGTATCCGAGAAATTGGCCGTGCCTGCTAGTTCTTTTTTGTTCAATTTTACAGCCTACATAATCCACATCAGTATAGCCTATAAGATCAAAGGTGTTAGTACGAGGATACCATAAACCATAGTCATATGTTCCAACTAAATATCTAATGATGTGTTTCATAGTAGATAAGTGGGATTCCTTTGGACATGATTAAAATCTGGTATAGAGACAAACTGAAAACATAATGTTTGGTCGGCTAGCTGTAAGATACAGCAAGCTTCCAATCATACCTCTATATTTTGATTCATCCACTTTCTTACCCTTTCATCTTTGTCAAGCTTTAGAACAGTACTCATAGGTGTTCTGATTTCTTTAGCTTCGATCATACCGAACCTTTTGATTAGTTCCTTAGTGTACTTAGCGTGATTTAGAAAAATTCCATCATTGGTTTGTTTAATTTGTAGCCTAACGAAGAAGATGAGTTCTCCCATCATACTCATCTTGAATTCTTGCTGCATAGTCTTGGTAAACATCTTACACAAGAATTCATTAGTAGTACCAAAATGATATCATCAACATAAATTTGGACAATGAGAAGGTCGTTGGAATTTTTATACTTAATAAACAATGTAGTATCAATCAGACCTCTTGTAAAACCATTTGAGATTAAGAATTCACTAAGCCTTTCATACCATGTACGTGGGGCTTGTTTTAAACCATAAAGAGCCTTTGAGAGTTTAAAAATGGTATTTTAAAAGTGCTCATGAATAAAACCCGGATGTACTTCTTCTTCAATAATACCATTCAAAAACATTTTTGATGTCCATTTGATAAAGTATGATTTTTTTGAAAGATGCAAAGGTAAGTAATATTCTTTTGGACTCTAATCTAGCAACGGGAGCAAATGTCTCGTCATAGTCAATGCCCTTTTCTTGATTGAATTTTTGGATAACAAGTCTAGCTTTATTTCTAATCACCACTCCATTTTCATCAAGTCTATTCCTAAAAAACCCACTTAGTGCCAATAATCGGATGATCGAGTGGTCTAAGGACGAGTTTCCAAACTTAATTTCTCTCAAATTAGTTCAGCTCTTCTTGCATAGCTAATATCTAAAAATTATTATGCAAGGCCACATCAATATAGTTAGGTTTAAATACTAGAGAGTAGAGCAAAATTGTCTACAGAATACCATATAGTTTTAACTCCATAACTAGGATCACCAATAATTTGCTCTTTTGGATAACCGATTTTGTACTTCCCATCCTTTGGTAGCCCTAGATCAGTGAGCTCTTTAGTTTCTTGCTTACTTTGTTCAGCATGTTGCTCTTCCAATTCCTCTTTTTTGGCATGAATGTCCAGCAATGGTGCTTTATGCTGTTCTTTTCCTCTTTCTTTTGAAGTCCCTACATCATTACCATTATCTTTTTTTGATGTATAAATGTTAGATTCATCAAAGACAACATGTATGGATTCTTCTACGCATAGAGTTCTTATATTATACACTCATATGCCTTTTTTTTGGAAGGTATCCAAGGAATATAGCCTCATTGAATTTGCTATCAAAATTTTCAAGATTATATCGGGTATTAAGAATAAAATATTTGCAGCCAAATACTTTAAAATATGAAATTGATGGAGTTTTGTCAAACATAAGCTCAAAGGGTATTTTTCTTAGAAAGGGTCTCAATATCACTCAGTTAACAATATAACACGCTGTATTGATAGCTTCAGCCTAATAGTATTTTGGAAGAGAGTTTTCACAAATCATAGATGTGAAACCCCAGTCAAAACCAACCTTAGAGTAAGGGGGTTGGGATGCATATCATGCTTTATTTCATGATTAAATACATTTTCATATGATTTTATGTGCTTTGGATTTAAGTTTTATTGTTTTGAAGTCTTGTTGGTGAGTATTGTGTGAGAGGGGCAAAATGGTAATTTTTGCCCGAGGTGAAAATAGGGAGATAGCTTGTGGAAGGAATAGGAATTAATTTTCTAGTAAAAATAGCAACAAGAGTGGTTGTGGTTTAGTGGTCAGAGCCTTAGAATTAATTCTTGAGGTCTTGGGTTCGAATTCCATCATAGAAGCTTTAGTTTGATTAAAATTTTATTTTTGCTTAGGGAGGATTAGTTTTGGCCTTAAGGGCCTAGAGCAAGGTGGTGATAAATGACCTAGGAGAGACAGGTTAGGAGAATTCTCATTTCACTCCTTTGCTCTACTCGAAATTCTTAAAGGGAATTCATTCTCCCTTGATCTTTAGTTTTTCTTAATTTTCAACTCCTTAGTTTGATCAAGGTGTTCTATCCTTTTTCTTTCTAGAAAATCCAGTAAAGTGCTGAGGTCTTTTAGGATCAAAATGTCCTAGTAAAAGGCTTCTCATGGTCTGGAAAATGTGGATGAATTGTGGGAAATTCCAAGAGGAAAAATCCCTCTAGTAAGCTTGCTGAAATTTCACTCTATAGCTAGTTCACCTTCCTTCTTGGAATGAGCTGAAATTTTCCAGCTTGTGTACCTTCAAAATATCGAACTTCTTAGCTAACATTCCCTTCCAAATGCTGCCAGAAAAATGGCCTTAAGATCAGCTTGAAACATGAATTATTTCTGCCATTTTCGGACTGCTCAAGAGCTGTACAAAACCAGTGAAAATCCTAGGCAAGGTCGCTACTTTGAGAGTCCAAAATCAATCTGTTTTCTTCCAGATTTTGTGCAGCACCTTAGCCATGTTTTTCCTTCATGAAGAAGGCTAGAAACCAGCCTTGAATACCCCTAAAACCCCCCTTCCAGCTCGCTACAAATCTGCTGGAAGTGGCAGACGAAATTCTGCCCAGAAAATTCTGTGCAGAGAAATTATGGGCAGTCAAATGTCTAGCTTTGTTTCCTGTTTTTCTTCCAGCCAAAACACCAGACCTAATCTATCAAAACCTCCCTTAAACAACCATTAATAGAGCTCCAACGGTTCCCCTAAACTTCTGGACGAAAGGCAGTAATGGTTCCCCTGATTGGTTTCCAAAATTTCAGCCATCTTGTTTAGCAACTTTCCATAAAATCTTACACCATTGACCAGACATCTTCTTCACCATTGTGCACCTTAGTTTCAGCCATCATAAGCCTCATTGAACCAGCTTTAATTCCTCAGAAAAGCTGCACATTCAGTCGGCCATAGGAGACTTCAAAGCTGTCCAAATTATCAAAATATTCTTAGAATATTTAGTTTCCAAATTCTCTTCCTAAAAATATTCTTCAAGGATTGTAACAACTAACCTTTCCTTTCCCTTCCAAATCAGAGAAACAACTCCCTAAACCCTACAGAATTTCGGCAGCCCTAATTCCACAGAAATTCGGCAGCTGCTCCCAACTTCCCTCTCTCGATTTTCTCTAGCCACCAAGAACACACACACTACACCAAGAACACCTACTCTCTTCTTTCAACTAATACACCTTCAAACCACTTCAAACCCTCACGAAAATCTCCAGATTTGATCTACTATTTGCTGTGAATCCATCAACACCATTATTAACATCAAACTCCACAAATCATCTTGCTACTTTGGATCAAAACCAGAAATTTTGTGAAGGTCAAGGACATCTTCAAGGTAAATTTACTCTATCAACTTCATCTTCTTCAAACTTGATCTCCAATGAGAACTTATGTGAATGAACATATTAATGATCTCTTCTTCTCTCTCTTTCTCTCATGGCCCAAAATTCCCTCTCTTGGCCGAATGGTCTCTTTTTCCACGACCATGCTTTCACCACCTCTCTTGGACAAGATTAGCCATCTAGGAGTTGAGATATACTCTAAACTCTTTCAAAGCATTCATCAACCAAGTAAGTACCTTCAATCCTTCTTTTAAACTCCAGAATCATGTCTCTAGGATGATGTTGTTAAAAGGTGAATGGTGGTAGGATTTGAGTACATATTTATTGTTGAGATTGAAGCATGAGCAATTGTATAATTGTGAAGAAGATGGGATTTATGTATGAAAGTTTTATCTTGGTTGATTGTATGTTAATTTGAGGTTTGATGCATGTCATAGGTAGTATTTGTGATAAAGTATGCTAGAGATTATGCCACCGTTGGTGAATAGGATTTTTATTCATATGGGATTGTTTAAGCCATGTTCATATTTATGCTAGTAGAGGTTAAAGCATGTCTTAATAAATTTAGATCTATGCCTAGATGCAAGATTTGGTTGATTTGATGAATTGAAGGATTGTGCTTGTTCTTGATTGAGGATGGCCATAGAAATTTGATCATGATCTAGTTGTCCCTAAAACTAATTTTCACTTTATGCATAAAATACTCAATAAAATAATATTGCTAGTATTTCCAAAAAAAAAAAAACCCTAGGAAGGGTAGATTTGGAATTATTATATATATAAAGGATATTTTAGTCAAATAAATAATAATTTTGCTAGAAAATAAAATAAATAAATATTATTTAAAATAAAGAGATCAATTAAAGCTTTATGAGAATGATTCATAATTAGTAAAATATTTGCTAAATCAAAACCCTTAAGGATTTACTTATTATTTTCCAAGAAAGGCTTATTAAATTTAAACTCAACTAGTTTTAGCTACCAATTATTTGCTAACAACTAAACTATCATTAAATCACTATTTTACCTAGTACCATCTATGACTCTTGATTAAATAAACTCTAAATCTTTCCTAACAAGGTCTAAACTTTCAACTTATTAGAATTTATTTCCCAAACCATTAATTATTTTAAATAACAAATTAAACTTAGCTTCTAAACCTAATTAGTTATTATTTTATCTTAAAGCTTGGGACACTAGGATCATGGTAGTAGTGAATTGAATTGATTTAAAATTGAGGAAGTGGTTTGTGACTTGAAATTGATTAAGATTTGTATTTACCCATGTGGGGTTAGGTCAGCTGTTCGAGACCTTGTTGTTGTGAGCAAGAATCAGGTAAGCTCCTGCATAAAACCTATCGATGTGAAATGTTTTCCTTATGGCAAGCTAAATATGGAGTGTATGGACACTCGTTTATTTGAAGACAATTGAGGGTTGCAATTGTTCTTATTTCCAACACTTAAATTATTTAAAAGTTATTGAGTGGATTTTCCAAACTTAAAACTCTTTCTAAAACTGATTGTTCCCAAAACTTTGGAAACCCTCAAATTACTATTTCCATGAAGAGCAATGCTTTGTTCATTTTATCCCAAGTGGGAAATGTCGTTGAGTACTCAATAGGGGTGGACTACTAGGATTAGTCTTTGAAGGGTTAGGGTAAGTCTCTCAGCAGGTGGCCACCTCTAAGGGGTGAGTTCTTCCCGGATAAGATGTCAATCCAGTGAGTCGTGCCGGTCCGAGCTAGCAGTTGGTTTTCAGTCGAGTGACTGTGTTTTGCCGGAATGAACACCCGGTTGTTGTTTGGGTATAAAGAAGGAGGAGTATCTTGCCCAGTAGGCCGATCACCTACTTTTGTCAGTCTGCACAAAGTGTCGGCATTCTGATCGGTTATGGGGCCCAACGTGTGGTAACCCATATCCCTTTCTTTCGAGTGGTTGATTTTATTAATTAAGCAGGGTTGGAAAAGCCAAAACACCACTCTTGCCTTTGACTAATGTTTATTGCTTGCCAATGTTTCTCATATTAAAGTTTCACACTTTGCATCCATGAACTGTTTTCACTAAACACCAAAAGCACACACGGACTTACTGAGATTTCTGTCTCATCACCTTTTTATCATGATTTCAGGATGATCCTGCTATGGAGTTGAGTGGCTAGTAATATTTGCTTTGGAAGAGAATGTGTCTTTTGATTTTATATATTGCTTTGGGGAGACGAGAGTGGATAATTTTATTTATGATTTTTGTTTTGGAGTTTCATGGATTTACTCTTGGAGTATTTTGGGTTGTAATAAATTTTTTTAAGTTAAAGTATTATTTATTTCAGCCATTTTATTTGTGTGACCTAGTTATAAAGACCCCTTGTCCTTTGGACGGGGCGACATCCCCGGCCCTGGCGGGCCTAGGCTTTGGGGTGTTATAATAGATCTAGTCATTTCGTTCAAAGTTCTATTTTTCCTCTCAACAACACCATTTTGTTGAGGGGTTTTAGCAGCTGAAAAGTTATGAAAGACTCTATTTTTATAACAAAAGTGTGTAAACTCACTGTTGCAAAGTTCTCTACTATTGTCACTTCTAATAGAAATCAGTTTGCATCTAATAGAGTTTTAGATGCGCTTGAATAATTTAGAGAATTTAAAAAATGCTTCATCTTTTTGTCTAAGAAACAAAGTTCAAGTAAATCTTGAGAAATCATCGATTAGAACATAAGCATACCTCTTACCACAAAGTCTAGTGGTCCTCATTAGTCCAAACAAATCCATGTGTATTAATTCAAGGGGTTTTGATCTGAAAATCATTTTCTTGGGCTTAAAGGAGGTTTTGATCTATTTTTTATATTGTCATGCATCACAAATTTTGCTTTTATCAAGCTTCATTTTGGGCAGTCCCCTAACAAGCTCATTTGAAGACAATTTATTTAATAAATCGAATGACACATGGCCTAATCTTCTATGCCAAAGATAGCCATCATTATCATTCATGGAGAGGCATTTAATATCATGAGCCATAAGATCATCAATATAGAATACATATACATTTTCAACACGATTAGGAACAAAAATTGTTTCATTACTTGAACAATCCATAATAGAGCAAGAATCTTTTTCAAAAATAACTTTGCATCCATTGTCACATAATTAACTAATGCTAAGCAAGTTGTATTTTAGCTCGTCAATCAATAGTACTTGTTTGATAAGGGTTGAAGGTTCTTTACCAATGTTACATATACCAAGTATCTTTCTTTTCTTTTTATCTCCAAAGGTAACGAACCCATCATTTGGAGCTTAGACATTTTCTAGTAGGGCTGCATTCCCAGTCATGTGTTTTGAGTGTCCAGTATCCAAGAACCATTTTGTGAAACTCATTTTCACCACTGAATATACCTATACATGAGATGGAAGAGTGATTTTTGGTACTCTTATCTTCTTAGGTCTGTGGGGGGTTAGTGATGATTCTTTTAATTCTCTAATTAGATTTCATTCTCAACTTAATGTTTTTCCTAACATGGCACCTAGATGTATTATGTCCATTTTTGCCACAATAAGTACCACAAGTATAATTCCTATTTGAGGAACTTGCTTTTTACAAAATAAGAATTGTGATTTCCCGATTTGTACAGATTACTATAGCAAAGGATATTTCTATTTCTAGCCATCCATTGAGCTCCAAGAAGTTTATTTAGGTTGCTACGACTATTAGTGAATTTTTCAATACAAGTGGTGAGATCATCAACCTTCATTTTCATATTATCAAATTCATAGATCATAATTTCAAGAGATGAAACTTTATCACACAAACATTTATTCTTACTAGCAAAACAGTTTAAGAGGGTAGAAGTAATTTCTTTGTCAACATTCAAGCAGCATATAGAGTCGAGCAAAATTTTGTTCTCACGAACTAGAATGTCATTCTCATTTGATAGGAAATCAATTTTCCCTTTCATTTCCTTATTTCTTCTTGACGGCCTTTTTAATTCATAGAACATATCAATAAGAAGAGCATTTGGGTCATCAATATTATCGCAAGTAGAATCATGCAATTCAACTATAAGATTAGATGGAGAGGAGTTTACCTTATCCTTTACTACCATGAAGCATATGTTAGCTGTTTCATTTTTAGAATCTCCATTTTCCTCAATTTTGAACATATTTTGAACTTAAGTACCCATTAGTCCTTTGACCTTCTTTGTTTTCAGATTCTTTTTTTTTCTTCTTGAGCATTTTACCTTTGTTCTCTTTGGCTATTAAGTAATCAGCAATGAAGTGTTCTGTACTCTTGCATTCATAACATTGAGGCTTAAATGATGAGGTCTATCCCTTCTTTTTCACGAACTTCTTTCATCTTTTGAAGTTTTCATTTTTTAACATTCTTCTGAATTTCTTTGCAATCATGGCCAATTCTTCGGTATCGACTTCTGTTCCATCATCACTATCAAATTGGCTGCTATCAACGTCCTCATTAGTAGCTTTTAGTGCTTTTCCTTTCTTGCCTTTGTCATGGTCATTTGACTCTTGAAACCTTTTGTGTTTCATTTCATGAGTTAGAAGAGAGCCAATTAACTCTTTAATTGGTAAGGTTTTCAAGTTTTTTGATTCCTCCACAGTTAGAGCTTTTGGTAGCCAGCTCTATGATAAAGCATCCAGGATTTTTCTATTTTGTTCACCAAGGGAATAACTTTTCCCATAGGCCTTAAGCCCATTTACAATGTTTGTGAATCTAGTAAACATATCAGTTATACTCTCATTTGGCATCATAGTGAACAATTCAAAATTATGAATTAAAATACACAACTTAGACTTTTTTACTTGATTTGTCCCCTCTTGATGACTTCTAGTAATCTCCACATGTCATGGGCTGAATCACAGCCACTTACACGGTTATATTCATTGACATCAAGAGCAGACCACATAATATTCATAGTTTGAAAATTCCATGTCATTTTGGCATTATCTTTGCCATCATATTCATCACTCTATTTTGGAACCATTCGACCTTTAATACTTCTAGAAGGAACATATGGTCCTTTTTCAATTAAGTTCTACAGCTCAAAATTTATTAAGCAAACATAGCTCTTCATTTGATTTTTTCAGAAAGTGTAATTACTTCCGGTGAACAAAATAGGTCTGTTTGTTGAGGATCATTCGATATAGGGAAAAGAGGAGATATTTGCGATAAGGATCTTTTTTACATGGCTGTTTAGCCAAAGAAGAGTAGACCAATGCTTTGATAGCAAATGAAAAACTTTAGAAGGGAGGGATGGTGAATAAAGTTTTCAACAAATTTAAACACTTTAAAAAAATCTGTTTTTGAGATACTCTTTTTGAATTTAAGATCAAGGAGTTTGCTAGTGATACAACGAGGAGCTTTTGGGCTGTCTTAACGACCAACTACGAACTGATTGAAATGAGACCTAGACATGCAATTAATACAAGAATGAAGATAGATTGGTGAGAAATATAAAGATTTCTTTTGAATGATTTAAAAACTTTTAAGTAAGGAAGTTCATAGCTTAACAAGATTAGATGCAAAGAGAGTGAATACGAGATTTATAGTGGTTCAATCTACTAAGATCTACATCCACTACCTTAAGCTCACACTTAAGGATTTTTAACCAGATTTCATTAAACTCACTCAACTTAAGGTGTCTATCTACAGCAGTTACATAAGAGGATCACCTCACTTGGTTTTACCAAAACCTCTCCATCAATCAACAAATCAAGGTTTATCCCAAATGGATTTTACACCACAACTTTGATACACAAGAAGGATTATAGAAATGAACCAGAAATAGGTCACACTATTGAGCAAATGTACAAACAAATGAGCACAAACAACCTTTACCTTTTTGAAGTAATTTGATTTCACTTTGAAGCACTATGAAAAGGGAGATTTTTGTATTCTAGAGAGTAAGAGTGTTTCTTAGAAGGATAGGATAAAAATCTACTTTAAAATTGAGTTTTGAAAACTTTTATAAAAGGAAAAAGTTGAGTTCCAATTGCTAGAAATGGCTAGTTTTACACTGTTAGACTTTCCAGAGTTTTAGACTTAAAGATCGAACGATGGTGCATCCAAAAGGTGAGTCCAAAGTGGCATTTGTTTTAGGCAGAAATGATTTGACACTGTTCACAGAGTATTGGACAAAGTTTTCGAATGCAGAGCCATCCAAAATACTTAATCAATCCAAAATTCTGAAGATTTAATACTTTGAAATCTTTTTGTTTGTGTGCTTCAAAGTAAAAATAAATTGAATCATAAGGTAAAGAGACATAGAAATTTATACATAATATCTTGACAAACGATTCCTAGTCTAAAGTTCTTTTACAATGACTTCTCCGTATGCAATCTCTTAAGCTTGTCTTCTTCTTGATATCCTATTCTTGGATTTCATTACTCAAGAGTTGCTTAGCAACCTCATTTGCACGCCTTGGAAGAACTGAGGTCAACATGTCCTATCACATGTAGATCACACAAGTTAGTCCTCATCAATGTTTATCATAAGTTAAAACACAGAAAATGCCCTTAGGGCTAACATATATGTTTTTCTTTATCTTTTTAATGATTTTATCATTTTATTGGGTCAGTTAAGTAATGAATAAAAAGTAATTAGTGTGTACTTGTTCCTTTGAGGATCGATACTCGTTAATTCCCTATGCTATACTTGTAATGATTATACTTTCTCGTATGTGTATTTTGGAATTAATATTTTAATTAAAACTTGATTAAGAGATGAATTTAAATTTGATTATTTTTGTGTACCCAAAATTTACGCAGCAATACTAAGACAACTACCAATTAATAGGTCCAAAGATAAGTCTATGAATAGATGGTTAGCTAATAAAATAAGGTTTGCCCCTAAAGGTACGTAAATAAATACATAATTAAGTTAATAAGTAAGTCAATAATAGATAAATTATGGAATAACAGTTTAATAATCATCTAAGGGACAATGTAAGTAAATATATAAACACATAGAAGAATTGATAGATAGAAATTTAATAGACATTAAATAAATAACATTAACCTTATTTGTTAGACTTAATAATATTATAGTATTAATAATGACGATAGCACTGACAATGAAAATATTAACAGTGGCAATAACAACAACAACAACAACAACAACAACAACAACAACAACAACAACAACAATAATAATAATAATAATAATAATAATAATAATAATAATAATAATAATAATAATAATAATAATAATAATAATAATAATAATAATAATAATGATGATGATGATGATGATGATGATGATGATGATGATGATGATGATGATGATGATGATGATGATGATAGTTGTAGTAGTAATAATAATGATATTAAAAGTAATAATACTAATAATTATAGTATTAATAATAATAGTAATATTAATATTAGTAATAATAATATCAATATAATAATCATGGCAACTATATTAATAGTAATAAAAATAATAGCGACATTAACAAGGGAAGAGATATCAGTAGCTATAGTAGGTTCATTAGTATTAATCATAAAGGCGAAAATAATAGAATCAATTTGGTGTTGATAAGAGTATATCACAATTAGCAAGTAAAAGCTTTATATAGAAACTGATTAATACATAGATTATTAGTTATTACAGTTACTTGGGGACTGTCACGGGTCGTTTTTCCCACAGCCGACTAAGCGTGATGCTTGTGACTTGGCTAGGCCCAAGCCAACGTCACACCGGCCTCTTCCAAACTCGTTTGGACATTTGAAAGTGAGCTTGAGTGGTTTCAAAGTGAATTACAGCGAAAACGATTGAAAACGGCTATGAACGATTTGAAAACGACAGAAAACGACACAAAAAGAAAAGTTATCTGGCACCCGATTGCATGAAAGTAGTCATTTCATTTCATTGAAAGTGAGTACAAAGTATTTACAACAAATATTGGTGAGGGGAAACACCAATGTTCACAACCGACTTAGTCTGCTTCTACCCGATAACGTTTATGTATGCCCTCTATAATAGACGTAGTAAACTTTTTCCAAGTTCCAAGAGTAGATACCGTTTTTCCGAGGAGGTAGGAAAAGTTTACCGATTTTCTCTAGACCTATATATAAAGAATCTAACTATGAAAATTTACATGCATGGCCTTCAAGGCATTAGGAAAATTACAAAAATATAATATAAGCCTATCTACATATTTACACAAGAAAACGGAAGGGCCGGCACTTCTGGTCATCGGCTACTGCTGGGCGCAGGCGCGGTATGGGTCGGCACGGTCAAGCATTGGGCACGCGGCACGGTCTCTCTCTGGGAGCGCAGGTGCACGGCACAGTCTGGCTCTCGGTGCGCGACATGGTCTCGGTCTGGCACGGGCACACAACATGGTCTGGCACTAGGCGCGCAACACGGTCTGGTGCTGAGCACGCAGGCATGCGACACGGTCTTAGTTGGGTGCTGGGCACACGGGCATCGTGCACAACGTGCAGGTTCGCTATTTGGTCGTCCCATGTCATTTTTCCCCCTCCGTCCTAGGCCTTCAGCTAGAGAGGCACAAGTGTCCTTAAACATGTCTAGGACATCCTTAACAAGGTCCCAGACATTCTTAGGCATACTCGGACTAACCATAGGAGGTGGCCAAGTACACTTAGGAACGTTCGGTCCTTCGGTTTCTTAAACACGTTCGAAGACACACGAGCGTTCTGGTGGTGCGTCGGGCACATACATTGGGCGTGGGCAAGGTCTTGCCCATGCAAGCAGGCCGTCACAGGTCAGCCTGTGACAGGACCCAGAGGACTAAATATAATAGCACATGTTAAAGGCTGCATAGGAATCTGATTCCGATACAAATTTCATGTTTTAGGTTTATAAGACTTGAGGAGTATAGCATAGCCAACCTAAACTCTCTCTACCCAGAACATTAGTGAATCACCCAATAACAAAGCTCACACTAATCTTATACATGAGTATACACAACATAACATTAGCATACATCTAGAGCAAAATACGGGGAGAGCACAAGTTTACTTGTAAAGAGAGTCCACCGATTTTGAAGATTTGGTAGTCATAAGCCAAAGTTGGGGGATGAAGGGATAGAATCTATGAATCCCAGATGCTTTAGTGATAGAATGAAAAGTGTAGTAGTCTAGCGTGCAGATGTTTTGGTTTAAAAATAGGTGGGTAGAACTAAGGAAACCCCACGAGGATGATTTCCTAGTAGTGTATGGATGGTGTGACTTGAGGGAAATAATGGCCAAGAGGTCTTTCGGAGGGGTTTTGGGTTCTTCTATTTGTATTACAGACTGTATCCGGGCATCATTGAGGTTATTGGCTTTCCTCTCAAAGACTGATGAATATTTGTTGATAGCTAAGGAGAGGGATTCCAGGAGTGATATCAGGAGGCTTGGAATCCTAATCCTAGGTGAGGTAAAGTTCTAATGTGTGTAGACCTTTGGCTTGTAAAGACCAACCGAGCCAATAGCTTGAAATTAAACATGGCCTAACAAGGAAGACAAAGAACATTCGAAGGAAAAAAAAAAAAAAACCAAAGCTAGCCAAGGTTTTGCTCAAACCCGGGCCCAGCTATACCTAAGGCATAGTCGGGCATGGCTTGGGTATAGTCGTGCTTGGCTATACTTTTAGCATGGCTTGCCATGGCATGCACAAAGCCAGCCATTGCTTTGGAAAATAAATATATATATTTTTAAATAAAAATGATAGGTACCCATTTTATTGGTGAAATAAATTCTAGGCTGAAAAATTCAATAATTCGCATAAGATATAAAAACATTTTCTTCAAAAAATATTGTTTTTAATCACAAGAAAAAATCCTTTCGAAATTTAAGTTAAGTAAATACAATTTTTCTGCATTAAATTTTGGTTAACAAGATGTGTGTAAGATATGTTTCGTAAACTAAATTTCAAAAGGTATTATCTAAATAAATCTTTTGGACAAAAGACAACGAAAATTATTTTGAAAAATCAAACGAAGAAGAATACTTAAGTATTTAGATAGTTACCAAATGGCGTGACTAAGCAATAGATAATCTATCACACCTTACTACCTAGGCCCAACAGGGCTGGGGATGTCGCCCCGTCCAAAGGATAAGGGGTCTTTATAACTAGGTCACACAAACGAAAATAAAACAAGACTTTAAAATTAAAACTTATTACAACCAAAAAATTCAAGAACAAATCCAAAATAAATTATTCACTGTCATCTCTTAAAGTAACATATAAAATAAATAACATAGAGTCTTTAAGAAGGAAACATTCTAGCTACTTATCTCCACAGTAGGATCGACCTGAAAATATGGTATAAAAGGTGATGAGATAAAAATTTCAGTAAGTCCGTGTGTGCTTTGAGTGTTCAGGAAAACAGTTCATGTATGCGAGTTGTAAATTTCATAAGAGAAAATGCTGTCAAGCAATAAATAAGGTTAAAGTAAAGAGTGGCGTTTTCCTCTTTTCAAACCACACAAGTGCACAGTAAATTCAACTACTCAAATGGGCGGTCATGGGTTACCACACATTAGGCCCCATGTCCATATAACGGTCAGAATGCCACACTTTGTGCAGACTGACAAAAGGTAGGTATACGGCCTACCGGGTAAGATACTCCTCCTTCTCTACACCCAAACATACCGGTTGTTCATTCTGAAAATACACAGTCTACATGACTGAAACTTGCTAGCTCGGACCGGTATGACTAAGTAGTACTGTCACTTCTCCAAGTTGAGTTCATCTTCTGGAAGTGGTCTCCTGCCAGAAGACTCGCTCTTACTCTTCAAAACTAGTACTACTAGCCTACCCTTATTGAGTACTCAACGTTGATTGTCCCGCTTGGTAGAAAATTGATAAAACATTGTTTTATTTGGAAATAGCAATTAAGGGTTTCTAAAGTCCGTGTCAAAATTGGTTTTAGAAATAGTTTGGTATTTGAGCAAAACTGCTTGTTGATTGTCAAATAATTTGTTTGACTGAAATAAGAAAGGAAACAGTCCTTAATTGCCTTTACAAAATGAGGGTTCACACACTTCGCGTTTAGCTTGCCATAGTAACCTTTTTACAGCAAATAAGTTTTATGCAGGAGCTTACCTGATCCTTTGCTTAAGCTAATTCAAAGATCTTCCAAAGCTGACCTAACCCCGCTTGGGGTAAACACAAGCCATAATTAAACTCAAGCTAAATTCGCTTTCATAAATAATCGTAGTTTAGCCTATTACATTCATGACCCTAATGTCCTAAGCTTTAAGGCTAAATGATAAAGGTTTTTGTAAAATAAAACTATCTTGATAATAAAATAACTAGGGATTGTGAAATAATTACTAATATGTTATAGGTTCAAATATAATCTTTGTTATTTATAAATAAATTAGGGTTTATTTGATGAAGGGTCCTAAGTCTTAAAAATAATAAATTATTTCTAATATCTCAATTAATAATTAGTAGATAGAAAATAATTAGTAAATAAAATTAATAGTAAATTTTATTAAATTTTGATCAAAAGGTAATAAATAAATTTTAATAGTATTTATGAATATATGACCTATAAGATTTTATATTTTACCTATTATGATTATTTATATAAAAGGCCTTATTTATTATTATTACTATATATAATGTTTATATATATTATTTTTAATAGAAGATATCATTTATTTGGCTAAAATCTCACTATTTCATTTAATAATCCAACTCTCAAAGCTTCTTAGGGTTTTCGAAATTAATGGAGGAAAATATAGTATTAACTTTTTTTTAAACGTAAATAAATTGGCTAATTAAATTATCTTAGGATCAACAAGGTCATGAATATAATTTTTCTATTGTTAACAAGATTCATGAACATAAAATCCAACATCAATCAACCAACTATTCTATTCATGCATAAAGGCATAAATCCATATCCACTATCACATGATCTAAACCTCACTAAGTATAATCATATTCATGGCTTCAACAAAACTTCAAGAACTTAAACTCTATTCACCAAAGGTGACATAATATCTAGCATGCTTAACCATCTAACTTACTCAAGACATGAAAAACATGCATCGATCCACAAGAAATACTACAGCACTTAATCATGGCAAAACATCCTCATACTCCAATCTCAACTCCATCATAGACAAGCATATACTCAATCCCCAAACATCATCAATCATTTTCTAACAACATCTAGGAGACATGATTTTAGAATTAAGGAGGGGTTAAAGAGAAATACTTGGTTGATGACAATCTTGTTGAAGATCCAAGGAGATCCACACGCAAATGGGGCTTGATTTGTTCAAGGAAGAAGAAGAACAACGGCCATGGTTGAAACAACCATTTCGGCCGAGAGAGAGAGAGAGAGAGAGAGAGAGAGAGAGAGAGAGAGAGAGAGAGAGAGAGAGAGAGAGAGAGAGAGAGAATATTAGTACATTATATTAAAGATTGAAGAGAAAAGAAGAATGATCAAAATCGTTCTTGGTTACCTTGAGACAGTTCTTGAATCTTCAAGAAAACTTCTGGTTTTTTATCCGATAGCAGAATTTTGTTTTCAATGTTTGATGTTATAAAATACAGAAATGGTCTCTAGAGGGTGAGTAGATGTGATCTGGAGTTTTTGAAAGGGATTGGAGGTGTTTGGAGTGGTCTTAGGCTTGGAGAATGGTGGTGTGTGTTCTTGGTGTTCTTGGAGAAATGGAGAGAATGGAGACAAAGCTGGACGAAATTTGCTGAAGGGGGTTGGCCAAATGGTTAGAGGAATTCTTGTGATTGAATTTCAGATTAGGGAAAAGAGGGAAAATTGGTTGTTTGAAATTCAAAAGGAGTAATTCATGGAGTGAATTAAGGTAGAAGATATGGTAAGAGTGGTTTGGTAGATGAAGGTTCTTGGAGCTACTATGGCCGACTAGTTTTGTTGAAGTTTTGATGAGGGGAATGAGGTTTGTAAGAGCTATAGGGTGGCTGAAATTTTGAGTGTTATGGTGGAGGGAATTTCTGGTTGGTTGAAGCTCAATTCATGGAAGTTTTCATGGAGCAATTTGCTGAAATTTTGAATTCCAATTGAAAGCTTGATTGTAGTGATTGAAGGAGTGATTTAAGGAGTGGTTATGGTGTTCATTTGTGCAGATCAATGGAAGGGGGTGATGAAGTTCAGTTCATGGCTGACTAAGGTTATTTTCACAGAAATTTGAAGTGATTTTCGGACAAGGTTGAAGAAGGAGCAAGGTTGGAATTTCTGGTTGTTCATTCGAGAGGTTTTGCTGGAATTTTTGTGCAGTTTTTTCTGCGATGCTCCAGCCGACTTGCATAAGGTTTGAAGGGGTATTGGATGGTCTTTTAAGGTTGGTTTCCAGCCTTCTTTATGGATGAAAGACAAAGATGAATTACTGGTTTGAAGGCTAGAAGAAACAGCTTGGTTTTTGGACTGCTAAGCTGCGAAACTTTCCAGGTTTTTTTTTTCCTGGTTTGCACAGCTTTGTGCAGTCTTATTTTTGGCCAAAGGTTTCAATCTTCAAGCTGAACAAATTGGCTATTTTTCTAGCAGTATTTGAGTGAGAAAAATGGCTGAATTTTTCGAAAGCTTGACTGATCAATGAAGCTGGAAAATTTCCAGATTGCTATCATAAAGAAGATGAACACTTATGGAGTGGAGTTTGAAGGTTCAACTATGGAAATTAATTCTTTTGGGAACCTTCCTTAACTCCTTCTCCATTTCCAGCCAATATTCTATCCTCTAAGAGTCATTTTTGAGATTCCAAGGTTAATGAACTTTGTTGGATTTTCTGGAAATAAAAATGGCATTGAGATAAATTGAACAACTTAATTGATAGAGAATTAAGGTAGGCTAGAGAGTAGAAGGACATGAATCCCTTAAGAATTCTTATAGGGCATAAGAATAGGATTAGGACATTCCTTTCATGTCTTCCCTAGGACAACACTCCTAGTTCTACTTATGGAATACAAAGGCCGAAAGTCCAACCTTAAACAAAATAAAATTTTAATCATGCTAAAACTTGAATGATGGGATTTGAACTCAAGACCTTAAGGATTAATTCCAAAGCTCTAACCACTAAACCACAACAACTCTTATTCTTATTTTCTCTTCCAAATATTCTTCCTATTTAATCCTCAAGCTATCTCCCTATTTTCACTTCAAGCAAAATTACCACTTTACCCTTCCTACTCAATAAGCACAATTAAGCCTTCTAGACCATAAATCACAATTCCAAAGCACATATAAATCATTCAAATATATATATTCATGTAAGAAAATATAATATGCATCCCAACCCCCTTACTCTATGGTTGGTTTTAGTTGGGGTTTCACATCCTCCCCTCCTTAGGAAAATTTCGTCCCGAAATTCAAGCGTACCTCTATCTCAAATTGGGATACTTCTGCTTTACCCACTCTTCTGTTTCCCATGTGGCATCTTGCGTGCCATGATGCTCCCACTGCACCTTTACCATCGAAATCTGCTTGTTCCGAAGAGTCTTGATACTTCGATCTAATATTCTCACGGGTTTCTCCACATAGCTCAGATCGAGTTGCAACACCAACGGCTCATCATTCAAAACATGACTGGGATCGGCATTGTACTTTTTCAGCTGCGATACATGAAACACGTTGTGAATTCCTGTAGTCCATCCAGCAAATCTAATCGGTACGCCACTGGCCCAATTCTTTCCTTTATCAGGAACAGTCCCAAATACTTCGAATTTAGTTTCCCATCTTTCGGATACTACAAGATTCCTTTATTCGGTGTCAAACTTAGGAATATATTGTCTCCCACCTGGAATTCTAACTCTCTCCGCCTATTATCTGCATAGCTCTTTTGTCGGCTCTGGACTGCTTTCAACCTCTCCCTGATTAACTTAACCTTGTCCAACATTTCCTGAACGTAGACTTCTCCGGATTTGCTTATATGACCATCTTCTGACCAACTCCAGTATAGCGGTACCTGACACTTGCGCCCATATAATGCCTCATACGGAGCCATCCCAATTGAAGCTTGATAACTGTTATTATACGACAACTTTGCATACGGCACACATTCGATCCATTTATCCCCGAAATCCAGAACACACGCTCTCAACATATCCTCTAGTATCTATATAACCCTTTTTGACTGCCCATCGATTTGCGGATACGCCGTCGTACTGAACATCAGACTTGACCCCATTGATTCTTGAAACTTACCCCAAAATCAAGATGTAAATCTTGGATCTCGGTCAAACATAGTACTTGAAGGCACTCCATGCAGTCGGACTATTTCTTGCACATAGGTCTGAGCCAACTTCTCCATGGAATCTCTTACATTCACTGGTATGAAATGTGCTGATTTGGTTAGTCGATCCACCACCACCACTACCCATATGGCGTCCTTCTGAGTCCTTACCATAGGAAGTTCAGTAACAAAGTCCATGGTCACTTCCTCCCACTTCCATTTAGGTACTGGCGAAGATTGCAATAGTCTAGCTGACTTTTTGTGCTCCGCTTTGACATTCTGATAGGTGAGACATGTCGAGACATACTTAACCACGTTCACTTTATTCCGGGCCACTAATAGGCCCTTTTTAGATCCTGATACATTTTGTCCTCTCCGGGATGAATGGCGTACTTGCTCTTATGCGTCTCTTCCAAAATTCTGTCCTTTAATTGATGCTCTTCGGGTACACACAACCGATCTCTGAAATATAAAACTCCTGCTTCGTCTTGCCGGAATTCACTGCCTTGCCGTTTGAGCTCCTTGTCCTTGAAAAGTTGAAATGTTGCATTACTTTGCTGGGCTTCAATAATTTCCCGCCTTAGATCTGGTACTAACTTCAGGTTGCTAACAATAATTTTCTCCCCTTGCACTTCCGCTCTTCTATCCAATACATCCTGAACCACTTGAATCTCCTGTACTCTTAGCCTGACCATACTGACTTTTCTGCTCAGGGCATCAGCAACAACGTTGGCCTTCGCGAGATGATAGTTGATTGGACAACGGTACTCTTCCAAAAATTTCATCCACCTTCGCTGTCTTAGATTCAAGTCCTTCTGGGTGAAAATGTACTTCAGGCACTTGTGATCAGTGAACACTTCGTATTCCGCTCCATACAGGTAGTGTCGCCATTTCTTTAAAGCAAACACAATGGCAGCCAACTCTAGATCATACGTGGGGTAATTGACTTCATGAGGTCTCAACTTCAGAGAAACATAAGTGATCACCTTTCGGTCTTGCATCAAAACTGCTCCCCAACCTTCTTTCGAGGCATTGGTATATAGCGCGTAAGGCTTATCTCCCTCGAGCAGACTCAACACTAGAGCTGACATCAATCTTGGCTTCAGCTCTTGGAAACTCTTATCACATTTTTCACTCCAAACAAATGGTACGTCTTTCCTCAGTAGTCGGGTCATAGGCGATGCGAGCGATGAAAATCCTTTGATGAACCTTCTATAATAGCCAGCCAATCCCAAGAAGCTTCGAATCTTGGTGATGTTCTCCGGTTGCTTCCAATCCGAAACTGCTTCAACCTTTCTGGCTCTACCTTGATGCCGTCATTGGTCACCACGTGGCCATGAAATGCTACACTATCCAGCCAAAACTCTCACTTGCTAAACTTGGCGAAAAGCTTGTGCTCTCTTAGCTTCTCTAATACCAGCTTCAGATGCTCTGTATACTCCTCTGGACTCTTGGAATAAATGAGTATGTCGTCAATAAAGACCACCACAAGCTTGTCTAAATAGAGTCAGAATACTCGATACATCAAATCCATGAACACTGCTAGTGCATTATTACCCCAAATGGCATCACCACGAACTCATAGTGACCATATCTTATATTAAAGGCCATCTTGGGGATATCCTCCTCTTTTATCCTCTCTTAATAGTACCCTTACCTCAGATTCAGTTTGGAGTAACAACTAGATCCTTGCAACTGATCAAACAGCTCATCAATCAGTGGTAGTTGGTACTTATTCTTAATCGTCAGGTTGTTCAAACCCCGATAGTTGATACACAGTCTCAGAGTCCTATCATTCTTCTTCACAAATAGCACATGTGCTCCCCAGGGCGACGTGCTAAGTCTGATGTAACATTGCTTCACTAACTCTTCTAACTGCTCCAGTTCTTTTAGCTCTGCCGGTGCCATCTGATATGGAGTTCGGGATACCGGTTCCACTCCTGGTACTAGATCAATGGTGAATTCAACCATCTTGGTTGGGAGGTAGAGAAGTGAGTTTCGCGGGGAACACATCGGGAAAATCTTTTACTACCTCGGTATCCTCCAGAGTGCACTGGTCCTTCGACTTGTTTATCACATAAGTGAAATATCCTTGACATCCTTACTTCAACAATTTTCGAGCTTTAGCCCCGGCTATTAAATACTTTAACTGCTTTACTCTCTTGCCATTGAATTCCAACACATCACACCCTGGTCTAATGAACTGAACCGATTTATTCCTACAGTCTACCCTAGCCCCATGCTTCGCTAGCCAATCCATTTCCAATTTCAAATCATAATCATCAATATCCAGTACTATCAAATCTTTCTCTAAATTTTCTCTCCCCACTTCAATTTTATAATTTCGCACATACTGATCCGCTTGCACCATCTTCCCCAAAGGTGTACTCACCAACAAAATAAAAGGTAGTTCTACTCCATCCCAATCTAAATGATATGCACAGATCTTGTTTAAATAGGAATGGGTAGATCCAGGGTCTATCAATGCATTAAAGGAACGTCCTTGGACAGTAAACGTACCTTCCACCACCGCCGCATCAACTCCAACCTCCTCTCGGTTGAGAGCGAATACTTTTGCTTTCACTTGAGGCTTCGGTGCTCTACTCCCAGATACTCCCGTAGCTTTGGCTCTATTGGCCCCCGGATTTTGAGCCAGATTCCCTTGCCCAACTCGGTGAAGCTTAGGACAAGCATTCCACAGGTGGTTCGGGTCCTCGCAGTGGTAACATTTTCGCTCACCTCCTTTGGACAAACAGTTCTTTTCTGTGTGGCCTCTTTTTCTACATTGCCGGCATAACGGAAGGTTCTGCGTAGGACCAGCTGATGCTATCCGAGCTTGCTTTCCCCGATTCTGCCACTGCTGGTTGGCAGGGTGCTTGTTGGATTGCTGCCTCGAGAAGTGTCCTTGCGGTTGCCTTGCCTTGTTTAAGTGTTGTACGGACCAGACCATTCAGAGATGCGTGGACTCTAGTGAAAGAGAGGATATTCTGAGACATTGTCATGAAAGATTTGCGGGAGGCCACTATCAAGCCAACAACACTGCAAGAAAGGTGCTTGATGCCGAATTCTATTGGCCCACATTGTTTAAAGATGCTCACAGGTTTGTCCAAAGTTGTGATAGCTGTCAATATACAGGTAACCTCTCGAAATCTAATGAGATGCCATTACAATTTTTTCAAGCTTGTGAAGTATTTGACTGTTGGGGAATAGATTTTATGGGACATTTTCCTAGTTCTTTGGGGAATAAATATATTTTGGTGGTAGTAGATTACGTTTCTAAATGGGTAGAAGCCCAAGCTTTACCCACTAATGATGCAATGGTTGTGGTAAAATTTCAAAAAAAACTTGTCACCTGTTTTGGTGTGCTTAAGGTAGTTATTAGTGATAGAGGGACTCATTTTTATAATGCACAAATGAGAAAAGTCCTCACACACCTAGGTGTACACCATAGGTTGGCTACCCCCTATCACCCCCAAACAAGTGGACAGGTCGAAGTGGTTAATAGAGAACTCAAACGAATCTTGGAAAAGATTGTCAACCACACTCGAAAGGATTGGAGCTTAAAATTAGATGACACTTTTTGGGCATATCGGACAGCCTTTAAGACACTGATTGGCACGACTCCATTTCGGTTAGTTTATGATAAATCGTGTCATCTACTTGTTGAAATTCAACACAAGGCTTATTGTGCGATAAAACTTGTTAATCTTGATCTTGAGATAGCAGGGAAGTCCAAGTTACTCCAACTCACAGCCTAGGAGGAATTGCGAAAAGATGCTTATGATACGTCAATCCGGTATAAAGAGAATGTCAAACAATGGCACGACAAGCATATCATTCGACAACACGAATTTGCAACAGGCGATCAGGTATTGTTATTCAATTCTTGCCTACGACTTTTTCTAGGTAAATTGAACTCAAGATGGTTGGGACCATACACTGTGAATAGAATATTCCCATTTGGCACCATCGAAATTACTCACCCCACCAAGGGCACTTTCAAAGTAAATGGAAGTCGAGTGGAACGCTATGTTGGTGACCTTCTTCGCAACACGGATCAAGTGGACATGATCTTAGCTACCGCGCCATAATACTTCATGAGTTCTCTCGTTTCCTCTCCGGGTTGTGTACTGGTTTCTTTTTTTTGTTTTTGCTTTATTTTCTTTTCTTGTTTTTATGCTTTGGTGTGTTTTCTTTTGTATTTTTCTTTTTAGATACTTTGCCAATGCCTCATTCTTCAAGCATTCAGATCTTGTACAACACAATGCTAAATGAATAGAAGTTTGTTTTTCTTATCTCTCCTCCTTTATATTTTTTTTGGGTCCCATGGTATTGTTTGTTCTTGTTATATTTATTTAGCCATTGAGGACAATGTCCAGTTTAAGTGTGGGGGAGTGATTTGATTGACAAGTCTTCTATACATATACTTTTGCCTTCTTGGGAGCAAATTTTGAGCGAAAAATTTCAATTTTTTCTGACTTTCATTGAGATTTCAAGCTATATTTTTAGTGCATGTTTTTATGATAGATTATAGAGCATATATTCTAGATCATTTATAGCTTATGCATGACTTTTTGCACGCACTTGGATAAAGTAGTTCTTGAACAAATGTTTTGCATTGTTCTTAAACCTGTTTTTCTACTAAACTTCATGGAGCATTCTAGAACTGACTTGAATATCTCTCGAGGTAAAATAGGAAAACAGTCATGATTTAACTTAAGGATGACGGTAATAGGCATTCTTTGGATAGTTTGAGCTTTTCAAGCCTACCTATTGTCATATTATCCCTAGTGCCTATTTTGAGCCTAAATTGTTGATTTCTTTCATTAAAACCCATCACAATATTTTGTCCATTGCTTGTTGTTGAGAGTTTGAATAATTTTCCAAATCTTTATGCTCTTGATGGATGAAAGTATGTGTAATAAAATGTTGAGGAAGCATGTTAGGATAAAGATCATGACTTATTATTTTTAGTCATGGATTAATACTGAGTTGAGCTGGAAAGAGGAAAGGAAGCAAAGAAAGAGAAGAAAAAGAATAGAGGGATTGAAAAAAAAAATAAAAAGCTGCTAGAAAAGTTGGAAAGAAAGAAATTGAGAACGGAAAGAAAACAACAGTAGCAGTGAAAACAAGAAAGGAGTAAGAGGAAAGACAAGTGATTGAAGAAAAAAGAAAAGATCACAAAAGGGATGGTGATTGAACTGTAAAAGTTAAGTTCATATTAAATCTTTGACACCATTGCTGGAAATTTGAGTGATCTTGTGAAAGGAATAAAGAAGAGTTGAGAAAGAAAAAAGAAAGAGAAATGTAGGATTTGCTTGAGTGGAGTTGAAATTGTTGAACAAGGTTATGGTTTGATTAATTCTTGGAATAGGA
This sequence comes from Voacanga thouarsii, assembly GCA_026120185.1. Classification (NCBI taxonomy): domain Eukaryota; kingdom Viridiplantae; phylum Streptophyta; class Magnoliopsida; order Gentianales; family Apocynaceae; genus Voacanga; species Voacanga thouarsii. Next base: position 278,667 of record JANUWF010001547.1, on the reverse strand, counting down.
GAGCAAGAAGAGTTGGAAATTATTGATTCATTTTGTTTATCATTTACTTGCGAACTCTCAGTTTCTTTGATTATTAATTCTCCTGCATCCTTTGTTTGATAGCTACATTACAAGCCTTTAGCCTTACATTACAAGCTTAAAAGTCCTACTTGATCTAAGTAGAATTATGATATGTCTCGGATTAGTAGAGAGAGTGTATGAAGAGTAAGCCTATGGAATGCATATTCTTTTTGAACTAAATTCTTTCCAATGGTTTGAGAATATTGTGAAGTACTGAGATGGTTCTACTGAGTTATTTATCACTTACATGAGTCTTGCATTGGTTGTAAAAGATGTAGTATCATGTGTTTTATGTTCTTGAATGAAGAAAGCATTGAAGATATGATTTGGAAATTGATTGAGTGATTGATTTAACCTTGTATTTTCCTACTTGTTCTTGATACTTTGCTTGAGGACAAGCAAATAGCTAAGTGTAGGGGAATATGATAGGGGCTAAATTAGTTATGTTTTTCCTAGTTATTTAAGGTTCTTTTGTGATATATTTTGTTCAATAACTAGTCATATTCCTTCATATTTGAGATTTTATTCTTGGAAATGTGTTTTGTTCATTATTACAGATTTTTAGGGTAAAACGAAACAAAAACGTCGCAAAACAGAGGAAAGGTGGCGCCGGCTAGGGCTTTAGAACCAGCACCGGCCATGCACTGGATTGCACAAACTTCGAAGCGACAAAAAATTGTCAAAACAGAGGGGAACCGACGCTGGCTCCAAGAGTCATGGCGGCACCGGCTGCATTCTGGTCTTCATTGTGTAAAATTTGGAGAAAAATCGACGAACAAGTAGAGAAGCATAACACAACCAGCGCCGGCTATGAGAGACAAGGCGGTGCCGGCTGTGCCCTAAAGCTAAGGTGGTGCTGTGGTTTTTCTACGCGGTTTTTGGTAATCTGTGGAGTTTTAGTATCTTCCAACTTCTTTTCGGCCAAGAACAATGTACCTACGAGTTTAGGCACTTTCTAAACCTATAAATAGATGAAAAACATAAGGGAAAAAGAGGGGAATTCATTGATCATCATAGAAAATTACTCAATCAAAGGAGGAATTCTTCAATTCAAGGAAGTTTGCGCAAGAAGGTCTTCAAAGGAAGAAGAATGAGGCTTGTCTATGAGTGCTTTCTTTTACTTTATTTTCTTTTTCTTGGACAATGATATGTTAATTGTTTTATTATAATTTGACATTGCTTTAGATATTCATGATATTTAGAGTTATTTGATCTTTTGATTAATTCATTGTTATCCTTGGTATTTAATTACTTGTGCTTATTACAAGATTGGTTGATTATTTCTGTCCATTTACTTGCTTGGAAAAGGGGTTGATGGTGGTTTCAATTTGATTGATTTCATATCTGTTGTCTCTTAACTTGCTGGAGAAATGGGTTAATTGCCAAGAACTGGTAATTAAAGGTTAGTTGATGTTTGCCAGAGTATGGATTCATTGATTAATTTCATGTTTTAAGTTTACTAGAGTATGGAAATTTAATCAAGGATCAGGTTTAATGCATCTTTTGGGTAAGACTGGTTGAGACAGAGTATGTGATACTAAGTTACCTAGAAGATAGGGGTTCAAGGATTGAAAAAGAAGTGAGTCTACTTTAATCCTTCATGATGCCAAGAGAATAGTTTATTATGATAAATGTTGGAACAATGGCTTAAGTTACATAATTCTATATCATTGACATATATATATATATATATATATATATATATTTATTTCTTTTTCACTTTATCGAGTCGGTTAAACAATGAAAGAAAGGTGATTAATGTCTACTTGTTCCTGGAGGATCAACACTCGTTTGAACCCTATGCTCGGTTAATGATGAGTACACTTGTTCATATATGTGATTTGGGTTGAACGTTTTAATTTAAACTTGATTGGGAATGTACTTAGTTTTTGTATGATTTTTATACCTAAGTCCGGACACATAACTTTTTCTATCTAATTCCCTTTGTAAACATCTCTCATGAATTAAAAAAAAAAAAATTGATTGTATAGGTATAAACATTCTTCTTTGAGATTTTAAAACAACAACATTGAGTATTAGATAGCAAAAATAATATAGCAACACTTTAAATAGTTTTTCATTGTGGATGACTAGAGACTCTTCTATAAACTTTGTATTACCACCCCCCCCCCCCTAAAAAAAAAGGGGGTGGCGGGGTGGGGGATTTTGTTTTGCATATTAGTCCAAGTGCAATCGAGAATCAACATTAGAAATTTCTATATGGTGAGAAAAGTGAGGAAATTTAAAATTATATTAAGATTTTACTTAACTAAGAAGGTTATAGACAACTTTTATTACAAAGTCTATAAGCACATTAAACTATCCTATCATTCAACTACTAAGAATCATTTAGTCTAGTCAATAAAAGCTTTCTGTTTCCATTCTTGTGCAATTGAATAGCTGCTTTGAGCAATCTATAACCCTTTTAGGAACATAGGTTTGAAACCCAATTAATCAGTAAAGTGCATTTTTGCCATGAAACTGTTGCATTAAATCTATCAATATGGATTCAAAGCTTATGTACTAAAGATAAACTAGTCAAGAAGAGTACTCTCTACGGTTAGAACTGTAATAACATTTACCCCACCCACTTTTCACTATCACTCCTTATTTTCGTGCATATATTGCAACTTCTAGCATCAATTGCCAATCCCTTGCGCAATGGACAATGTAATACCAAAAACTATTAACTAATTATAACTCTCTTTTCTTCTCTTTTATTTTCATCTTATGATGTTTGATTAGATATATATCATCTATATAATAAACCTATAAACTCTACATCAAAAGGCTAAATCCAATTGCAATTAATCCAGAGTACAGTAAGTGATTTCATGGATTCTAGTTTCCAGTTCAATTCAGTTCATTTTCTCTGGCTGGCTAAATAAATGCCATATCCTATTGCAATTAACAACACTAATTACTTTTTCACATGGGAAAAGACCCAGAAAAGAGGGTGGGAGGGGGGGGGGAATAAGGTATGGGACATGGAAAACATTACACTAAAAGAACAATGCAAAAGTAAGAGCTTAAATAGTTTGAAGTACCTTCAACCACCTATTCAGACATAATTATCTTAGATGTAGATGGAACAAAATTAATATTAATTCCCAATTTAATAGATTATGCCAACTAGAAATAAAAAAAAGTAAAAAAAAAAAAACTCAATTATCCACTCCAATATTACAACTTTTGGTTGAAAAAAATGGGAACAGAGACAATTTTATTAGCTTATATGCATACACATCATAAAAATCCAACTTTTTTTTTTTTTTTACTTCTACCAATTAATTTTCTTCAGTAAACCATTGTACCCAAAACTATGAAGTAAGCCACTACAACTTTACTTAAAAGCCACTTCCCTTTAATAATAACTAATGATCCTTCCAATTTTTTTATACAAGAACAACAAAAAACTACTCTATCTCAAGCAATGCTAATAACCAACTTGGGAATTAACATAATTTATGTGTCCAAATGAAAAAGGTAGATCACACAACTTGACTCATGCGAATATTGAACTTCCTCAACAAAACATATTAGTCTTAAGTGTTATTGAGAATTAGTGTTGGAAATTTCATATTCCTCAACAAAGCACACCAAACCTGATCCAAAAATCCAAGAAAATCTTCCCATTCATTTTCCTTCAATATTCATGTACAGAAAGTAATCAATTCACCAAAACCACGCAGACCCCTAAAGATAAATCTATACAGATATAGGCACTCATACCAAACAAATTGCTGTCCATTTAATTCATAGAATCCACCAATAGTTATTTTAGGATAAAACAAATTTTAGATTACGCAAAAAAAAAAAAAAGAGTTTTGTTTAAAAGCCCCGAGTAATTCCTGCAACATATTACCAAAAATTTTAAAAGTTTTCAACTTACCAATTATCTCTGTCATTTTTTTCCGATCCTATTAGTCAGTCTATTAGTGAGTGGCTTTGACTCTTATAGCCCCTATCTAGCAAAATAGAGTTCCTCCTTTTATAATCACGGTATGAGATTAATTATGAGACATGTAGAGAGAGATGCTCTCAACTCCCTTGAGTTCACTTCTTGTTCTTGATTTCCATGGCTGATCTTCATGCTACAGTGAATGTAAATGCATCCCTTGTTGGTTAGTTACCCTCCATTTCTACTTATATGGTTTTTGTTCACTGTGTAGCTATATTGTATGTGGTTGTATTCTGGAATGCTACTTCTCTTGCCTACTCGATTATGAACTCTGTGTTGGTTATCTCGGGCTCGTATCATATATGGCGCAGCGAAAAATAAAACGAGATACCATCCCAGGACCCGTCTATATATGAAAAACAAGACATAAAGACAATAAAGGAAGTAACTTTTTACCTTTGGATGATCATCCAAAGAACAAAAAATTTCTTCTTCAAGTTGAGGCGCGATCCAGCAATCCTCATGATCAACCTCTACGTGAGTTGAATGCCTAACCACTATAATCACAGTGTGTGATTATATCTAACATTTATCCACACAGAGGATACACTCAAGCACCAAAATTTCCTGTGCTAGCAGAAAAAGATGGCTGCTAGGGTTCTTTGATCAAGATCAAATCGAGGGAGAGAAAAGAGGAAGCTATTGTTTTGTGGCTCTTGGTTTTTCGTGTGTTACATATACTATATATTACACGAAATTTTCCTTCCAAAACTGAGAGTTCTAATCCTATTAGAATTCCCTAATTGTAATTGTAAACATAAAGTTCTCACAATTACAACTTAGACCACAAATTATAACTAATTATAATTTGTCCACAACTTCTTTTTCTTTCAATCAACCCCATTATATTATCAAATAACATCTTGAGTATATAATCCTCTATTGTGTGTGACCTATTAGGTTTCCCAGTCAATTGGTAGCGAACATGAATTAATCCAAACGTCTTTGAGATTAATGACCCATAATTAATTATAATTAATCCTATTAATTCTAATTAGGATTGGTTTATTAATTCATCAATTAATAAACCCATATTCTCATAGCATGAGCGGTATCTAGCAACACATCATGATCACCCAAGAGTCTAGAATATCAAGTGGCTTGACATGAACCCTTCAATAACAAACTTCAGTACAATTAACTCCTTTCACCATACAATATCTCATTCGGTTTGGAGTATGGAATTAGTATCAACTCCCTCCAGAAATAACTTTAGACCAAATACAATAGTACTTGTACCAGGAATCCACGATTCTAGATGTGTATCAATTAGAATTATTTCCAATACACAATTGTCTTGGCCAAGGACTCCTCGAGTAGTAATTCCTACAAGTAGCCGTGAGATATTCGCCCCTACTATTAGGAGTGGTGAATCATTTATTAACCCTCTCAACTACTTTCATTTACCTCACAATGTACATAATATCCATCCCATAGGCAGCCCTCGATCGAGCTCCGAAGATTGGAATCAAAGTACAAAGCTCAACAAATAAAGTACCTTGGAGATCTCAAGTCTAAGGATACTTGTACGTTTGTTATATTAAGATTATATCACTGGCACTAAATAGTTATCCATGTGATTATCTCAAAGCTAGGTCATCCAATGAACTTGTTCCATTAACAAGCATCCATATGTTAACTTTGAGTATTTTAATACTCACGGTTATGAGAACCACCGCCTGATCAAATCAAGAAGTCTAACATATGCTAGTTTTGACGCATTAATGATGTCCCGTCTCATTAATACTATGACTAGGGATTATTTAAGTATTAACACCCTATAGTGTAGTAGGAATCTCATATCATGATCTCTATCATGATTTCCTTAACACGGTGTTGTACTAGGGACTTTATCGAACAATTATATTACTTAAAGTAAACAAAAGAAACTGTAAGATAAATAATGTCTTTTCTTAAAATAAAATGTGTTATATACAATATACAAGTGATTGCCTCTAAGGCACAACACTAACACTCTGGACAGTTTACTGTTTTTGTGGTTCATTTGTCACTTGGTTATGCTAATGCCATATGCAATATGTGTCTTGCATGATCGTTGTTGGGTTGGTGTTGCTGCTATCCTTCTTTTTCCCATGTTATCCTCCCTTACCCTTCTATAAGTTTATGGTATCCCTGCCGATAATATCCTAGCTAGTAGTGCTGCTATATGTTAATCAATTAGATAGAAGTTAGTTGGCTGATTGTAGAGGGTTGTTCCATCTCGTCTGGGAACATGTGATGTCTTTTGGTTTAGCCTCTCTTCCTGGTCATCTGATATGCCATCAAAAGGGTTTCTTTGATCTTCATAAACCACTATTTTCAAGTGAATACCAGTTTGTCAGTCATTCCTTACTGTTTTCTCAAATGCGGTATTCTGCCTAGGTATTATATCTGATTTCAAACTCAACTAACCTACCTCTTGGCCTATAGTCCTTCAGCCTCGCAGCTTCTTACTATGACAGTTAGGTAGTTAGTTTACCAAACCCAGGATATTATTATCTTATTTCTAGGTGCTTGTCTTCTTCCCTCTATCTGTTTGGCTATATTCATCTTTCTCTTGACCTGAGGGACTGGACCTAATGGTCCAGAAAGGTCACAAAGAGGGGGTTGTTTTAGCTTTACCAAGGGCAGGCTTGCCAGATATGTCCATATCCATAGAGCTGCCCAATGTGAACCTCCCAACTCTCTCCCAGCTTTTTGAATCGAATTCCTCCATCCCTACCACCCCTCTATCATCTACCCCTCTAGTCAGAGTGAACTAACTCCAACTCCCAGAAACGTCCAAACCCTCTTGCCCAGTGTCTGTCCAAATAGGGAGAATGAACCCGGAAGTACTTGAGACCTTTATCCCTCCTGGGCCCTTTGTAGGGGACAACACAAACTCCCAACCGAAACCACTGTCCCCTTCCAAGCCTTTGGACTCCAATCAAATTACTCGTACTTGGGCTAATATCTTGAAATGAAACCTTGTGCAGCAGAATTGTATGAGGCTAAGCTATATTCCCAGCCCGGGTAATCTCATTGACATTGAGGCATTGGACTTAGTGGATGCTGAGGACTAGCTAGATTTTTGCCTTGTTGGGATGTTTGCGAGTTGGTTTCCTCGTATGAAGGCAGTCATGGATCTCACTAAGCATTGGGGTGTTCAATCTAAAGTGCATAACCACGCTTCTGGGTGGCTGATCTTCTGATTCAAAACAGATGCCGATAGGTAACAGGTTCTTCGTGGGGGACCTTATGCTGTGTTTGGACGTTCACTTATGCTCAAGATGATGCCGTTAAAATTTGATTTCTCCCTCGATGAAGTGAGCATAATGCCCAAATGGGTCACGTTTCCAGCCTTACCTCTGGGCTGCTGGAACATGAGAGTTTTAAGTAAAATTGCCTCTGTTGTTGGCATTCTAGTGATGACCGAGATGCTTATTGCTACATTTGATCGTGTATCATATGCTAGAGTACTGGTCGAAGTGGATGTGTCCAAGCCTCTAGTGAAGGTGGTGCCAATTCGATTGCCATCCAGTAAGATCAAGTAGCAGGCAGTCAAATTCGAATTTAAACCATCCTACTATACTTTCTACTATAAATTTGGGTATGTTATAGAGGCATGCATGAGGGAAAAAATGAAAAGAAAGGAATATATGATGGCTCCCAAGACTGATGGAATTAACATAGGGTAAAAGGGAAAGACAAATAAAGGGACAAGGCCGTTGTCTGCACAAGCTGGACAGAACAATCATCTACGTTCACCTTCACCTGGTTTGAATAGGAATTTATGCAATGATAAGGGGAAACAACCTGCCAACTGGTTGGAGCAGGACAACAGCCACAACATGCACAGTGCACTGCCTGTGCCTGTGTGCAACGAGCATGGCATGGACAAGGCTGCTACCAACGACATTCAAGGACAAAGATGGGCTATTGAACATAATGCACCCTCTTCATCTATCGGACCAAGTAACCAGTTCAAGAATAGAAGAGGTCGGTCCAGAGTACGACGTGGGGGATACCAACAATGGCATTCAAAATCACAGTTGAATGTACATGTTGAAAACAAAAATTCTGCCTCTCCTACTAGGAATGACGGATGTGTTAACGATACTCCAAAAGACATGGGAAATGCCGGTAAGGTAACAGTTCAGGCAACAAAATTCATTTGTTCGGTATGGAAGAAATATGCACAACACAGTGTTGACTTGATTGGTGCCCAATGGGCACTAATTAGTGCTCAATAAGAGTAGCATGCTGGAATATTGAAGCGTTTAACAAGACTCTCAAGCATCACGGGGTTCAGAAGTTTACTTCTAAACATCGTGTTGACGTTATTGGACTTATGGAAACAATGCTGAATGTTGTTGGGCTGGAAAATATTTTGCAAACAAAATTCTCAAATTGGTCGGCTATTCATAACTTGGTGGAATCAGATGGTGTTAGAATTGTCATCTTGTGGAATGGTGCAAGGGTGGATATCCAATTATTCCATTGCATACCTCAGGCTATTACTGTGAGAATCACTTGTAAGATTTCTCATGCTACATATTTCTTCATTTTTATTTATGCTTACAATGCTGTTGTGGCACGTAGAAATTTATGGGAAGATATTCAGTTCTTATCTTCAATGCTGTCAGAGGCATGGATCCTTATGGGGGATTTTAATTCTTATTTATATGTGGATGATAAACTTGGAGGTTCATTACCTTCAACATATGAAATTAGGGACTTTGCCTCATTATGTGCTGACACTGACCTGGAGGACCTACCCTATGTTAGGCCTCGGTTCACTTAGATAAATTCTAGAGTGTGGTCCAAACTTGATAGAGTTATGGGTAATGATGTATGGTTTCAGTGCTCTACCCAAGCATCAGTGGAGTTCTTCCCCATTGCCTGCATTTCTGATCATAGTCCTGCTATTTGGCCAATGGTTGATAACAATGTGGGATCAGTACGTCTGTTCAGGTTCCTTAATCTTTGGGCTGACCATGAATCATTCCAGAATATTGTGAAACGGGTCTGGGATTAGCCATACATAGGTTTCCACCAGTTCATCCTCTGTCGTTGGTTGAAAATGCTAAAGCATGACTTGCGGAGGCTAAACAAATTGGAATTTTCTCCCCTGTTTGATCGTGTTGAACATGAGAACCAAGTTGTACTCAATGCCCAACAGTTATTACTTGCCAACCCTATGGATCAGAATCTTATTGCACACTTCAAGGAGTGTAAAAGATCGGCATGGCGTATTGCGGAGGCAGAAATGAAGTTCTACCAGCAACTTGCTAAAGGAAGGTATATAGCACACGCTGACAGGAATACTCGTTACTTTTTCAACATTGTCAAAAGAAATAAAAAGAGGAGCTTCATTGCTTCGATTCTCAAGGAGGATGGTAGCATGACCGATAGCCTAAGGGATCTTGCTGATGAATTTTTGAATTATTACCGTAAACTTCTTGGGACTAGGGTGGACTGCCAGGGAATCAATGTGGACTTAGTTAGGGCTGGTCCAATGGTACCTCATGACTTGAAGGTGGACTTGGTTAGGGATGTTACTATCCAGGATATCAAATTAGCCCTGTGGGACATTGGTGATTGCAAAGCTCTCAGCCCTGATAGATACTCAGCCTTATTTTTCAAGAAAGCTTGGGGTACGGTTAGGGAGAGTATTTTTTATGCTGTTTTTGAATTCTTCACCTCTTCCATAATTCTTAAGCAGATTAACCATTCTATTATTGCCCTGGTTCCGAAATCTGATCATGCTGAGAGGGTGTGTGACTATTAATCCATTTCTTGTTGTAACGTGGTCTACAAGATTATCTCTAAGATTCTGGCTGACAGACTTAAACTGGTTGTACCTATCCGTGTGGACACATCACAGTCGGCATTCATACAAGACAGACTCATGACTAATAATATCTTGATGGTTCAGGAACTTATGCATATGTATAGTAGAACAAGAGTTTCTCCTCGATGTACAATTAAGATGGACCTAAGGAAGGCTTATGATTCAGTTAATTGGGATTTCCTATTGGATTTAATTACTGAGCTTGGGTTCCCTCCTTTTTTCATGAATTGGATTGAGCAATGTGTCACCACTACTTCGTACTCTACGGGACTGTCCATGGATTCTTTACTAGAGCAAAAGGTCTACGCCAAGGGAATCCGATCTCCCCCTTGTTATTTGTCATTTGCTTAGAATATTTCTCACGGATTGTTAAAGTGCACACATTTGGGGGCCTATTCAACTATCATCCCAAGTGTAAGGGGCTTAGGATTACTCACCTTGCTTTTGTGGATGACCTTATATTGTTTGCTAAGGGTGATTGTTCCTTTATCCACATTCTCCTTGATTGCCTAGAAGAATTTAAAAGTTGCTCGGGTCTTAAAATCAATAAGGATAAGTCCAATATTTATCTTACTGGGATCCGTACGAATGATCAGGAGAATATTTTGGAAACTACGGGCATACCGAATGGGGAATTTCTATTCCGCTACCTTGGGCTACCAATCATGAATGGTAAAATTCGACTCACTTACTACAAACCATTGCTTGATCGCATTGGCTCATACATTGGCCGATGGTCCGCTTGTTCTCTCTCTTTTGCTAGGCGCCTCCAACTGATCTAATCTGTTCTCCAAGGGATTGAGTGTTTCTGGTTATCTATCCTCCCTACGCCAACTGCTATCATTTGTCAATTGGATAGGATGGCTAGGGATTTCTTGTGGGACTCAAAGAACTCTTTGGTTGCCTGGAAGAATATTTATCTTTCGAAAACCGAGGGTGGGCTTGGATTGCGGGACTTGCACACTTGGAATGGAGCGCTATTGTCTAGAATCATTTGGGACATCCAAGTGGAAAAACAATCTTTATGGGTCAAATGGGTGACACACTATTATTTGAATGGTAGATCTGTTTAGGAGATCAACCATCACAGGGAACATTCCCCCTTATTTCGTAGTCTGTTAGCAATTAGATACATGATACTGGAGCACAAACGGGATATTCAATGTACGGCCGATCTTCTTCATTCTTGGGCCATGTGCACTAATTCTTTCACTTGCCTTGCTTATGACTATCTGAGATCAACTGCACAGACAGGTGTATTGGTCCAATACCATATGGAAACAGGGACTGACACCTAAACATTCATTCATTCTTTGGTTGTGTGCTAAGGGTAGGCTTAAGACTAATGATACACTTGTGTTTAGGCTTGATGACTTGTTGTATCCTTTGTGTAAGGCACATCCAGAAATGACTAATCATCTATTTTTCAAATGCTCAATTTCTGCTACTATTTGGATGGAAGTAAAAAGGTAGCTAGGTTTACCAAATGCTTTGGATTTGGCCAAAGCTTGTCTTAGGTGGTATAGGCGTGCCAACTGTGGTACTTCGTGGTTTACTAAGGCTAAGTCTACTGCTTTGGCAGCCACTTTTTACTACATCTGGTATGCTCGTAATTTGGCCATTTTTGAGAGTGCGGTATGCCAACCGTTAGAGATTATAAAAAAATTAAAACACATGTGTACACTATTATTTTTACTTTGTACCCTACTATTGTGCCTAGTTTTGTGAACTGTATTGAGAACCACTAGTTTGTAGTCTCCTTGACTGTAAACTAGTAATCCGTGTAAATTCTTTTTGATCAATATGATATTTACATTTCCATAAAAAAAAAGAGTTACCTCATTTTATCATTGAAAACTTCCTTTTTTCATGAAGCAGCCGTTTGCCTAATTATACAGTTCCATTGGGTGGAGGCTTCCTAATGGGCGGGTGAAACCAAGATCAATGGTACTAAATTATTGGACTCTGAACTAATCCCCTACTCACAATCAAGTGGTCAACTAGGACAGTGATGTGGTGGCGATTTAATGGTAGACAACAAACCATTTCACCGCTGCAGACTCTACCCGGGTTGAAGAAGAAATAGGTACGACGTGGAGGTGAGGAAGAAACATGGAAATCGAAGGTGGTTTTGTTTGTGAAGAAGAAAACAAAAACTAAAGTGGATTTCCCTCAGTCTGAAGATCGTGTTTTTTTAGGAAAAATCCTAAACGGCACCTATTTTTCTTTGTTACAGTGACAAAGTGTCAGGAAAGTTAAGGTATCTTTCAGGACACAATAATTTATCATAAAAAAAATATCAATTTAAATCAACTTGATAAAATTATATTATTTTGATTTTATTATAATGACGTGAATAAATATAATGTCATTACAAGTAGTATATTATGACACTTTAAAAAAAGTCATTAAAAAGGTGTCAGCAAAGCCTATTTTTCTTGTAATGTAACTCGAAAAAAGGGAGTCCATTTTAAGTTTCTCATGACTGAACTAGAGAGAAACCATTTCTATTTGAGCCAAATCGGATGTAGTCTTCTTCTAAGGGAGGCCTAATCAAAATGTGCTTGTAGTCTAAAACCCCAATATTGACTTTCCCTTTGAGATCTATCATCGCAAAGTCCTTTCGGAGCTTGTCCAAAGGAGGCCGTCCTTTTAGGAATTTGCCAATGAAGGCTAACTTAAATGGTTCAGAAAGTGTAAAAATTTCAGCGGTAGAAAAGAATATGGTTGGTTCCTCTTGTGCTATGAGAGGGGTTTGATTTGGGGAGAGGAAGAGGATGGCAAAGTGAAGCGGGAGGCAAAAGAGCACCTCTCCGAACCACTATCCAGAGGGGGAGGTTGCTCTGGCTGCTGTGGAGACTCCATGGGAAGCAACCCAAGTGCTAGATAAGGAAAGTAGTGAGAGAGAAAAAGTCTCTAATCGCTTATCATAGGAAAACAAAATAATCATAGAAGTAGGGACTAGGATGGTCAATCTAACTTAAGGCATCCTTGCTAAGTAATTTTCTTTTGTTATTTGTCATATGAGTAACTAAAGAACATGGATACAATTCTAAAACTTAGTTATGTGAGTAATTAAAAAACAAGGATGCATTCTGAAACTTATTCTAATTAACAATTTGTATTTTTTTTTAATAAAAACAATCTAAATATTCAAATAAAATAAAATAATATTTAGTAAGTTTTAAGTACTAAAAGGTCTTTAAGATATAATTGCTATTACATTGTAAAAAAATTACACAATAATTTCAATTAAATAAGATAATCACGGTAGACTTTTTTGCATTTTTTGAAAAAAGTGAAAAACAAAAACACAATTTAAATCTATATCCTTAACTAAAATTAGAAGAGGAACATATTAATGCCTATGAAAGAAATAAATGACTAATTCCATAATTTTTTTTTATAAATTTTTTTTTTTGATGATTTGAGATTCATTTCCCTAAAAAAAAAAAACATTTGTTATCTTCTTGATAGAAATTTCCAGATATTCTAAATAAAGATGAATACTTAGAACCTCATATTTGAATTGAGTGTTCTTCTAGTTTATATGCTAGTTTCAAAATTTTTGTACTTATTATTATTATTATTATTATTATTATTATTATTATTATTATTATTATTATTATTATTATTATTATTATTATTATTATTATTATTATTATTGGTTAAACAATTGTGGTAAATATTTGTAGGAATTCAGAAAAAATTTTGGCCAGCTAACCAATGCTTTTTGAATAGTAGGTAGTATGCAGTTGTATTTTCTTTTCTTTTGGTTATGGATTAACATGTGGGTACAAGCTTCAAAATTGTTAGCATAGAAAGGGCCTCATAGGTTTTTTCTTTCTTTCTTTCTGGTTTAAGATATAACTAAGTGTAAAGAAAAAAAAGTGAAACTTTGAAAGATTGTCTATGCCTAGAATCTTACATAGGGATGAATTATTATTTAGATACAATAGTTTCTTAAATCAGATTATAGAGGTTGAGGGGAGAGGTAATTAGCATGAAATAAACTTTGAATGAGTTTTCATTTTTGTTCTAGGTTCTTTTGGCAGCCATTTTCCTTACTGGACAACACAAAACCTCTTTGGTTCTTGCTCTTCAGGCTTTGGCAACAGTTCTTTTAAATGTTGAAAAGAACTTATTTTCTATTTCAGCAATCTCATCTCAGATCTCTAGCTTGGCTGGTAGCTTGAAGCCTAATATTTTCACTAGGTTTAGCTTTGGACCTAATGGGGTAGCATCATCCATAAACATCCAATTGAGGTAATTTAATTAGTCAGGACAAGATCATACTAGAAGTTGAATAGCTTGGCATTTAGAAGTACAATATGGGCTTGATATTTTCTAAATCACACTGGTAAACTAGAGAAGGTTACTGGTGGGAAAAAGTGTAGCTGCCAAATTATTTAAAAAATAGAGTTATGCTGGATGTCATGGCTGGGTCTAATAAGCATCTTTTACAAGTATCTTTAACATAGTGAAGCCAATTTTGGAAGATATTATTTTGGTGATGTTTGATGCTATATAATTAACCTAGTTAGAGTAGGAAAAAGATCTCGTGAATCTAGCATGAATCTTTTGAAAGATCTAAGGAAGATTTTATGTGCAAAGATATCAATCCAAGTAGAATTAGAGCTACAAAGATTTAAGAAATTTGAGAAGAAATCTGTTAGGTAGACTCCTAATTCAACAAGAACACTATCATTCAACTTACAAAAATAAAATGATAACTAAGCTATTAATGAATGGTGTGAAAGAAAACTACATGAAAAAAAGGGAGATTCTTTGGAGATTTGGTCGAGTAATAGAGTGAGGAATTCATGTTTATATTTTAAATGTGTTCAAGGCATACATCATTGATGGAATGTTTTTTTTATTCACTATTACAGTATGCTTTGAATATTTAAGTTAATTGTTGCGATAATTATATCTTTTGAAGGAACTTGAATCAACTCTTCTTCAAAAGCAAACATCTTGCTAGTTAGAAAATTTTCTGGAGTTAGACGAAGTACCTTGTTGCTAAAGCAAGAAGGTTGAATGGAGTTTAATCGAGGCAGTTGGGTCCAACAAAGGTCTTTAGGAATTTGACAAAGAACACTAGTATGGTGTTCTTGTTAGTGAAGTGCCCTAGAAGCAATCACTTATACTTTGTATATGACACATTCTATTTTAATAAAAGACATTATTTATCTTACAGTTTCTTATGTTTACTTTTGTGTAAAATAATTGTTAGATAAAGTCCCTAGTACAAAATTGTGTTAAGGAAATCATGATATGAGATTCCTACTACACTGTATAGTGTTAGTACTTAAATAGTCCGTAGTAGTAATATTAATAAGACAGGACATCATTAATGCGTTAAAACTAGCATGTGTTAGACTTCATAATTTGATCAAGCGACGGTTCTCATATCCGTGAGTATTGAGATACTCAAAATTAACACATGAATGCTTGTTAATGGAATAAGTTCATTGGATGACCTAGCCTTGAGATAATCACATGGATAACTATTTAGTGCCAGTGATATAATTTCAATATAGCAAACGTGCAAGTATCCTTAGACTTGAGATCTCCAAGGTACTTTGTTTGCTGAGCATTGTACTTTGATTTCAATCTCTGGAGCTCGATCGAGGGCTGCTTATGGGATGGATATTGGGTACATTGTGAGGTAAACAAAAGTAGTTGAGAAGTATGATTCACCATTCCTAATAGTAGTGGCGAATATCTCACAGCCACTTGTAGGAATTACTACTCGAGAAGTCCTTGGCCAAGGTGATTGCGTATTGAAAATAGTTCCAATTGATACACATCTAGAGTAGTGGGTTCTTGGTATAAGTACTATTATATTTGGCCCAGAATTAATTTTGGAGGGAGTTGACACTAATTCCATACTCCAAACCGAATGAGATATTGTATGGTGAAAGGAGTTAATTGCATTGTAGTTTGTTATTGAAGGGTTCATGTCAAGTCACTTGACTTTTTAGACTCTTGGGTGGTCATGATGTGTTGCTAGATACTGCTCATGATCTGGGAATATGGGTTTATTAATTGATGAATTAATAAACCAATCCTGATTAGAATTAATAGGATTAATTCTAATTAATTATGGATTATTAATCTCAAAGACGTTTGGATTAATTCATATTCATTACCAATTGACTGGGAAACTTAATAGGTCACACACAATAGAGGATTATATACTCCAAATGTTAATTGATAACATAGTGGGGTTAACTGCGAAATAGAGAAGTTGTTGTGGACAAATTATAAGTAGTTATAATTTATGGTCCAAATTGTAATTGTGGGAACTTGATGTTTCCAATTACAATTAGGGAATTCTAATAGGATTAGTATTCTCAGTTTTAGTAGGGTTTTTTCAAAATATGTGTATGTGATACATGAAACCCTAGCAAAAGGACTTCACACGAAACAACAGCTTCTCTTCCTTCTCATTTTCTCGTTTTTCCTGAAAAATAAGAATAAACCCTAGCCGCCATCTTGTTTTTGCTAGCATAGAAAATCTTGGTGCTTGAGTGTATCATCTGTATGGATTACTATTAGAGATAATCACACACTGTGATTGTAGTGGTTGGACGTTCAACTCTCGTGGAGTTTGATCAAGAGGATTGCTAGATCACGCCTCGACTTGAAGAAGAAAAATTTTTGTTATTCGGAAAATTAAAGAAAGGTAAAAAGCTGTAACCTTTGTTATTTTTATGTCTTGTTTTCCACACATATGCGAATCTTGGAATGGTATCTTGCTTTATTCTTCCACTGTGCCGTATATAATATAAGCCTGAGATACCCAACAGTAGTATCAAAGCCATGCTATGTGTGGTTTACAGACATTGTTTTTTGCATGAAAAGCTATTTTCATGAATTCATGTTTGTCTTTATTTGCTGTGAAAACTAGTTTCACTCAAGTCGAAATCGTTTTGAGCATTATGGGTTAGGTCCGTAGCACAATATGGTTGTGTAGAAGTTACAGCGTATTTCGAAAGATGCTTTCTTTATGTGCTGAGAATTTTCTGCAAAAAAGCATTTTCTTGCAACATGGTTGTTGCCTTCCGTTTAATCCTAATTTTCTGTTTTGGTTTTGTTCAAACTAACAAATTGGTTGATGTTTTGAGTTTTAAAACAGAAAATACTATTGAGAATTGTTCTTACTGAAAATTTACAGAAGAAGAAGGCACCAGAAATTATTTTTGGAAATTTTTCTAAAATTGCTGCCATTGTTCCTGACTACAGCCGACGCCAGTTCTGGCCTCCCAACCGGCGCCCGTTCCATGCTGTTTCGAGAACGTCCAAAAATCATTTCTGGAAGAAAATTTTTCTTAAAACCCGAATGCAGCCGGTGCCGACTCTGGCTTCCAAACTGGTGCCGGTTCTGCTTTGCCGAACCGCCGTTTTCATTGCCAGAGAAGGGACCCAAAAGTATTTTCTTAAAATTAATTTTGAGACAAACAATTTTAATTTTCAAAATAGTAATTTTGAAAATTTAAAATTAATGTATTTTTTCTAAAATTTTGGTTTTAGAATTTGTTTTATTTTCCAAAATAGTGATTTTGGAATAATAAAAAGTATATGTTTATTTTGTTTAAGCATAGTCAATGGCATGGTGGATGGTTATGGACTAAAACCAATCATATCTATTCATGCATTTTACAGTTTTGATTTTTTTTTAATGAAATAGGGCATGTGTGTTCTGCCTTCTCTATAATTCTTGTGTAATTCTCTTTTCATCTAACTCCTCTCGAATGTAACTCGAGGTTTTCTCTTTTTAGAAAATTATGTAATTAGTTTACATAGGTTAGATAAGAGTAGAATTATTCTATTTTGGAGATGGCAACCAAAATAAGGTGAGAAGGTAAGACCTTCTACTTAAATCATGCATGAACACATACGATTAACTCTATTAATTTCTTTTATGGTTCAAAGAAATTAATTTAGAGTAAAGTCCATAACCATACAACGTAATCGCTTTATTACAATGATTATCAATTATGTGATTTATTGATTTTTATGCATGTCATTTAATGAAATCACTAAAAGGAACAAATCCCTCAATTAATATTAAACATAATTCCTTCTGTTAATATAGTAAGAACGAGAGTCCTTTTTCAAGACCACGTTGTTGGGCAGACCCAAGCTTACTTGACATCGAGTATGTTCAAGCTATGGAATTAAATTCCTGATTAATGGGTTGGGTTTAACTAAATTTTTTATTCCTATTGAGCAAACTCAAGCATAAAGAAATTTAGAGGAAAAGTTAGGGTAGCCCAAAAGACTTTAAGATTAAGAGCTGTTAATCACCCAATGATCTGGTAGTTACATACGATGTAATTGGTATTGGATACCTACCAATGAACTTAAGGGTGGCTTGTTGGGCAAACCCAAGGTTATTCTTGAGAAATTTGGATACCAGTCAACTAGGAAAGCTTCCAACGGTCTTTCCCGAATCAGTAGTGGGGGCTATTGGTTTGAGTAAAATAGTGGAGTAAAAATGCATTTAATTAAAGTCCTAATTATTTACATATCATGTGCATATACAAGTAACTAATGCTCTCTATCTTTACATCTAGGTCACTTGCATTATGTCTACAAATTTAAACCTACGTAGCATCTTGGAAACCAATAAGTTAATTGATGTGTTCGAACTTGGGTATAAAAATCATACAAAAACTAAGCACATTCTTAATCAAGTTTAAATTAAAACGTTCAACCCAAATCACATATATGAGCAGGCGTACTCTTCATTAACCGAGCATAGGGTTCAAGCGAGTGTCGATCCTCTAGGAATAAGTAGACATTAATCACCTTTCTTTCATTGTTTAACCGACATGATAAAGTGAAAAACATATAAAAATAAAATAAAAGAAAATCAAAATAAAAATATATACATGTCAAGGATGGAAAAGTATGTAATTCAAACCATTGTTTAGACAAACATGATCTTAAAGAACTCAATCATTATCATAACTAATTATTCTCTTGGCATCATGAAGGATTAAGATTGACTCACTTCTTTTTCAATCCATGAAATCACTATCTTCTAGATAAATTAGAATCACTTGGTTTCGTCTCAACTAATTCACCTAAAAGATGCATTAAACACAATCATTGATTAAATTCCCTTGGTCTCGGCAAATTTATAACATGAAATTAACCAATGAATCATTGGTCTCGGCAAACATCAATTAACCTTTAATTACCCAGTCCTCATCAACTAACCCCCTTGGTCTCAGCGAGTTACTTGACAATATGAAATTAATCAATCGAAATTACCATCAACCCCCTTGGTCTCGGCAAGTTAATAGGAAGAATCATCCAACTAACCTCGTAATAAGCACAAGTAATTAAATACCAAGAAAAATAATCAATCATTCAAAAGATCATATACTCTAAATATCATGAATATCTACAATAATGTCAAATTATAATAAAACAATTAACATATCACTGTTCAAGGAAAAGAAAACAAAGTAAAAGAAAGCACTCATAGACAAGCCTCCATCTTCTTCCTTTGAAGACCTTCTTGTACAACCCTCCTTGAACTTGAAGAATTCCTCCTTGGATTGAGTAATTTTCTGTGATGATCAACGAATTCTCCCATTTTCCCTTATATTTTTCATCTATTTATAGGCTTAGGAAGTGCTTAAACTCGTAGGTACAAAGTTCTTGGTCGAGTAGAAGTTGGAAGATACTAAAACTCCTCAAATTATTAAAAATTGCATAGAAAAATCATAGCATTGCCTTGGCTTTAGGGCACAGCTGGTGCCTCCTTGACTCTTGGAGCTAGCGTCGGTTGTGTTCTACTTCTTCACTTGTTCGTCGATTTTTCTTCGAATTTTCCACAATGTGTTCCAGAATACAGCTGGCGCCACCTTGGTTCTGTTCTGCTCTGTTTTAACAAATTTTTCGTCACTTCGAAGTTCGTTTCAACAGTGCATGGCCGGTGCCGGTTCTAGGGTCATAGCCGGTTCCGCCTCTCTTCCGTTTTGCGACGTTTTTATTTCGTTTTACCCTAAAAATCTGAAATTAAGAACAAAATACCTTTCCAAGGGTAAAATCTCAAATATGAAGGAATATGACTAGTTATTGAACAAAATGTATTACAAAAGAACCTCAAATAACTAGAAAAAATATGACTAATGTAACCCCTATCATTAACCGAATCAAACTATCTCGACTGGTATAGAAATATGAGAATCGTTCTCAAATTGGAAAAGTTGCTCTACGTGTTAGATGCTCCTAGTTCGCCACCACCAGCTCAAGATGCTCATGCTGATGAGCATGCTATTCACAGAAGACACAAGGAGGATAGTGATACAACACCATGTATTATGCTGGCATCCATGACTCCCGAGTTGCAAAAACAATACGAGCATATTTATGCTCAATCGATTATACTACATCTTCGAGAGCTATTTGATGCCCAAGCCAGAACTGAGAGATACGAGATCTCGAAGCAACTATTCCATTGCAAAATGGCAGAGGGTTCTTCTATGGCCACTCATAGGTTGAAGATGCTGGGCTTAATAGAGAAGCTTAGATCTCTCGGCTTCACGATTGATCATGACTTAAGTGTTGACTTAATTCTACAGTCTTTACCTAATAGTTTATCACAATTTGTGATTAACTATCAGATGAACAAGATTGAGTCCACCATTCTTGAATTGATCAATTTTCTTAAAACTGCAGAGTCCTCTATGAAGAAGGATTCCAATGCAGTTTTAATGGTAGAATCTTCTTCTAAGAAGAAAGTTCAGAAGAAGAAGAAGGCTCTCATGAAGCCCAAATGTGGTGTGAAGAAGAAGGACGCAGCTATCAAGGGCCTATGCCATTATTGTGGCAAGATGGGCCATTGGAGGCGCAGCTGCAAAGCCTATTTGGAGACCATTAAGGACAAGAAGAAGAAGGAGAGGCTTACACGCACTTCTACTTCTACTCTGGGTATGTTTATGATTGAGATAAATACTGTTAGTGTTGTGCCCTAGAAGCAATCACTTGTACCATGTATATTGCATATTAAATTAATAAGAGGCATTCTTTATCTTTCAGTTTGATTGTTATATCTAAATATGTGTACAAACCGTTAGATAAAGTCCCTAGTACAACACAGTATTAAGGAAATCATGATAGAGATCATGATGTGAGATTCCTACACACTATGCAGTGTTTGTACTTAAAATAATTCCCAGTCATAGTATTAATAAGATGGGACATTATTAATACGCCAAGACTGGCACATGTTATATCTCTTGATTGGATCAAGCGGTGGTTCTCATATCCGTGGGTATTGGGATACTCAGGATTAACGTGTGGATGCTTGTTTTGAAACAAGTTCATTAGATGACCTAGCTACGAGATAATCACTTGGATAACTATTTAGTTCCAGTGATAGAATCTCATTATAGCAAGTGTGCAAGTATCCTTAGACTTGAGATCTCCAAGGTACTTTGTTTATCGAGCGTTGTACTTTGATTCTAATTTTGGAGTCTTATCTAGGACCGCCTATGGGATGGATATTGGGTACAACGTAAAGTAAACGAAAGTAGTTGAGATGGTCAATAAAAGATTCACCACTCCTAATAGTAGGAGAGTATATCTCAAGGCCACTTGTAGAAATCATTACTCATGAAGTCCTTGGCCAAGGCGACTATGTGACGGAAATGGTTCCAATTGATACACATATCGAGTAATGGATTTCTTGAACAAGTACTAAAATATTCGGGCCAGAATTAATAATATTCTGGAGGGAGTTGGCACTAATTCCATGCTCTAGAACGAATGAGATATTGTATGTTGAAAGGAGTTTATTGCACTGATAATTTGCTATTGAAAGGTTCATGTCAAGCCACTTGACTTTCTGGACTTTTGGGTGGTCAAGAGTCATTGCTAGATGTCGCTTTTGATATGCTAAATATGAATTTATTAATTAGAGAATTAATAAATTTAATCCTTTATTTTATTAGGATTATTAATTCTAATACCGTTAGAATTAATTCGTATTATGCTACCAATAAGACCAGAAAACCTAATAGGTCACACACAATAAAGGTTTGAATGCTCAAATATATTATTTGATACTATTGTGGGGTTAATTAAGAGAAGGGAATATATTTATAGGTGAATTATAAGTTTGTTATAATTCATGGGACCTAATTTTAATTAAATAAACTTTAAGGACCAATTTGTTGATAATTGGACGTTGAAGAACTAAGTTGCAATTTATAGTAATTATAAATCTATAAATATAAGGAAATGGTTTCCTTAGGGTAAGAGACAGACTATTCACGCAATAACAGAGAAACCGTTTCTCTGCCTCTCTCTTGATCAAACCCTAGCCGTCTCTCTTCTTGATCAAAACCCTAGCCTCCCGAATTCTACTAGCATAGAATTGTGAGATTGTGAGCATTCAACCTTGTGTGGATTATCATTAGAGGGAGTTCTTTCTTAGACTTCAGTGGAGCTGCAGTGAACGGTTTTGGATAATCTGGATCGCACCTGCGTTCTTGTTTCTGAAATTTTTGAATTCCGACTTCACGAGGTAATAAACGCAATCTTCTCCTTTTCCCATTTCTATTGCAAACCCGTGATCCATGGCTTGGATTTCTTGTTGTTTTCCGCTGCGCTTAATCTGATTATGCATGATAGAAATCCTACAGTGGTATCAGAGCCAACGGGTTTGTGTTTTAATGGGATGATTTATTGCTTTGAATTGTTCAAGCATGTAAATTGCATGATTACAGCATGTTAATTGTATGATCATGTCTGCTGGTTTGTATGTAATCGTCTGGGTTTTGTTTTGAATAATCTGGGTTGCAGAAATCATTTCTGCGTTGTGGGTTTTATGCTTTTGAAAATATTGCAGAATGGTTCTGCGTCTGTGTTCAGGTTTTGGCTTCAATTGATGTTCATCCTGTAATTAAGCCTTCCGTTTAACAATTTGGATTGTTAAATTGGTTGTGAGAATGATCACAATGGTTTGTTAATAAAGATTAATAAAGATCAACGTCAAAAATTGGTTTTGATTGATCTTGGAACGGCCCCGAACTGAACAAAAATTTCCAGAAAATCCAAGCCGCACGCGGTGGTTGCTGTTCGGTTTTTTTTTTTAAAAGGGTTCTGGACCGCCGTTATCGTTGCGTGATAGGACCCAGAAGTATTTTCTCAAAATTAGTTTTGAGTCAATCAATTTTATTTTTCAAAATAGTGATTTTGAAAATTTAAAATTGATGTATTTTTCTTAAATGTTGATTTTAGAATTTGTTTTATTTTCCCAAAATACTGATTTTGGAATAATAAAAGTATATGTTTATTTTGTTTAAGCATAGTTAATGGCATGGTGGATGGTTATAGACTAAAACAAATTATATTTGTTCATGCATTTTTTACCGCTTTGTTTTAATGAAATAGGGCCTGCGTGTCCTGCCTTCTCTCAAATTCTGATGTAATTCTCTCTCAAATTCTGATGTAATTCTCTTCTCATCTAACTCCCCTCGAATGTAACTCGAGGTTTCTCCATTTAGGAAATTATGTAATTAGATTATATAGGTTAGATTGAGGTAGAATTTTATTTTCAAGATTTTGAAGATGGCGTTCAAAATAAGGCGAGATGGTAAGACCCTCTACCTGTATCATGCATGAACACATAGGGTTGACCATATTAATTTCCTTGGTGGCTCGAGGAAATTAATTTAGAAAGTTCATAACCATGCTACGTAATTGTTTATTACCATGTTTATCAATTTATACTGCTTATTGATAAATTGTATGCATGCCTAACAATGAGACCACTAAAATGAATAAATCCCTCATATAGTATTAAATCTAATGCCTTCCGTTAATATAGTGAGAACGAGAGCTCTTTTTCGAGACTAGGTTGTTGGGCAAACTCAAGCTTACTTGACATCGAGTATGTTCAAGCTATAGAATTTAAATTCATATTAATGGGTTGGATTTAACTAATTTCTTTATCCCGGTTGGGCTAACCCAAGCATAAAGAAAGTTAGAGGCAAAGTTGGGCTAGTATTTGATACTTTAATAATTAAAAGATGTTAATCACCCAATGATTCAGTAGTTACTTTTTGATGTAATTGGTATTGGATACCTACCACTAAACTTAAGAGTGGCTTGTTGGGCTAACCTAATGTTATTCTTAAGGAATTTGGATACTGATCCACTAAGAAAGTTTCCCAACGGGCTTTCCCGAGTCAATAGTGAGGGCTATTGGTTTGAGTAAAATAGTGGAATAATTATGCGCTTAATTAAAGACCTAATTAATTGCATTGCATTTGCATATACATGTTCTAATAATTCTATCTTTACATCTAGGTCATTTGCATCATGTCGACGAACGTAAACTTGCGTAGCATCTTGGAAACAAACAAGCTCACCGAATCAAACTATTTGGACTGGTATAGAAACTTGAGAATCGTTCTCAAGTTAGAAAAGTTACTCTACGTGCTAGAAGCTCCTATTCCGCCACCTCCAGCTCAAGATGGTCCTGCTGAAGAGCATGCTATCCACAAGAAGCACAAAGAAGATAGCGACACTGCATCTTGTATCATGCTGGCGTCAATGTCTCCTGAGCTACAAAAACAGCATGAGCATATGGATGCTCAATCAATGATCCTCCATCTTAGAGAGCTGTTTGATAAACAAGCTAGAACAGAGAGATATGAGATCTCTAAACAATTGTTCCGTGCTAAGATGGTTGAGGGTGCTTTAGTGGCCACTCATGGGCTGCAAATGTTGGGCTACATTGAAAAACTTGGGTCTCTTGGGTTTGTAATGGATCATGACTTAAATATTGACTTAATTCTACAATCATTACCAAGTAGTTTTTTGCAGTTTGTGATCAACTACCACATGAATAATGTTGAGACCACAATACCTGAGCTAATCAATCTACTTAAGACTGCTGAGTCCTCTATGAAAAAGGATGATAAGGCAATCTTGTTAGTAGGTTCTTCATCTTCTAAGAAAAAGGTTTCTAAGAAGAAGAAGAAGAACAGTCCTACTAAGCCCAAAGGAGGTGTCAAGAAGAAGGAGGCTGCCCCTAAAGGCCCATGTCATCATTGTGGCAAAATGGGCCATTGGAGGCGTAACTGCAGGGCCTACTTGGAGACTGTAAAGGAAAAAAAGGAGAAGGAGAAGCTTGCAAGCACTTCTACTTCTAATCCTGGTATGTTTATGATTGAGATTAATACTGGCTTTAATAATGAGATATGGGTATTGGATACCGGTTGTGGATCTCATTTATGCAATAATTTGCAGGGACTAAAGGACAGTAGAAGGTTAGAGAAAGGTGACGTGGACCTGAGCAAAAGTTGCTGCACTAGCTGTGGGGACTTATCATCTCAATCTACCTTCTGGATTAGTTTTAGAACTACAAAACTGTTATTTTGTACCAGTTTTGTTGAAAAATATTATCTCAGTTGCTTGTTTAGACTTATTCGGATTTCATTTAAGTTTTAAGAATAAATGTTGTTCTTTCTCATTAAATGATATTCATTATGGTTCTGCAACTTTGATCAATGGTTTATATGTTCTAGACATGTATAATCCAATTCTCAATATAAGTAAAAAGAAACATAAAAAGGATAACTTAATCTCATCTTACTTATGGCATTGTCGTTTAGGCCATGTAAATGAAAAACGTGTGTCTAAGTTATACAAATTGGGTGACTTAGGGTCATTTGATTACGAATCATATGACACATGCGAATCTTGTTTACTTGGAAAAATGGCTAAAACTTTTTTTCAAGAAAAGGAGAAAGGTCAAAAGAGTTATTAGAACTCGTACATTCAAATGTATGTGGCCTAATGTCAATACAGGCAAGAGGAGGTTATCAATACTTCATTACCTTTATTGATGATTATTCTCGATATGGGTATTTGTATTTGATGAAATACAAATCTAAAGCCTTTAACCATTTCAAAGACTTTAAGAATGAAGTAGAGAAACAACTTGGCAAAAGTATTAAAGCTCTTAGATCCGATCGAGGAGGTGAATACTTAAGTCAAGAGTTTCTAAGTTATCTAAGAGATAATGGAATATTATCTCAATGGACTCCACCATATACACCTCAACATAACGGTGTATCTAAGAGAATGAATCGAACCCTTCTAGACATGGTAAGGACCATGATGGCTTTTGCAGACCTACCAAAATCGTTTTGGGGGTACGCACTGGAGACTGCTGTTTACATTTTAAACAGAGTTCCGTAAAAAACGGTTGATACCACTCCTTATGAGTTATTCTTTGGTAAGAGACCAAAGTTATCTCATTTAAGGATTTGGGGTTGCCCTGCTTTTGTTAAAAAGGTAATGTCAGACAAACTTGAAAGTAAGTCTGACAAATGTTTGTTTGTTGGATATCCAAACGAATCGTTTGGATATTACTTCTATCTTCCTTCTGAAAATAAATTTTTTATTTCAAAACATGTTGTCTTCTTAGAGAAGGAGCACATGTTCAAAGAAGATAGTGGGAGAAAGCTTGAACTTAGTGAAGTTCAAGAAGAGCAAACAAATATTGATCAACCTTCTGAACCTGTATCTATTCAAATAGATGAACCTTCTAACACACAAGAGCTTCGTAGGTCAAGTAGGATACGAGTGGCACCTGAGAGATATGGATTTCTCATAAGTGACCATAATGACGTATTGCTCATAGATGACGATGAGCCTACTACTTACGAGGATGTTCTGAATAGTTCAGAATCTGATAAATGGCTCGAAGTTATGAAGTCAGAGATAGTTTCCATGTATGAAAACCAAGTATGGACTTTGGTTGATCCATTTGAAGGAATCAAGCCTATAGGGTGTAAATAGGTTTTCAAAAAGAAAACTGACATGGATGGTAATATGGTTACCTATAAGGCTCGCTTGGTAGCAAAAGGTTATCGTCAACGACAAGGTATTGACTATGACGAAACTTTTTCACCAGTTGCGATGTTGAAATCCATAAGAATACTCCTAGCCATTGCCGCTCATTACGATTATGAGGTCTGGCAAATGGATGTGAAAACAGCTTTTCTTAATGGAAACCTGATTGAGGAAGTGTATATGACACAGCCTGAAGGTTTCATATCCGAAGATAGCACAAAGGTGTGCAAGTTGCAAAGGTCCATTTATGGACTTAAGCAAGCATCTAGGAGTTGGAATATCCATTTTGATGAGACAATTAAAGAATTTGGTTTCATTCAAAACATGAATGAACCTTGTGTGTACAAGAAGGCTAGTGGGCATAAAGTTGTTTTCCTATTGCTTTATGTAGATGACATATTGCTTATAGGAAATGATGTTTCCATTCTTCAATCAGTGAAGATTTGGTTGTCCAAGATGTTCTCCATGAAAGATCTTGGAGAAGCAACCTATATTCTGAGAATAAAGATCTATAGAGATAGATCTAGAAGGTTGCTAGGTCTTTCATAGTCTACATATATAGACAAAGTGCTGAAAAGGTTCAGTATGGATCAATCCAAAAGAGGATTCTTACCTATGACACATGGTGTAAGCCTTTCAAAGTCGATGTCTCCAAAGACACAAGTTGAAAGGGATCACATGAGTAGAATTCCATATGCTTCGGCAATTGGGTCTATCATGTATGCTATGATATGTACTAGGCCCGATGTATCGTGTGCTCTTAGTTTGACGAGCAGATACCAATCTGATCCTAGAGAGGGTCACTGGGCAGCTGTAAAGAATATCCTTAAGAACTTACGAAGGACTAATGATGCATTCTTGATATATGGAGATGGTGATTTACAAGTAAGAGGATATACTGATGCCAGCCTTTAGTCCGATAAGGATGACTTCAAATCACAATCTGGCTACGTATTTACATTAGGTGGTGGGGCAGTTAGTTGGAAGAGCTCCAAATAAGAGACTACTGCCGATTCGACTATTGAAGTAGAGTACATAGCAGCTTCTGAAGCAGCTAAAGAAATAGTATGGATCAAGAAGTTCATCACTAAACTTGGAGTGGTGCCCAGCATTGTTGATTCGATACCTTTGTATTGTGACAACAATGGAGCCATTGCACAGGCAAAGGAACCACGATATCATCAACGATCCAAGCATGTACTTAGACGCTATCATCTGATTAGAGAAATCATAGATAGATGAGATGTAAAGATAGATGGAATTCTTACGGATCAGAACATAGCTGATCCATTCACTAAAGCGCTTCCCAGAAGAAACATGATAAATATGTTGAGTCATTTGGTATTCGATACATGAATGATTGGCTCTAGTGCAAGTGGGAGTTTGTTAGTGTTGTGCCCTAGAAGCAATCACTTGTACCATGTATATTGCATATTAAATTAATAAGAGGCATTCTTTATCTTTCAGTTTGATTGTTATATCTAAATATGTGTACAAACCGTTAGATAAAGTCCCTAGTACAACATAGTGTTAAGGAAATCATGATAGAGATCATGATGTGAGATTCCTACACACTATGCAGTGTTTGTACTTAAAATAATCCCCAGTCATAGTATTAATAAGATGGGACATTATTAATACGCCAAGACTGGCACATGTTATATCTCTTGATTGGATCAAGCGGTGGTTCTCATATCCGTGGGTATTGTGATACTCAGGATTAACGTGTGGATGCTTGTTTTGAAACAAGTTCATTGGATGACCTAGCTACGAGATAATCACTTGGATAACTATTTAGTGCCAGTGATAGAATCTCATTATAGCAAGTGTGCAAGTATCCTTAGACTTGAGATCTCCAAGGTACTTTGTTTATCGAGCGTTGTACTTTGATTCTAATTTTGGAGTCTTATCTAGGACCGCCTATGGGATGGATATTGGGTACAACGTAAAGTAAACGAAAGTAGTTGAGAGGGTCAATAAAAGATTCACTACTCCTAATAGTAGGAGAGTATATCTCAAGGCCACTTGTAGAAATCATTACTCATGAAGTCCTTGGCCAAGGCGACTATGTGACGGAAATGGTTCCAATTGATACACATATCGAGTAATGGATTTCTTGAATAAGTACTAAAATATTCGGGCCAGAATTAATAATATTCTGGAGGGAGTTGGCACTAATTCCATGCTCTAGACCGAATGAGATATTGTATGTTGAAAGGAGTTTATTGCACTGATAATTTGCTATTGAAAGGTTCATGTCAAGCCACTTGACTTTCTGGACTTTTGGGTGGTCAAGAGTCATTGCTAGATGTCGCTTTTGATATGCTAAATATGAATTTATTAATTAGAGAATTAATAAATTTAATCCTTTATTTTATTAGGATTATTAATCCTAATACTGTTAGAATTAATTCATATTATGCTACCAATAAGACCAGGAAACCTAATAGGTCACACACAATAAAGGTTTGAATGCTCAAATATATTATTTGATACTATTGTGGGGTTAATTAAGAGAAGGGAATATATTTATAGGTGAATTATAAGTTTGTTATAATTAATGGGACCTAATTGTAATTAAGTAAACTTTAAGGACCAATTTGTTGATAATTGGACGTTGAAGAACTAAGTTGCAATTTATGGTAATTATAAATCTATAAATATAAGGAAATGGGTTCCTTAGGGTAAGAGACAGACTATTCACGCAATAACAGAGAAACCGTTTCTCTGCCTCTCTCTTGATCAAACCCTAGCCGTCTCTCTTCTTGATCAAAACCCTAGCCTCCCGAATTCTACTAGCATAGAATTGTAAGATTGTGAGCATTCAACCTTGTGTGGATTATCATTAGAGGGAGTTCTTTCTTAGACTTCAGTGGAGCTGCAGTGAACGGTTTGGATAATCTGGATCGCACCTGCGTTCTTATTTCTGAAATTTTTGAATTTCAGCTTCACGAGGTAATAAACGCAATCTTCTCCTTTTCTCGTTTCTATTGCAAAACCGTGATCCATGGCTTGGATTTCTTGTTGTTTTCCACTGCGCTTAATCTGATTATGCATGATAGAAATCCTACAAATACTGCCTTTAGAAATGAGATATGGGTATTAGATACCGGATGTGGATCTCATTTGTACAATAACTTATAGGGACTGAAGAGCAGTAGAAGGCTAGAGAAAGGCGATGTGGACCTACGTACTATAAATAGGGCAAAGGTTGCTACACTTGCTATGGAGACATACCAGCTGAACCTGCCTTCGAGATTAATTCTAGAACTTCAAAACTATTATTTTGTACCAGTTTTAATGAAAAATATTATCTCAGTTGCATGTTTAGACTTATATGGATTTCATTTGATATTTAAGAATAAATGTTGTTCTTTTTCATTGAATGATATTCATTATAGTTCAGCAACTCTGGTTAATGGTTTATATGTTCTAGACTTGGATAATCCAGTTCTCAGTATAAACAATAAGAAACCTAGAATGGATAACTCTAACACTTCTTACTTATGGCATTATCGTTTGGGCCATGTAAACGTAAAACATGTATCTAAGTTACACACGTTTGGTGACTTAGGGTCATTTGATTATGAATCATACGGCATATGCGAATCTTGTTTACTAGGCAAAATTACTAAAACTCCTTTTTCAGGAAAAGGAGAACGGGCTAAGGGGTTATTAGAACTCAAACATTTGGATGTATGTGGCCCAATGTCAATACAAGCATGAGGAGGTTATAACTATTTCATAACCTTTATCGATGATTTCTCACGATACGGGTATTTGTATTTAATGAAATACAAATTTGAGTCCTTTGAAAGGTTCAAAGACTTCAAGAATGAAATAGAGAAACAACTTGGCAAAAGTATCAAGATTCTAAGATCTGATTGAGGAGGAGAATATTTGAGCCAAGAGTTTCTAAGTTATCTTAGAAATAATAGGATATTATCTCAATGGACTCCATCACATACACCTCAATATAACGGTATATCTAAAAGAAGGAATCGAACCCTTCTGGACATGGTATGGACCGGATGGTTTCTTTAGACCTACCAAAATCGTTTTAGGGGCATGCACTAGAAACTTCTGTTTATATACTAAACAGAGTTCTGACAAAAGCGGTCGATTCTACCATATTTGAGATGTTCTTTGGTAAGAAACCAAAGTTATCTCACTTGCGAGAATAGAGTTGTCCTGCCTTTGTTAAAAGGCCACAGTCAGACAATCTTGATAGTAAGTCTGACAAGTGTTTGTTTGTGGGATATTCGAAAGAATCTTTTGGATATTACTTCTACCTACCCTCTGAAAACAAATTGTTTGTTTTGAAGCATGCCGTCTTCTTAGAGAAGGAGCACATGTTCAAATGGGACAGTGGGAGTAAGATTGAACTTAGTGAAATTCATGAAGATCAAACAAATGAAGGATCAATCGTCTAACCCCACATGCATTAAGAGAATAGATGAACCTTCTAATACATAAGAACCTCGTAGATCTAGTAGGATACGTGTGACACCTGAGAGATATGTATTTCTCATTAGTGACCACAATAACGTATTGCTCATAGATGAAGATAAACCTACTACCTACAAGGATGTTCTAAACAGTTCAGAATCTGAAAAATGGCTTGAGGCCACGAAGTCATTAAAGGCTTAAAGAAGGGAACACACAGGGCACGCAGCAGAAGCGAAAACTAAAAAAATTGAAAAAATTGAAGAACTGGAGAACCTGAATAGAACCAGCGCCGGCTCCGGTAGCCTCAGCTGGCACCGGTCGTTCTCTGGCGAGACTCCGAGGTTAAAAAATTCTAACCTTTCCTTCTTGTTCTCAAAGATGGTTGGACTGAAATGTGTGCAACCGGGGTAGGTGTGCTGGTAGAAACCTCTGGTGCGATTCCTGCAAGCCTCCTACTCCGTCTTTACATGTAGGTGAACGCCAAACTCTCGATCTTCTAGAATATAGCCTACCTAATTCCATTTGGTGAACAACTCACAAACTAAGGAAAATTTTCTGGAGAGAGAGAGAGAGAGACGTCTGGTTTTTCACAGAGAAGAAGCCGTGGGAAAAAAAATGTTATGTCCAATCTTCCTGTTTAACCTAAATAAAACTATAGGCTAAACTGGACTGGCCCATTGGACTCTTAGTTTAGCCTTTTGGAGTTAGTTAATTATTCTAATTAGAACCAAATAATTGGCCCAATTAATAATTAATTTTCTAGGCCAAATAAACTAGTCCAATAAATAAGACTATATTAGTTTAGTCCCTAGTTAATCTTTAATTATTCAAACTGGGTTAAAGCCCTGAATAATTAATTGACCCACCAAACTAATTTAATTAACTCTCTCTCTATGAATCTTTATTTTTTTTCTAGCTCAATAATTAAATCAGACTACTTAAATAAAATAAATTTTATTTAATTTAATTTAAGACCAATTCCTTAGCCCATATTTAATTAGGACTCACGCTTTATATAGGGACCAAAAGACACACTGCCTTGGCTACTAAAATGACCAAAATACCATTGCCATATAAATAGCTGTATTTTGCATTTAAAATATTTTCTAATAGCACCATAAGGAAATATTAACCCCAAGGCCAGTGCTGCGTTAGCAAAGTCTCCATCTCTATTGATAGAAATAACAGAATGGAAAGATACAGAATATCCTTGATTTATTAGTTTCACAACCAAAATCAAATTCTATCGAAATCCAGGTACATATAAAATATCTTTCAAAACCACTATTGTATTTCAATAAAAAACAAGATCCAGCTTTTCCACTGCAAGGGTCCAAACTTGTGCTCCATTTTCCACACATAGTCTATGTTCGCCCTTCTGGAGTCTTCTAATCTTTCTAAATCATTGCAAGGAGTTACAGATGTGATTAGTGGCTCCTGAATCAACAATCCAAGTGGAAGTTGATCTAACCATTAATATAGACTCTAGATAGAAAACATTACCTGTGGGGTTTTTCTTGGCTTGAAGATCTGGACACTCCTTTTTCCAGTGTCCCTTCAGTCCACATTTGAAGCACTTGCCCTTGGGTTTGTTTTTAGGCTGGGTCTTGGACTGGGTCGCTGCGTTCCCCTTCTTCTTCTTGAACTTTTCGGGCTTGGGCCCAGTTCTAGAAGATGAAGCCTTAGCAATCATAGCCTTTGATTGTGTCCTCATGACCTTCTCCACCATCTGGAGCTTCTTCATCAACTCAATTAAACCCATGTTTAACTTGTTCATGTTGTAGTTTAACTTGAACTTAGTAAAGGAACTTGGTAGAGATTCGAGAACCATGTCCACTTGGCTCTTGGGGTCAATAACAGCCCCTAAGATTTCTGCCTTCTCGAAAGCAGCAATCATCTTGAGCATATGCTCCATGACTGATGCTCCCTCAACCATATTAGTGTTTATAATAGTTCAAAGAGCCTCCTGCCTTGCGGGCTGGCTCTTATCCATGAATATTGTGGCTAATGATTGAGTTATATTGTACGCAGTGGTCATGTGCTCATGTTTGGACTCGAGTACATTAGACATGAAGGCTAACATGTAACAACGAGCCATCTCGTCGGCCTTTTTCCATGCCTTCTCAGCCTCACACTCCTCGG
Source organism: Voacanga thouarsii (assembly GCA_026120185.1). Taxonomy (NCBI): domain Eukaryota; kingdom Viridiplantae; phylum Streptophyta; class Magnoliopsida; order Gentianales; family Apocynaceae; genus Voacanga; species Voacanga thouarsii. The sequence goes on along the minus strand of JANUWF010001547.1, from coordinate 245,326 downwards.
TGGTGAAACTTTCCTCGATAACAGGGCAGGTTTCATAAAAGATATACTTATACTCCTCGACTGTGAGTATTATGTCCAGGTTCCTCTTCCAGTCCACATAATTTGGTCCCGTTAGCTTATTCTCTTTGAGAATAACGGTCAATGGACTAAAAGAACTTTCCACCATTTCTGAAAAATCGAAAATAAAAGAAAAAGATTTAGTTTGTGAAAACAAAACAAATATGTGCACTTCATCCTTATTATCAAAACTAATAATAATTAATTTGGCTCTTAGGAAAACTGACATAGCTTCTTGAGAATATTAACAGTTTCTTAAGCTAAGTGTGTTAACCACTACAAATTAATTTCTCTTCTAGGTAATGATCTAGAATATAACTCTATCGAGGAGATGGTCATTTCCTCTTATTTCCTATGGACATTCCTCGCACTATGACCTCCAACGAGGGGCTGGTTGATCATAGTACATGCCTCGAGTTATTAATTACATCCCCCCATTAGATCTAGATCCTTGTGGTATCCCCATCCTATACGGGTTCATTCCCAAGGTGACGCGAGGGGACCTACGATCTCTAATGAGGATCGTGATGGAAGCCGTGGGGCCGTTGGAACCCCTCTCCCACTTAGTCTTTTAAAACAAGGGTTTTTTTTGAAAAATATCCTTTTGAAAATTTTCATTAAGTTTTCCTTTAACTCAAAAAATAAAATGTCTAAGTCCATAAAAATCTCTATGTCAAGGTTTCTATCATTTGAGAGTTTTTCCCATAGACTAATTTTATTTAAGTTATAAACTTAATGATTTCAAAACTTTTCCAATTAAAACTTTCAAGAGACTTCGGTCTCAAGTTTATTTGACAAAATAATTTTTCTTGTGCTAAAATAAAACAAAATGGCTTTCTATTTTAACTTACAAAAATATCTAAATTCAATATATTTTCTATGTCAAGGATTAAATCCTTTGAGAAAATATCCAATGATTAATTTTTGTTTAAGTTAAAATAGCCATTTAATTTGTAGAAGAATGTTTTCCTTGTCAATAATATTCCCAAAGACTTTGGTCTTTGAGAAACCGTGCACATAGGTACTTAAAAAAAAAAAAATAGCATGCTAGAAAACAGTAGACGTTTTCATGCTTTTCTATTTTTTAAACCTAAGAACCCAGATAATAGAATTAAAGACATTAATTAATTAATAATCTTATTTAATCCTAAAATCCCTTACTAATATTTTTCATGTAAAAATATTTCTTGAATATTAACTATTGCAAAATATTAACTTCGTCTGGTATGGACCCCAAAACTAAAAGGAAAACGCAAGAAAAAATACAAGGAAAAAATAAAAAATTTCTCCTTGGTCTACTGCACCCTCTACATTGGATTGAGCATCCATATGCACTATGGTCCACTACACCCACCGCACAGAATCAGGACCCATGGGGGACCTAAAATTCGAATGCGAGTCCAGACCTTAGCCGGTGCCGGTTCGGGTGGCCTAGCCGGCGTCGGTTCCGGTCTGGACGAGTTCTTCTGCAGTTTTTTTTGCAATTTTCTTCTGCGAATTTTCTCTATTTTTCTATTCAACTTCTGGTACCATTGGCTATTTGTTTTCAATCCAAATACAATGAAATTACCAAAAACCAATAACCGCATATACCCATTAACATTGGGCTTACACAATTTGCTAAGAAAAACAATAAATTACACATCTACTATACCTCAATCCGTGAGGTTTAATAGAGAATCTATCCATACCAAAACAGCGAAGGATCACGGTTTAATCACACATATGTGTCCAGTATTATTCAACTAGATGCATGCTCCCTATATTTCCACAAAACCTTCATTCTCTGATACCAATTGAAGGCTTAAAGAAGGGAACATATAGGGCACACAGCAGAAGCGAAAACTAAAAAAGTTGGAAAAACTGAAGAACTGGAGAACCCGAACAGAGCCGACGCCGGCTCCGATAGTCTCAGCCGGCGCCGGTCGTGCTCTGACGGGACTCCGAGGTTAAAAAATTCTAACCTTTCCTTCTTTTTCTCAAAGATAGCTGGACCAGAATGTGTGCAACCGGGGTAGGTGTACTGGTAGAAACCTCTAGTGCGATTCATGCAAGCCTCCTACTCCGTCTTTACATGTAGGTGAATGCCAAACTCTCGATCTTCCAATATATGACCTGCCTAATTCCGTTTGATGAAAAACTCATAGACTAAGGAATATTTTCTGAGAGAGAGAGAGAGAGAGAGACATTTAGTTTTTCACAGAGAAGAAGCCGTGGGGAAAAAAAAAACATTCTTCCTATTTAACCTAAATAAAACCCTAGGCTAAACTAGACTAGCGCATTGGACTCTTAGTTTAGCCTTTTGGACTTAGTTAATTATTCTAATAAAAACCAAATAATTGGCCCAATTAATAATTACTTTTCCAGTCCAAATAAACTAATCCAATAAATAAGCCTATATTAATTTAGTTTCAGGTTAATCTTTAATTATTTAATCTGGGTCAAAGTCCTGAATAATTAATTAACCCACCAAACTAATTTAATTAATTCTCTCTCTCTGTGGACCTTTATTTTATTCTAGCCCAATAATTAAATCAGACTACTTAAATAAAATAAATTTCATTTAATTTAATTTAAGACCAATTCCTTAGCCCATATTTAATTAGGACCCACAGTCTATATTGGGGACCAAAAGACACACCGCCTTAGCTACTAAAATGACCAAAATACCCTTGTCATATAAATAGCTGTATTTTGCAGTTTGAATATTTCCTAATATCACTATAAGAAAATATGGACCCCAAGTCCAGTGTTGCATTAGCAAAGTCTCTGACCAAAAGGTGTAATGACTAAAATACCCCTCTATACATCACCGCACATTTAAAAAAGAAGAAGTGTTCTAACACCTCTCTAAATGACATCTACCATCCTTAGGCTTCTAGTCCAATGATCCACGACTTCCTGAATTTTTTTCACTTTCCAAGGGAGCTACCCTAAAGCAAACATCCAAGTCATGTTTCCCAGGGCCCTGAATATTTAGATCATTCAGACAACCACAAGGGACGATATCGTATAGAAACTATCTTGTATAAGTCTGTCTTAACTAACTAGTCACACATACCCAACATGCAAGTATATTGGCCCTTGGATAGAACCTCAACTATAGCATATCAAAGTACATGCTTCCAACTCATGCTCAAGTCGTAGAGTACTAATCCATGCTATAGCAGTAGTAGTCTAAGTTTCTACCATGTAGTACTTTAAGAAACCACTACTATAGGTCCTGTTCTACGTATTCGAAATACGCTTATGTCATGAAGTGAGTGGACTACTCATTGGTTAAAAGTAAGCCATTTCTCATTTGGAATTCACAACATAATAACCTAAACATGGTGAGATTCCCATTCTCATCAGTTGGTTAAGAATAAATGTTTATGTGTTTAGTAACCCATGATCCATATCTTACTGTGAAAGACCTTCATTCATATGGATCACTTACTTAAACACAATGAGTCTTTTCCAAACGTAATTGTGCACAAATAAAAAATAAATTCACAAATAATTTCTGAAAATAAACTCTTTTATTAAAATATTTGCTATTTACATAAAAAACCTAGTCTAAGTGGGCATATTTCCTAATAGTCAGAGATGGATTCCATGTACGAAAACTAAGTATGGACTTTGGTTGATCCACCCAAAGAAATTAAACCTATTGGGTGCAAATGGGTTTTCAAGAAGAAAACGGACATGGATGGTAACTTAGTTGCCTATAAAGCACATCTAGTGGTGATGGGTTATCGTCAATAATATGGTATTGACTATGATGAAACCTTTTCACCAGTAGCCATGTTAAAATCTATCATGATACTCCTAGCCATTGTGCTTATCATGATTATGAGATTTGGCAAATGGATGTGAAAACAGCTTTCCTAAATGGAAATCTGACTGAGGAAGTATATATGACACAACCTGAGGGTTTCATATCCAATGATAGCACAAAGGTGTATAAGCTGCAAAGGTCCATTTATGGACTTCTAGGAGTTGGAACATCCATTTTGATGAAATAATCAAAAAAGTTTGGTTTCATTCAAAACATGGATGAGCCATGTGTATACAAGAAGGTTAGTGGGAGTACAATCGTTTTCTTATTACTTTATATAGATGACATATTGCTAATAGGAAACGATATACCTGTCTTGCAAATGGTTGAAGTTTGGTTGTCCAAACAATTCTCCATGAAAGACCTTGGAGAAGCAACCTATATTCTTAGAATAAGGATGTATAGGGATAGATCCAAAAGGTTGCTTGGTCTTTCACAGTCTACATGCATAGATAAAGTGCTAAAGATGTTTAGCATGGATCAATCCAAAAAGGGATTCTTACCTATGTCACATGGAGTAACCCTTTCAAAGTCGATGTCTCCCAAGACACAAGTTGAAAGGGAGCACATGAGTAAGATTCCATATGCCTCAGTAGTTGGATCTATCATGTTCGCTATGATATGTACTAGGCCCGATGTATCTTGTACTCTCAGTTTGACGAGTAGATACCAATCTGATCCTGGTGAGGGTTATTGGGTGGCTGTAAAGAACATCCTTAAGTACTTATGAAATACTAAGGATATGCTCTTAGTATATGGAGAAGGTGATTTGAAAATAAACGGGTATACTGATGCTAATTTTCAATCTGACAAAGATGATTTCAAATCACAATATGGCTACGTGTTTACATTGTACAGAGGGGAAATAAGTTGGAAGAGTTCCAAATAAGAGATTATTGCCAACTCTATGACAAAAACTGAATACATAGCCGTTTCTGAGGCAGCTAAGGAAATAAAGATAGAGAGAGTTTCCACAGATGAGAACATAGCTGACCAGCTTACAAAAGCACTATCCCAAAAGAAACATGATTGTCATGTTGAGTCATTCAGTATTAGATACATGAATGATTGGCTCTAGTGCAAGTGTGAGTTTGTTAGTGTTGTGCTCTAGAGGCAATCATTTGTACGTTGTATATGACACGTTTTATTTTAATAAAATGTATTATTTATCTTACAGTTTTTTTATTTACTTTTGTGTAAAATAACTATTAGATAAAGTCCTTAGTACAACATTGTGTTAAGAAAATCATAATAGAGATCATGATATAAGATTCCTACTACACTGTATAGTGTTAGTACTTGAATAGTCCCTTGTCGTAGTATTAATAAGATAGGACATCATTAATGCGTTAAGACTACCATGTGTTAGACTTCATGATTTGATCAGGCGGCGGTTTTCATATCCGTGAGTATTGAGATACTCAAAGTTAACACAGGGATGCTTGTTAATGGAACAAGTTCATTGGATGATCTAGCTTTGAGATAATCACATGAATAACTATTTAGTACCAGTGATATAATCTCAATATATCAAACGTGCAAGTATTCTTAGACTTGAGATCTCTAAGGTACTTTATTTGCTGAGCATTGTACTTTGATTCCAATATCTGGAGCTCGATCGAGGGCCACCTATGGAATGGATATTGGTTACATTGTGAGGTAAACGAAAGTAGTTGAGATGGTCAATAAAGGATCACCACTCCTAATAATAGGGGCGAATATCTCATGGCCACTTACAGAAATTACTACTCGAGAAGTCCTTTGCCAAGGTGATTGTGTATTGGAAATAGTTTCAATTGATACACATCTAGAGTAGTGGGTTCTTGGTACAAGTACTATTGTATTCGGGACAGAATTGATTCTGGGAGGAGTTGGCACTAATTCTGTACTCCAAATCAAATGAGATATTGTATGGTGAAAGAAGTTAATTGCATTGTAGTTTGTTATTGAAGGGTTCATGTCAAGCCACTTGACTTCTTGGACTATTGGGTGGTTATGTTGTGTTACTAGATACCGCTCATAATCTAGGAATATAGGTTTATTAATTGATGAATTAATAAACCAATCATGATTAGAATTAATAGGATTAATTTTAATTAATTATGGATTATTAATATAAAAAACATTTGGATTAATTCATGTTCGCTACCAATTAACTGGGAAATCTAATAGGTCACACACAATAGAGGATTATATACTTAAGATGTTAATTGATAACATAGTGGGGTTAATTGAGAGAAAGAAAAGTTGTTGTGGACAAATTATAAATAGTTATAATTTGTGAAACCCCAGTCAAGACCAACCTTAGAGTAAGGGGGTTGGGATGCATATCATGCTTTATTTCATGATTAAATATTTTTTCATATGATTTCTATGTGCTTTGAATTTGATTTTTACTATCTTGAAGTCTTGTTGGTGAGTGATGTGTGAGAGGGGCAAAATGGTAATTTTTGCCCGGGGTGAAAATAAGGAGATAGCTTGTGGATTGAATAGGGGATAATTTTTGTAGTAGAAATAGCTACAAGGGTTGTTGTGGTTTAGTGGTTAGAGCCTTGGAATTAATTTATGAAATCTAAGGTTCAAAATCCATCATAGAGGCTTTAGCTTGAGTAAATTTTATTTTGCTTGGAAAAGGATGGTTTCGGCCATGAGGGCCTAGATCAATGTGGTGATGATGTCCTAGGAGAGACATGTTAGGAGAATTCTCACTTCACTCTTTTGTTCTTCGCGAAATGCCAAAAGGGAATTCATTCTCCCTTGATCTTTAGCTTTTCTTAAATTCCAACTCCTTAGCTTGAGCAAGGTGTTCTATCCTTTTCCTTTCCAGAAAATTCAGTAGAGGACTAAGGTCTTTTAGGATCAAAATGTCCTAGTAAAAGGCTTCTCATGGTTTGGAAAATGTAAATTATTTGGGGGGAAAATTCAAGGGGAAAAACCCTCTTGAAAGCTTGCTGAAATTCTTCCTCTAGCTTAGTTCATCTTTCCTCATGAATGAGCTGGAATTTTTCTAGCATTGTTGTACCTTCAAAAGGGCGAAATTTTTAGCTAACATTCCCTCCCAAATGCTTCCAGAAAAATGGTCTTTAAGATCAGTTGGAAACCTGAAAGTTCTTGAGCAAATTCGGACTGCTCAAACTGGAGCAAAGCAGGAAAAATTCCTGTACGAAAATCGGTTTTGAGAGCTCAAAACCAAGCTGTTTTCTTCCAGAATTTGTACAGCACCTTAGCCATGTTTTTCCTCCATAAAGAAGGCTAGAAACTAGCCTTGAATACCCCTGAAATCCCCATCAAAACTCGCTGCAAAACAGCTGGAAGTAGCAGACGAAAATCTACCAGAAAATTCACTGTACAACGAAAATTCCTGTGCAGATTTTTGTCCAGCTCGTTTTCTCTTCTTCTTCCAACTGAAACACCAAGCTACTTTTGTAAAAACCTTCCATAAACCTCCCCCAACAAAGCTCCACTGGGCCTCTTGAACTTCTGCACGAAATTCCATCAATGGCTGTCCGACTCTCTACAAAATTCCTGCAATTAAGCTTGATTGGTTTCCAAAATTTCGGTCATCTTATTTAGCAACCTTCCATAATATTTTGCTCAATGGACCAGACTTCTTCTTCATCATTGTACACCCTACTTTCAGCCACCATAAGCATCCATAAGTCAGCTTTAATCCCACCGAAATTCTGCTCAAGCAATCAGCCATGGCAAATTTCCAAAAGCTGTCCAACAATCAAGATATTCTTGGAATATTTAGTTTCCAAATTCACTTCCTAAAAATATTCTTCAAAGATTGTAACAACGAACCTTTCCTTTTCTCTTCCAAATCAGAGAATCAACCTCCTAAACCCTACAGAAATTCGTCCACCCAAATCTCTCACAAAAATTCAGCAGCTGCGCATTACTATCTCTCGATTTTCTTCAACCTTCAAGAACACACACTACACAAAGAATACCTACTACTTCCTTTCACCTAATACCTCTCCAAATCACTTCAAACTACCTCTAAAAATTCCAGATTTCATCTATTCATTGCTGTGAGTCCATCCGTACCATTTTTAACATCAAACTAGCACTTTTGGATAAAAAACCAGAAATTTCTGTTAAGGTCAAGAACACCTTCAAGGTAAATAACAACTTCATCTTCTCCAATCTTGATCCCTAATGAGAACCTATGCGAATAAACATACTAATGATTTCTTTTTTCTCTCTCTCTCTCTCTCTCTCTCTCTCTCTCTCTCATGGCCGAAAATTCCCCTCTCTTGGCCGAATGACTTTTTCTCCCATGAACATGTTTTCGCCATCTCCTATGGACAAAGTTAGACATCTAGGAGTTGAGATCTACTCTAAACTCCTTGAAAGCATTCATCAATCAAGTAAGTCCCTTCAACCATTCTTTTAAACTCTAGATTCATGTCTCTAGGATGATGATGATCGTAGGTGGATGGCGATAGGATTTAAGTATATATATATATATATATTGTTGAGATTGAAGCATGAATGTATGTATGAATATGAAGGAGATGGGATTTAAGCATGGATGGATTATCTTGGTCTATTGTATGATGATTTGAGATTTAATGCATGTCTCCATGTCATAGGTAGTATTTGTGATGAAGTATGTTAGAGATTATGTCACCTTTGGTGAATAGGATTTATATTCATGTTGGATTATTGAAGCCATGATCTTATTTATGCTAGTAGTGGTTAGATAATGTTTTGATAAATTGAGATCTATGCTTGTATGCATGATTTGGATGATTTGATGAATTGAAGGGTTGTATATGTTCATGTTTGTGGTTAGCCATAGAAATATATTCATGATCTAGTTATCCCTAAACTAATCTTTATTTCATTAATAAAATATTTAATAATATGATTTTTCTAGTAAAATTTTGAAAACCATAGGAAAATGTGGATTTGGTCTTTTATATAAAATAGTGATATTCTAGTCAAATAAATAATAGTTTTTGATGGAAATATATATATATATATATATATATATTATTTAAAATGATAAAATCAATTAAAGCCCTTTTATGGAAATAATTATAATTAATAAAATATTTATTACTAAAAATTTAATTATTATCTTTTAATCAAAACCCATTAAGGATTTGCTTATTATTTTTCAAGCAAGACTCATTAAATTTATTTTCAACAAATTTTAGCTATCAATTATTTTCTAACAACTAAATTATTAATAAATCATTATTTTACCTAATACTACCTTGGACCCTTTTTCAAATAAACCATAATTTACTTTTAGCAAGATTTAAACCTTCAATATATTGTACCTAATTTTCCAAACTCTAGTTATTTTAATATCACACTAGATTTATTTTATAAACCCCTTTTATTTATTATTGAGCCTTAAAGCTTGGGACACTAGGGATATGACTGTAGTAAGTTGAGTTAGTTTTATTTGAGAAAGTGTGTCTTTGGTTTGTGTTTGATTGTGATTTGTATTTACCCTATGCGGGTCAGGTCAACTATTGGAGACCTTTGTTGTGAGCAAGGATCAGGTAAACTCCTGCATAAAATCTGTTTGATGCAAAAATGATTTTTTTTATGGCAAGCCAAATGTAGAGTGCATGGTCACTCATTTCTGTAAAGGCAATTGTGGATTATTTCCATTCTCATTTCAGACAAATAAATTATTTGCAGATCAAGGGGCGGTTTTACTCAAAATCTAAAACTCTTTCTAAAACCAGTTTTGCCCCAAACTTTGGAAAACCTTAATTGCCATTTTCAAGTGGAAATATGTTTTGTTCATTTTTCCCAAGTGGGATATGTTGCGTTGAGTACTCAATGGGGGTAGACTGGTAGTACTAGTTTTGAAGAGCAAGAGTGAGTCTTCTGGCAGGAGGCCTCCTCCAGAAGATGAACTCAACTTAGAGAAACGTCAGTACTACTTAGTCATGCCGGTCCGAGCTAGCAGTTTTTATTTCAGTCAAGTGACTGTGTTTTGCCGGAATGGACACCCGGTTGTTGTTTGGGTATAGAGAAGGAGGGGTATCTTGCCCGGTAGGCCGATCACCTATCTTTTGTCAGTCTGCACAAAGTGTTAGGCATTCTGACCGGTTATGGTGCCCAACGTGTGGTAACCCATGACCACCTTTATGAGTGGTTGATTTTATTTTGCACTTGTATGGTTTCAATAATAGGAAAACACCACTCTTGCTTTTGACTAATGTTTATTGCTTGCCAATATTTCTCTTATAAAGATTTCACACTTTGCATCCACGAACTGTTTTCACTGAACACCCAAAGCACACACGAACTTACTGAGATTTCTGTCTCATCACCTTTTTACCATGATTTCAGGCCGATCCTGCTATGGGGATGAGTAGCTAGTGTTATCTGCCTTGGAAAAGAATGTTGTCTTTTATTTTTATGTATTGCTTTGGGGAGTTGAGAGTGGATGATTTTATTTATGGATTTGTTTCCTTTTGGGAATTCGTGGATTTATTCTTAGGATGTAATAATTTTTAAGTTAAATTATTATTTTTATTTCGCTATTTTATTTGTGTGACCTAGTTATAAAGATCCCTTATCCTTTGGACGGGGCGACATCCCCGGCCCCGGCGGGCCTTGGTAGCGAGGTGTTACAAGTGGTATCAGAGCCTAGGTTGCAGACAAATATTGATGATATATGATTTATTTATTTAAGTTTAAATCTTATCTAACCTATTTTATTGATGCTATAGGATGGTTAGACTGCTTAGGATGGCAAGGAAAGGGCAGCAGTGGCACCCACCTTACTATCTAGATCAGGAGGACCTTCCAGTTCCCCAGCTTGCCCCTCAGCCAGTTGTCCCTATAGAGGATAACAATGATGTCGAGAATATCCCTATGGAGGACAATAGTGATGATGAGCTTGACTTGATGGAGGATGGCAGTGAGGACGAGGTCCAGATTCTTGAACCACTTCCAATCCTGGTGATAGATATAAGCTCTGATAGTGAGGATGATGTTATGATAGTGGAGCCTGAACCCCAACCTCCTAATCCCGAGGTGGATTTAGCAGCAGCTAGTGATGACCCGGGGGAGATAGACTATGAGTCTCCACCCAGACCTTCCTTTATTCCTCCCTTCAGCCGAGTTGAGGTCGGGGAGAGTTCTAGGCGCCCTGGGAAGGAGCCTATGGAGGGATTTGCCAGTGGGGTTGGGATAGATTTTTCTAGGAATTCTGGGGGTTGGTTGTATGAGGCTGATCTTGAAGATTCTGATGAGGACTAGAAAGGCTAAGTGCTGATGTGATTGGGTTGATTTATTTACTGCTTTCATTTTAAATTTATGAAAATAAGAGTGCCTGGAGTACTCTAAGGTTTGAGAAAATTTTTATGCAACCCTTTATACAAAAACTTGCATCTGATTTTGTTTTACTTTAACCTGGATGTGAATGCATGGTCAAAATGTTTTAAACTTGAATGCATACATTCATTACTTGGGTATGGTTGAGAATGGCACCCAAGCGCCGTGTAGCCACGTCATGCAGGGAAATTCCAGAGGCAGAACCTGTTGAAGTGACAATGGAGCAAGCTTTTCGTCGAGTTTAGCAAGTGTGAATTCTGGTTGGACAGTGTGGCATTCCTTGGTCATGTGTTGACTAAGGAGGGAATTAAGGTAGATCCGGCCAAGGTGGAAGCGGTATCAGACTGGAAGCAGCCGGAGAATATTACCGAGATCCAGAGTTTCTTGGGTTTGGCGGGATACTACCGAAGGTTTATCAAGGGATTCTCGACACTCGCATCGCCAATGACCCGTTTGTTGAGAAAGGATGTTCCATTTGTGTGGAACGAGAAATGCGAGAAAAGCTTCCAAGAACTAAAGAAGAGACTGATGACAGCACCAGTATTGAGTCTACCAGAGGAAGGCAAATCTTACGCATTGTACACCGACGCTTCAAAAGAAGGACTGGGAGCGGTGTTGATGCAAGATCGGAAAGTGATTGCCTATGCATCACGGAAGTTGCGACCGTAAGAAGTGAACTACCCTACTCACGACTTGGAGCTGGTGGCTATAGTGTTCGCCCTAAAGAAATGGCGACACTACTTGTATGGAGCCGAGTACGAGGTGTTCACCGACCATAAGAGCCTGAAGTATATCTTCACTCAGAAGGATTTGAACTTGAGGCAACGAAGGTGGATGGAATTCTTGGAAGAATACCGTTGCCCGATCAACTACCATCCCCGGGAAGGCTAACGCTGTGGCAGACGCCCTAAGAGAAAAGTTGGGATGGCTAGGCTAAAGGTGCAAGAAATGCAAGTGGTCCAGGACGTATTGGACAGAGGGACGGAAGTGCGAGACAAAGCGATTGCTATCAGCAACTTGAAGTTGGTGCCGGACTTGAAGCAAGAAATAGTGGAAGCTCAGCGAAGCAACGCCGAGTTTCAAATTTTCAAGGATAAGGAGCTTAAGCGACCGACTAGTGAATTCCGTCAGGACGAAGCAGGAGTTTTCCATTTCAGAGATCGATTGTGTGTACCCGGGGAGCAACAACTAAGGGTCAGAATTTTGGAAGAGGCACACAAGAGCAAGTACGCAATTCATCCGGGAGAGGTCAAGATGTATCAAGATTTGAAGAGAGCATACTGGTGGCCCAGAATGAAGCGAGATGTGGTCAAGTACGTATCGATCTGTCTCACCTGCCAGAAAGTTAAAGCGGAGAATAAGAAGTCAGCGGGACTATTACAGCTATTGCCAGTGCCGGAATGGAAGTGGGAGGAGGTGACTATGGATTTCGTCACCGGACTCCCAATGTCAAAGACTCAGAAGGACGCCATATGGGTAGTAAGTGGATCGACTGACCAAGTCAGCCCACTTTATCCCGGTAAATGTAAGGGACTCCATAGAGAAGCTGGCTCAGACATATGTTCAAGAAATAGTCCGACTCCATGGAGTACCTTCGAGCATAGTGTCAGACCGAGACCCGAGGTTTACTTCTCGTTTTTGGGGAAAGTTCCAGGAAGCAATGGGATCGAATTTGAAGTTCAGTACGACGGCGCATCCGCAGACTGATGGGCAGTCAGAAAGGGTAATCCAAATATTAGAAGATATGTTGAGGGCCTGTGTTCTGGATTTTGGGGACAAGTGGATAGAATGCGTACCTTAGCAGAATTATCCTATAACAACAGCTATCAGGCCTCGATCGGGATGGCACCTTACGAGGCTTTGTATGGGCGCAAGTGTCAAGTACCGTTGTATTGGAGTTGGACGGAAGATGGACACGTGAGCAAAACCGGAGAGGTTTGTGTGCAAGAGATGTTGGATAAGGTGAAGCTAATCCGAGAAAGGTTAAAGGCGGCTCAGAGCCGGCAAAAGAGTTATGCGGACAACCGGAGGAGGGAATTGGAATTTCAAGTCGAGGACCGTGTGTTTCTGAAGCTATCACCTAACCGGGGGATTGTGAAGCATCCGAAGGGTGGAAAATTGAATCCGAGATATTTGGGGCCGTTTTTGATTAAGGAAAGAATCGGACCACTAGCGTACCGGTTGGACCTACCGGATGGGTTGACGGGTATCCATGACGTGTTCCACGTGTCACAGTTGAAGAAGTATAATACGGATCCCGGTCACGTGTTGAATGAGGAACCGTTAGTGTTGCAGCCAGACTTCAGCTACGTGGAAAAGCCTGTTCGGATATTGGACCGCAGTGTCAAAACCCTCCGGAATAAGCAGATACCAATGGTTAAGATTCAGTGGGAGCACCATGGCACGCAGGATGCTACATGAGAATCGGAAGAATGGGTTAAGCGGAAGTATCCCGAGCTGAAATAGAGGTATGCTTGAATTTCGGGACGAAATTCTTCTAAGGAGGGGAGGATGTGAAACCCCAGTCAAGACCAACCTTAGAGTAAGGGGGTTGGGATGCATATCATGCTTTATTTCATGATTAAATATTTTTTCATATGATTTCTATGTGCTTTGAATTTGATTTTTACTATCTTGAAGTCTTGTTGGTGAGTGATGTGTGAGAGGGGCAAAATGGTAATTTTTACCCGAGGTGAAAATAATGAGATAGCATGTGGATTGAATAGGGGATAATTTTTCTAGTAGAAATAGCAACAAGGGTTGTTGTGGTTTAGTGGTTAGAGCCTTGGAATTAATTCTTGAAGTCTAAGGTTCAAAATCCATCATAGAGGCTTTAGCTTGAGTAAATTTTATTTTGCTTGGAAAAGGATGGTTTCGGCCATGAGGGCCTAGATCAATGTAGTGATGATGTCCTAGGAGAGACATGTTAGGAGAATTCTCACTTCACTCTTTTGTTCTTCGCGAAATGCCAAAAGGGAATTTATTCTCCCTTGATCTTTAGCTTTTCTTAAATTCCAACTCCTTAGCTTGAGCAAGGTGTTCTTTCCTTTTCCTTTCCAGAAAATTCAGTAGAGGACTAAGGTCTTTTAGGATCAAAATGTCCTAGTAAAAGGCTTCTCATGGTTTGGAAAATGTAAATGATTTGGGGGAAAAATTCCAAGGGAAAAACCCTCTTGAAAGCTTGCTGAAATTCTTCCTCTAGCTTAGTTCATCTTTCCTCATGAATGAGCTGGAATTTTTCCAGCATTGTTGTACCTTCAAAAGGGCAAAATTTTTAGCTAACATTCCCTCCCAAATGCTGCCAGAAAAATGGTCTTTAGGATCAGTTGGAAACCTGAAAGTTCTTAACCAAATTCGGACTGCTCAAACTGGAGCAAAGCAGGAAAAATTCTTGTACGAAAATCGGTTTTGAGAGCTCAAAACCAAGCTGTTTTCTTCCAGAATTTGTACAGAACCTTAGCCATGTTTTTCCTCCATAAAGAAGGCTGGAAACCAGCCTTGAATACCCCTAAAATCCCCTTCAAAACTCGCTGCAAAACAGCTGGAAGTAGCAGACGAAAATCTGCTAGAAAATTCACTGTACAGCAAAAATTCCTGTGCAGATTTTTGTCCAGCTCGTTTTCTCTTCTTCTTCCAACTGAAACACCAAGCTACTTCTGCAAAAACCTTCCTTAAACCTCCCCCAACAGAGCTCCATTGGGCCCCTTGAACTTCTGCACGAAATTCCATCAATGGCTGTCCGAAAATCTCTCTACAAAATTCCTGCAATTAAGCTTGATTGGTTTCCAAAATTTCGGTCATCTTATTTAGTAACCTTCCATAATATTTTGCTCAATGGACCAGACTTCTTCTTCATCATTGTACACCCTACTTTCAGCTACCATAAGCCTCCATAAGTCAGCTTTAATCCTACCAAAATTCTGCTCAAACAATCGGCCATGGCAGATTTCCAAAAGCTGTCCAACAATCAAGATATTCTTGGAATATTTAGTTTCCAAATTCACTTCCTAAAAATATTCTTCAAAGATTGTAATAACTAACCTTTCCTTTTCCCTTCCAAATTAGAGAATCAACCTCCTAAACCCTACAGAAATACGTCCACCCATATCTCTCACAAAAATTCAGCAGCTGCGCATTACCATCTCTCGATTTTCTTCAACCTTTAAGAACACACACTACACCAAGAACACCTACTACTTCCTTTCACCTAATACCTCTCCAAATCACTTCAAAATACCTCTAAAAATTCCAGATTTCATCTATTCATTGCTGTGAGTCCATCCGTACCATTTTTAAAATCAAACTCCAAAATCCAACTAGCACTTTTGGATCAAAAACTAGAAATTTCTGTTAAGGTCAAGAACACCTTCAAGGTAAATTTATTCTAACAACTTCATCTTCTCCAATCTTGATCCCTAATGAGAACCTATGCGAATAAACATACTAATGATTTCTTTTTTCTCTCTCTCTCTCTCTCTCTCTCTCTCTCTCTCTCTCTCATGGCCGAAAATTCCCCTCTCTTGGCCGAATGACTTTTTCTCCCATGAACATGTTTTCGCCATCTCCTATGGACAAAGTTAGACATCTAGGAGTTGAGATCTACTCTAAATTCCTTTAAAGCATTCATCAACCAAGTAAGTCCCTTCAACCATTTTTTTAAACTCTAGATTCATGTCTCTAGGATGATGATGATAGTAGGTGGATGGCGATAGGATTTAAGTATATATGAATGTATGTATGAATATGAAGGAGATGGGATTTAAGCATGGATGGATTATCTTGGTCTATTGTATGATGATTTGAGATTTAATGCATGTCTCCATGTCATAGGTAGTATTTGTGATGAAGTATGTTAGAGATTATGTCACCTTTGGTGAATAGGATTTATATTCATGTTGGATTATTGAAGCCATGATCTTATTTATGCTAGTAGGGGTTAGATCATGTTTTGATAAATTGAGATCTATGCTTGTATGCATGATTTGGATGATTTGATGAATTGAAGGGTTGTATATGTTCATGTTTGTGGTTAGCCATAGAAATATATTCATGATCTAGTTGTCCCTAAACTAATCTTTATTTCATTAATAAAATATTTAATAATATGATTTTTCTAGTAAAATTTTGAAAACCATAGGAAAATGTGGATTTGGTCTTTTATATAAAATAGTGATATTCTAGTCAAATAAATAATAGTTTTTGCTGGAAATATATATATATATATATATATTATTTAAAATGATAAAATCAATTAAAGCCTTTTTATGGAAATAATTATAATTAATAAAATATTTATTACTAAAAATTTAATTATTATCTTTTAATCAAAACCCATTAAGGATTTGCTTATTATTTTTCAAGCAAGACTCATTAAATTTATTTTCAACAAATTTTAGCTATCAATTATTTTCTAACAACTAAATTATTAATAAATCATTATTTTACCTAATACTACCTTGGACCCTTTTTCAAATAAACCATAATTTACTTTTAGCAAGATTTAAACCTTCAATATATTGTACCCAATTTTTCAAACTCTAGTTATTTTAATATCAAACTAGATTTATTTTATAAACCCCTTTTATTTATTATCGAGCCTTAAAGCTTGGGACACTAGGGATATGACTGTAGTAAGTTGAGTTAGTTTTATTTGAGAAAGTGAGTCTTTAGCTTGAGTTTGATTGTGATTTGTATTTACCCTATGCGGGTCAGGTCAGCTATTGGAGACCTTTGTTGTGAGCAAGGATCAGGTAAGCTCCTGCATAAAACCTGTTTGATGCAAAAATGATTTTTTTTATGGCAAGCCAAATGTAGAGTGCATGGTCACTCTTTTCTGTAAAGGCAATTGAGGATTATTTCCATTCTCATTTCAGACAAATAAATTATTTGCAGATCAAGGGGCGGTTTTACTCAAAACCTAAAACTCTTTCTAAAATCAGTTTTGCCCCAAACTTTGGAAAACCTTAATTGCCATTTTCAAGTGGAACTATGTTTTGTTCATTTTTCCCAAGTGGCATATGTTGCGTTGAGTACTCAATGGGGGTAGACTGGTAGTACTAGTTTTGAAGAGCAAGAGTGAGTCTTCTGGCAGGAGGCCTCCTCCAGAAGATGAACTCAACTTAGAGAAACGTCAGTACTACTTAGTCATGCCGGTCCGAGCTAGCAGTTTTTATTTCAGTCAAGTGACTGTGTTTTGCCGGAATGGACACCCGGTTGTTGTTTGGGTATAGAGAAGGAGGAGTATCTTGCCCGGTAGGCCGATCACCTACCTTTTGTCAGTCTGCACAAAGTGTTAGGCATTCTGACCGATTATGGGGCCCAACGTGCGGTAACCCATAATCCTTTCTTTTGAGTGGTTGATCTTATAAATTATGTACGGCTAGATAAGCCAAAACGCCACTCTTGATTTTGAACATCATTCATTGTTTGCCAGTATTTCTTTTGTCAGTCTGCACAAAGTGTTAGACATTCTGACCGGTTATGGGGCCCAACGTGTGGTAACCCATGACCACATTTATGAGTGGTTGATTTTATTTTGCACTTGTATGGTTTCAAAAAGAGGAAAACACCACTCTTGCTTTTGACTAATGTTTATTGCTTGCCAATATTTCTCTCATAAAGATTTCACACTTTGTATCCACGAACTGTTTTCACTGAACACCCAAAGCACACACGGACTTACTGAGATTTCTGTCTCATCACCTTTTTACCATGATTTTAGGCCGATCCTGCTGTGGGGATGAGTAGCTAGTGTTATCTGCCTTGGAAGAGATTGTTGTCTTTTATTTTTATGTATTGCTTTGGGGAGTTGAGAGTGGATGATTTTATTTATGGATTTGTTTCCTTTTGGGAATTCGTGGATTTATTCTTGGGATGTAATAAATTTTAAGTTAAATTATTATTTTTATTTCGCTATTTTATTTGTGTGACCTAGTTATAAAGACCCCTTGTCCTTTGGATGGGGCGACATCCCCGGCCCCGGCGGGCCTTGGTAGCGGGGTGTTACATAATTTATGGTTCAAATTGTAATTGTGAGAACTTGATATTTTCAATTACAATTAAAAAATTCTAATAGGATTAGAATTCTTAGTTTTAGTAGAGTTTTTTTGAAATATATGTATGTGATACATGAAACCCTAGCAAAAGGACTTCACACGAAACAACAGCTTCTCTTCCTTCTCATTTTCTCATTTTTCCTGAAAAACAAGAATAAACCCTAGCCGCCACTTATTTCTGCTACCACAGAAAATCTTGGTGCTTTAGTGTATCCTCTGTGTGGATTACTGTTAGAGATAATCACACATTGTGATTATAGTGGTTGGATGTTCAACTCTCGTGGAGTTTGATCAAGAGGATTGCTGGATCGCTCCTCGACTTGAAGAAGAAAAATTTTTGTTCTTTGGACAATCATAGAAAGGTAAAAAGCTGTTACCTTTGTTATTTTTATGTCTTGTTTCCCACACATATGCGAATCCTGGGATGGTATCTCGTTTTATTCTTCCACTGCGCTGTATATAATACAAGCCTGAGATACCCAATAGTTCTATTAGAATCAACTAGGGATCACTTGGTGAATTGAGATAAGTGTATTTCTTATAGCTTTTGCTAAAGTTTTGTGGGCCTTTTTACTAATTAAGGACTCACAGACATAAGCTTGTTAATAAGTCAAACTACAATAATTTGATATATCTGTTGAACTTTTATTTCTGTATGTCAAACTAATATTACTATAACATGAAAGTTTAATAATAACATAGGAGATTAATAATTCAAAGCACAGAACTGGTATCAAAGTGGTTCATTTGTATTGTAAAAGCTATTAATTTAGCAGGCAAGATCTTAGAAGTTAGCTTGTAGAAAAACTATGTCTGGACCAGTAAAAGAAAGAGCCTCTGTCACTCGACCCCTATTGTTGAAAGGTACAAACTATGCCTATTGGAAAACCAGAATGGAAACCTTCGGCAACACTCTAGATACTTCTACTTGGAGAGTTGTTCAGAAAGGATATAAAACTTCGACGACTGCAAGCACCAGTTTTGGAGAAGAAAAATTGAAATCAAGTGAAAATTAGATAGATAAAGAGTATTGTCTTGATAATGCGAATGGTAAAGTATTGAATACAATTTTTACTGTATTAACTAGTAAGACTAGAGGAATTCAAGTTGATTTTAACTTACTAAGATGCAGAAGATGTATTGAAGAAATTACAAATAGTATTTGAAGGAACAAGTACTATTATAATGTTAAAATTTCAAATGTTAACAACAAAATTAGAGGAATCGATGATAGATGAACATGAAACTATTGATGTTTTTGGTAACAAGTTAAAATAAATTGCTAAGCAAGCTCTTCAACTTGGAGAGCAATATTTAGAAGAAAAGTTAATTCGTAAGACATTGAGATCTTTACCACCAAGATTCTATGTTGAAGTTGTTGCTATTGAGGAATGCCAGGGTGTATCTAAGATGCATTTAGAAGAACTAATGGGCTCTTTGTAAATATATGATATGAGGCTTCAATCGCAATCAAAGTCTAAAGAGAAAAGAGTTGCTTTGAAAGCAAAAGAGGATTCTGATGAGAATAAAGATTTTAATGATAATATTAGTTTATTGACAAGTCAATTCAACAAAATGTTGAAGAAGAGAAAGTAGATGAACAAACCCTTGGGCGCACCATTCAACAAAAAAATAAATAAATAAATCATAACAGAGAGTAACAACAAGCAAAAAAATGTAGATAAGAAGTATGCACCAAAAAGTCCAAAATGCAAAAAATGTGGTGCAATTGGTTATATTTAGGTTGACTGTGAAAATCTGAAGAATAAGTCCTACAATACAACTTAAGTGATTGTGAGAACAATTCAAATTATTCTGCCGAATTCAACATTGATGGTGATGATGTGTTTGGTTAAGCAAGCAATGTTATGTTTAATGTTGCTGATGAAGAAATGACACCCGAAACACACCTACAGGAAACATGAGTTGATCTGCACAAAATGACTTGAAGGTATAGGTCAGATTAAAGCCCTGAAAAGGGAAGTTTATAGACTTTAATGACTCAATAGTTCACAATAACAAAAGGTTGTCAAACTTCAACACCAAGTTCAACATAATGAAGAAAATTTAAAAGTTAGTAATTAAAATTTGGAAGATATTGAAAAATCTATCAAAAATTTGAACTCTGAAAAAGCAAAAAATAGATGAAGTTTTTATTTTTGTATGACACGTGCATGACAAGACTAGATTAGGTTATGTTGAGTCCATCAAAAATGCTATTGCACAATAGATTTTGATAGTTGATGAGAAGAAATGATGACTAAGAAAGTTTAAATCTAAGCCAAAGATATAATGCCCCTAATTCTTATAAGCGATTTAACCTGTAAAATATAGTGTTGCCCCATTTGATTTCCTAGGTAAGGGATCTTTATAACAAAATTTAGCTTAAAAAAAAGAAGATTAGAACTCTATTATTCTCCAAAAGAATTTACATTGAGGGTTGTTTTTATTACACACAAACCAAATGTAAAATGAAAAATATACATGATATCAAAGTTGGTGATTTACAAGCTGATCAAAATACTGTTTCCATACCTATGATCCTGGTGATGCCATACTAGTTGTGCAGTTCTCATAAGTAGAAATCCCCACAACTCATTCCTGAAAAGGAGAAAAGAAAATAAACGTGAGAATAGAAATACTTAGTGAGTTCGATGTGTACTCATGGTTTTTAATGTAAAACATGCATGCACAAATCATTTGTTAGCACTAACAAAGAAAGAAATCAAAATTCTACAGATGGTCTTAAACCCATGAAAGAGCTCACATTTTCGGTCATTGATGTTGTTGGTTTCAAATCTTGCCAGTATTTCAAGAAAGTAGGCTCTTCTTTTAATAGAAAGATGACTAGTGTGAAAAGTCCAATAAGGGCTTCGCCTTCGGCTATCACAGTATTTTGTGCAAAGGTTGCACCTTCAATACTCAACCAAGATCTTGTCGGAGTAGTAAATGCATTAATGCACCTTACTTGAAAGCCTCGAATCTTTTTCTTGTTACCATAAGTCCAAAATTTCCAATCTTGACTGTTGGATTGTATGCCCTCTTAGACTAGGTTTCTGATGTAAAATCGAATTATTTAATAAAAGAATTTATTTTCAGAAATTGTTTGTGAATTTACTTTTTGTTTGTGCACGATTTTCATTTGGAACAGACCCATTGTGTTTAAATAAGTGATCCAGGTGAATGGTGGTCTTTCACAGTAAGGTATGGATCACGGGTTATTTAACACATAAACATTTGTTCTTAACCTATTGATGAGACTGGGAACCTCATCATGTTTAGGTTATTATGTTATGAATTCCAAATGGGGAATGGCTTACCTTTAGCCAGTGGGTAGTCCACTCACTTCATGACATAAGCGTATTTCGAATACGTAGAACAGGACTCGTAGTAGTGGTTTCTCAAAGTACTATATGGTAGAAACCTAGACTACTACCGCTACAGACGTGGACTAGTACTCTACGACTTGAGTATGAGTTGGTGGTCTAGCGAAGCTGGAAGCATATACTTTGATTTGCTATAGTTGAGGTTCTATCATAGGGCCAATATACTTGCATGTTGGGTATGTGTGACTAGTTAGTTAAGACAGACTTATACAAGATAGTTTCTGCACTATATCGCCCCTTGTGGTTGTCCGAATGGTCTAAATTATCCAGGGCCCTGGGAAACATGACTTGGATGTTTGCTTTAGGGTAGCTCCCTTGGAAAGCGGAAACACTCCAGGAAATCGTGGATCATTGGACTAGAAGCCTAAGGATGGTAGATGTCATTTAGAGGGGTGTTAGTACACTTCTTCCTCTCTAAATGTACGGCGATGTGTAGAGGGGTATTTTAGTCATTTCACCTGTAGGTCGGAGACTTTGCGAATGCAGCATTGTCCTTGGGGTCAATATTTCCTTATGGTGAGATTAGGAAATATTTAAAATGCAAAATACAGCTATTTATATAGCGGGGTATTTTAGTCATTTTAGCAGCCAAGGCGATATGTCTTTTTGGTCCTCGGGATAGCCCGTAAGTCCTAACTATTTTTGGGTTGAGGATTTGGTCTCAGTTGAAGAGGATTTTATTTTATTTTGTTTTATTTTATTTTATTCAGGAAGTCTAATTTATTATTGGACTGAAATAAAATAAATAAATAAATAAATAAAATAGGAGTTGAGAGAAATTAATTATCTAGTTTATTTGGTTAATTAATTATTCAGGGCCTAGGTCCAGTATGAATAATTAAGAAATTAACCTGGGCTTAAACTAGGAGAAATATTTAATGTTTAATTATTTATTGGGTTATTTATGTAGGCCCAAGAAATAAATAATTAAAGATTAATTATTATGGTTCATTTGGGCTCATTAATTATTTATTGGGTTACTTATGTAAGCCCAGAAAATAAATAATTAATATTTATTATTTTGGGGTTTTTGGGTTCAAGAAAAATAATAAATATTTATCTGGCCCAATAGCTTGGACCTTAGGGTTTTTTCCAGATACGGTTAAGAGGAGTTTAAGGTTAGGCCAAACTGTTTCTCAGGATAACATCCGGATATTTTGAAATCCCGGGGATATGTTTATCAGAGATTGAGAGACCTAATTTTGGCTAAAGATAAACAACTCTTTGAAAAGAAAAAACCCTAATTATTTTCCTTCCCAAAAAAAGACTCACGTGAGTCTCTCTCTCTCTCACAAAAAAAGCTCTCTCCTTCTTCTTGTTTTTCCCTTGTTCTTTGCTAATCAATAGCGAACGAACCAAGGAGAATTGAGACCCTTCCTCTTCACCATAGTGTTCACCGACTAGAGGGTAGGCTGAAGAATATCCCGAGAGCTGAAGAGCTAAGCGTTAATGCAAACAAGACGAAGTCGAAGGCTAGTGGGTGTTCAACCGGAAGCTCCTTCAACTGTGCAAAGCGAGGCGATTCCAGCCGTTCAATCTGTTCCTACGCAACCTAGGAGGGTTAAGGAACGCAAAGGTATGATCTTCACGCTTTCGCATTGCCTTTATAGCTCGCGTATAAATTCTTCTTTTTGGTCTCTGTTTTTATCCGTCCATGGCTCCCTGTGCTGCGTTTTGTCCATCAAAGTGGTATCAGAGCCATTGGTTTTGATCAATATAGGGAGCATGGTAGTTAATAAAATGGAGAAGATGATTATACCTGTGATCCTTCGCTGTTTTGGTATGGGATAGGCTTGATGTAAGCTTCACAGTGGAAGCATAGGACCCTCTGTAAATTTTTTTTGGCTGTTTTAATCGTGTAAACCCAATTTTAATGGGTATAGGCAGTTGTGGTTATGTTTTGGATGAGTTTTTATAAGTAGAAATGTCCAAAGAAGCCAAAGAAGGCAGAAAAAAATCGAAGAAAAAAAAATTTCTGTGAAAAAATTCGCGCGGGTGGAAAAACGGAGAAGAAGAAAACTGTTCATAAGCCGCCGACTGGAGCCGAGCCGCCGAGCCGAGCCACTTCTGTTCTGTGAGTGGAGCCGTGCTTCTGGAGCCGCGAAGCCGAGCCAATCGCGGTTGGATTGAAGCCGAATTCAATTGCAAAATTTGCAATTGAATTCGTTTGATTTTCGGGTTCGCGCGCGGGTCAGAGAAGGTCCAACCGGGCAGCTCGCGGCCGGATCGCGGGTCGGCAGCAGAGGAGAACCGGCGCGGGTCGCGGCGCGGCGAAGTCCACGGGTCGTGGCTGGCGTGCGATCCGGTGCGGCGCGGTGCATTGCGGCTGCGGTGGACCGCAGGCCATTCTCGGCGCGGATCCCGTGCGGCCGGTGCAAGTGGACCGCCGACCATTTTTTGGCAATTTTTTTTATTTTTTTTTCCTTTTCGTTTTGGGGTCCCATACTAGTGTGAAGTTAATATTTTTGCAATATTTATATTCTTGGAATATATTTGCATGAAAAATATTAGTAAGGGATTTTAGGATTAAACAAGATAATTAATTAATTAATTAATTAATTAATGTGTTTAATTCTATTATTTGGGCACTTAGGTTTAAAAAATAGAAAAGCATGAAAACGTTTATTGTTTTCTAGCATGCTATTTTTTTTATGTACCTATGTGTGCTTTTCCTCAAAGACCAAAGTCTTTGGGAACCTTTTGTTCTGGCAAGGAAAAATATTTTTCTTTAAAAACTAAATGGTTATTTTAATTGGTACAAAAATTAATCCTTGAATATTTTCTCAAAGGATTTAATCCTTGACATAGAAAATATATTGGATTTAGATATTTTTGTAAATTAAAATGGAGAGCCATTTTGTTTTGTTTTGGACTAGAAAAATGATTTTGTCAAATAAACTTGAGACCAAAGTCTCTAGAAAGTTTTAATTGGAAATTTTTGAAATCATTAAGTTTTAACTTATATAAAATTAGTCCATGGAGGAAATCTCTCAAAGGATATAAGCCTTGACATAGAGATTTTATTGGACTTAGATATTTTATTTTTGAGTTAAGAAAAACTTAATGGAAATTTCAAAAGGATATTTTCCGTAAAACCTTAATTTTAAAAGACTAAGTGGGAGAGGAGTTCCAACGGCCCCACGGCTTCCATCACGGTCCTCATTAGAGATCGTGGATCCCCTCGCGTCACCCTGGGAGTGAACCCGTATAGGATGGGGATACCACAAGGATCTAGATCTAATGGAAGGATGTAATTAATAACCCGAGGCACGTACTATGATCGGCCAGCCCACGTTGGAGGTTATAGTGCGAGGTATGTCCATAGGAAATGAGAGGAAACGGCCATCCCACGATGGAGTTATTCTCTAGACCATTACCTAGAAGGGAAATTAATTTGTGGTGGTTAATACACTTAGCTTAGGAAACCGTTAATCTTCCCAAGAAGCTATGTCAGCTTTTCCTAAGAGCCAAATTATTTTCAGTGCACAAATTTCATTTTGTTTTCACAAACTAATTTCTTTCTTTTATTTTCGATTTTCGAAATGGTGGGAGGTTCTTTTAGTCCATTGGCCGTTATTCTCAGGGAGAATAAGTTAACGGGTCCAAACTATGTGGATCGGAAAAGGAACCCGGACATAATACTCACAACTCGAGGAGTATAAGTATGTCCTTTACGAAACCCGCCCCGTTATCTGGGAAGGTTCCACCGCCGAAGAGCGAGAGGCTGAAAAGGCATGGAAGAAAGCCGACGAAATGGCACGTTGCTATATGTTAGCTTCCATGTCTAATGTGCTCCAACTCAAAACACGAGCACATGGCTTCTGCATATGACATAAGTCAATCGTTAGCAACTATGTTCGTGGACAAGAGCCGGCCCGCAATGCAGGAGGCTCTTCGAACAATTGTAAACACTAAGATGGCTGATGGAGCATCAGTCCGAGAGCATATGCTCAAGATGATTGCTGCTTTCGAGGAGGCAGTAAATCTTAGGGGCCGTCATTGACCCCGAGAGCCAAGTGGACATGGTTCTCGAATCTCTACCGGGCTCTTTCACTCGCCTCAAGTTAAACTATAACATGAACAAGTTGAACATGAGTTTGATCGAACCGATGAAGGAGCTCCGTATGGCGGAGAAGGTCATGAAGCCGCAGCCTAAGGCCATGATTGCTAAGGCCTCTTCTTCAAGAACCGGGCCTAAGCCCGTAAAGTTCAAGAGGAAGAAGGGGAATGCAAGAGACTCAGCCCAAGAACCAGCCTCAAGGACAAACCAAAGGGCAAGTGCTTCAAGTGTGGAAAGAAGGGACACTGGAAAAGGAGTGTCCAGATCTTCAGGCCAAGAAAAACCCCACAGGTAATGTTTACTATCTAGAGTCCATATCAATGGTAGGATCAACTTCCACTTGGATTGTTGATTCAGGAGCCACTGATCATATCTGTAACTCCTTGCAGGGGTTTAGGAAGATAAGAAGACTCAAGAAGGGCGAACATGGGCTTCGAGTGGGTAATGGAGCACAAGTCTGGGCCCTTGCAGTGGGAGAGCTGGATCTTATTTTTGATTGTAATAAGATAGTGGTTTTAAAAGACATTTTATATGTACCTGGTTTTCGTCAGAATTTGATTTCAGTTGCAAAACTTATTAATCAAGGATATTCTGTATCTTTCCATTCTGGTATTTCTATCAGTAGAGATGGAGAAATTTTATGTACTGGGCACATGTATGGAAATTTGTTCTTTTTAAACCCTATTAATAACCAATCAAATAACGCTCTGTCTGAACCTTTAACTAAGAAGAGAAAGACCAATATCAATGATTCATACCTTTGGCATCTGAGGTTGGGTCATATTAACTCAACCAGGATTCGCAGGCTAATCCATGATGGGCCTTTGGGCTCATTGAGATTGGAAAGTTGGCCTCAGTGTGAATCCTGCCTGATGGGAAAAATGACCAAAAGGTCTTTTACACCAAAGGCGGATAGAGCCAAGGAGGTGTTGAGTCTTGTTCACACTGATGTGTGCGGTCCATTGTCTACACCAGCAGGGGAGGTTTTGAGTACTTCATCACGTTCACGGATGATTGTACGAGGTATGGTTACATTTACCCGATGAGACGCAAGTCCGACTCTTTTGACAAGTTCAAAGAGTTTAAGGTCGAAGTGGAGCGTCTGGACAGGTAAATTAATCAAAACCTTACGATCGGATCGTGGTGGAGAGTACCTCCTAGGTGAATTCAAGGACTACATGGTACATCATGGGATAGTATCCCAGCTCTCTCGCGCCGGAACCCCCTAACAGAACGGAGTAGCCGAGAGAAGGAACAGGACGTTGATGGAAATGGTCCGAAGCATGATGTCTCATGCTACTCTTCCAGTTGTCCTTTTGGGGATATGCCCCGGAAACAGCGGCATATATTCTCGAACTTGGTGCCTTCCAAGTCAGCACCTAGGACTCCCTATGAGATGTGGACTCGGGCGTAAGCCAAGTCCGAATCATCTCAGGATTTGGGGGTGTCCAGACTTATGTACCGATCAAGGGAGACAAGTTGGAACCAAGATCGAATTATGCTATTTTGTTGGGTATCCAAAAGGGACAAAAGGAGGCTACTTTTATCATTCTAAGGAGCAGAACGTACTAGTAAGTACCAATGCTAGATACTTGGAAGATGATCAAAGTACTTCCACTAAAGGTTCAACGAGGTTGGAACTGCATGAGAAGTTATCTATGGAATCAACTTCTACTGACCCGATTTTGGAACAAGAAGAGGCACAGCCTCAAGAACCTGTACAAATGGAGCCTCGTCGTAGTGGGAGAGTGTCTAGGGTTCCGGATAGATGGACTGGAGAAGCCTTTGAGCTAGTCTCCGACCATCAGGAACAAGACCCCGCTAGGTACGAGGAGGCTATTGCTGATGCCGATGCAAATCTGTGGCATGAAGCAATGAAAGCCGAGATTGAGTCTATGTACCTTAATCAGGTTTGGGATCTTGTAGCTTCACCTGAAGGGATAAAACCCATTGGGTGTAAGTGGGTATACAAGAGGAAGAGAGGAGCGGATGGGAAGGTGGAAACCTTCAAAGCTAGGCTTATGGCGAAAGGGTATACTCAGAAAGAGGGTATCGACTATGAGGAAACCTTTTCCCCGGGTAGCCATGCTTAAATTCATTCGCATCCTTCTTGCCATCGCCTATCACTATGACTACGAGATATGGCAAATGGATGTCAAGACGGCATTCTTAAATGGCCATCTTAGCGAAGACATCTATATGTCCCAACCGGAAGGCTTCATTGCTGAAGGCCAGGAACACATGGTTTGCAAGCTTAAGAAGTCCATTTATGGACTTAAGCAGGCATCAAGAGCATGGAACATTCGTTTTGATGAGACTGTAAAGTCTTATGATTTTATTCAAAATGAAGATGAACCATGCGTGTACAGGAAACTTGAAGGCATCAATGTGGTTTTTCTTGTCCTGTGTGTGGATGACATTCTACTCATTGGAAATGATGTAGGGACATTGTCATCTACAAAGGTTTGGCTGTCTAGTCAATTCAGTATGAAGGACTTGGGAGAAGCCAGCTACATTCTCGGGATTAGGCTTCTTAGAAATAGGAAGCAGAGAATGTTAGGATTATCCCAAGCGACATACATTGACAATATGCTGGCCAAGTACAGCATGGACTCATGCAAGGGAGCTCTAATCCCTTGCAGACATGGGTTGTCATTTTCTTCGAAGGACTATCCTAAGTCTCAAGAAGAAAAGGACAGAATGAGTAGGATTCCCTACGCTTCGGCGGTGGGAAGTCTCATGTACGCCATGCTGTGTACTAGGCCAGATATCTGCTTTGTCGTGGGCTTAGTTAGCGGATATCAGTCAAACCTGTGGGAGGTTCATTGGCAAGTCTGTAAAGCATATTCTCAAGTACCTCAAGGGAACGAGAGATTATATGTCGGTTTACTGTGGTCGATGATTTGGTTCCTACAGGATACACGGACTCGTACTTCCGAGCGGATAAGGATAAGAGAAAATCCACTAGTGGATATGTCTTCACCTTGTCTGGAGGAGCAATTTCATGGAGGAGTATCAAGCAATCTTGTATTGCTGACTCAACCATGGAAGCTGAGTATATGGCAGCTTCGAAGCGTCCAAAGAAGCAGTCTGGCTCCGGAAGTTTCTTTCAGAACTTGGAGTCGTACCACATATGGACAGGTCGGTTGTGATGTATTGCGACAACACTGGAGTAGTGTCGCAATCTAAGGAGCCTCGAAACCACAAGAAGGGGAAACACATCAAGAGGAAGTACCACCTGATCCGGGATTTCATCCAGAGACGGGAAGTCGTGGTGGAGCATATTACCTCAGAAATCAATCTAGCAGACCCATTCACCAAGCCTTTGGCTGAGAGAGTCTTCAAGAGACACTTAGACGCCATAGGGGTGGGCACCTATGGACTTACCTAGTCTTAGAGTGCAAGTGGGAGATTGTTGGATTGTATGCCCTCTTAGACTAGGTTTCTGATGTAAAATCGAATTATTTAATAAAAGAATTTATTTTCAGAAATTGTTTGTGAATTTACTTTTTGTTTGTGCACGATTTTCATTTGGAACAGACCCATTGTGTTTAAATAAGTGATCCAGGTGAATGGTGGTCTTTCACAGTAAGGTATGGATCACGGGTTATTTAATACATAAACATTTGTTCTTAACCTATTAATGAGACTAGGAACCTCATCATGTTTAGGTTATTATGTTATGAATTCCAAATGGGGAATGTCTTACCTTTAGCCAGTGGGTAGTCCACTCACTTCATGACATAAGCGTATTTCGAATACGTAGAACAGGACCTGTAGTAGTGGTTTCTCAAAGTACTATATGGTAGAAACCTAGACTACTACTGCTACAGCGTGGACTAGTACTCTACGACTTGAGTATGAGTTGGTGGTCTAGCGAAGCTGGAAGCATATACTTTGATTTGCTGTAGTTGAGGTTCTATCATAGGGCCAATATACTTGCATGTTGGGTATGTGTGACTAGTTAGTTAAGACAGACTTATACAAGATAGTTTCTGCACTATATCGCCCCTTGTGGTTGTCCGAATGGTCTAAATTATCCAGGGCCCTGGGAAACATGACTTGGATGTTTGCTTTAGGGTAGCTCCATTGGAAAGCGGAAACACTCCAGGAAGTCGTGGATCATTGGACTAGAAGTCTAAGGATGGTAGATGTCATTTAGAGGGGTGTTAGTACACTTCTTCCTCTCTAAATGTACGGCGATGTGTAGAGGGGTATTTTAGTCATTTCACCTGTAGGTCGGAGACTTTGCGAATGCAGCATTGTCCTTGGGGTCAATATTTCCTTATGGTGAGATTAGGAAATATTTAAAATGCAAAATACAGCTATTTATATAGCAGGGTATTTTAGTCATTTTAGCAGCCAAGGCGATGTGTCTTTTTGGTCCTCGGGATAGCCCGTAAGTCCTAACTATTTTTGGGTTGAGGATTTGGTCTCAGTTGAAGAGGATTTTATTTTATTTTGTTTTATTTTATTTTATTCAGGAAGTCTAATTTATTATTGGACTGAAATAAAATAAATAAATAAATAAATAAAATAGGAGTTGAGAGAAATTAATTATCTAGTTTATTTGGTTAATTAATTATTCAGGGCTTAGGTCCAGTATGAATAATTAAGAAATTAACCTGGGCTTAAACTAGGGGAAATAATTAATGTTTAATTATTTATTGGGTTATTTATGTAGGCCCAAGAAATAAATAATTAAAGATTAATTATTATGGTTCATTTGGGCTCATTAATTATTTATTGGGTTACTTATGTAAGCCCAGAAAATAAATAATTAATATTTATTATTTTGGGGTTTTTGGGTCTAAGAAAAATAATAAATATTTATCTGGCCCAATAGCTTGGACCTTAGGGTTTTTTCCAGATACGGTTAAGAGGAGTTTAAGGTTAGGCCAAACTGTTTCTCAGGATAACATCCGGATATTTTGAAATCCCGGGGATATGTTTATTAGAGATTGAGAGACCTAATTTTGGCTAAAAATAAACAACTCTTTGAAAAGAAAAAACCCTAATTATTTTCCTTCCCAAAAAAAGACTCACGTGAGTCTCTCTCTCTCTCACAAAAAAAGCTCTCTCATTCTTCTTGTTTTTCCCTTGTTCTTTGCTAATCAATAGCGAACGAACCAAGGAGAATTGAGACCCTTCCTCTTCACCATAGTGTTCACTGACTAGAGGGTAGGCTGAGGAATATCCCGAGAGCTGGAGAGCTAAGCGTTAATGCAAACAAGACGAAGTCGAAGGCTAGAGGGTGTTCAACCGGAAGCTCCTTCAACTGTGCAAAGCGAGGCGATTCCAGCCGTTCAATCTGTTCCTACGCAACCTAGGAGGGTTAAGGAACGCAAATGTATGATCTTCACGCTTCCGCATGGCCTTTATGGCTCGCGTATAAATTTTTTTTTTTTGTCTCTGTTTTTATCCGTCCATGGCTCCCTGTGCTGCGTTTTGTCCATCATTGACGTCAATCACCATCGAGGAAACAAAGGGTTGAACATACTGAGTGTCCCTGCTCAACAAACCATGAACAACTCAAATATCACATTAGGCAAATGCTGGGAGAGAAACGGCTAGCTAGGGACAACTAATTTCAATGCCCTATCATCCCGTTTGGAATAAGATGAATTCTATAATTGATTAGGTTACTTACATCCATCTATCTCTAATACGAGCTAGTACAAAGTGAAAAAGCCCTTACTGAGTACTCAATGTCTTCACTGCTTTTTGAGCATAATCCAATGAAAACTTCATTTCGGAGCGTGCATGTCGCATCCGAATCCTTTTTCATGCTTTCAAAGTTTAAGGGTTGAAAAAGGAGAAAGCATAGTTCAAAGATGCATTAAGTATTTTGGAAGTAAGTAGGTTCCTTAAAAGGAGGAAACGGGTGTAAAAATTTTAGAAATGTCTAGAAGTTACCAAAAAAGGGGTTGTTCATGTGCATGTTCAAACATGCCTGATACTGCTTCTGGAAATCTCTTATAAATCAGAAAAAGTCACGAAAAAGTTAAAGTGACATAAGCACCTTCAAAATCTGAACCATTAGTTTAGGTTTCAAAAGTAAGAAATGCACACTTTAAAATTGTTAATTAAGTATGTATTGAAAAACCAAGTGCGAAATGTGTTTTTAAAGCAACTAGGACTCACCATGTATTTAGAAGTAGATTATATGAGGAAATAGCCTCTTCTATTCATGATCGCCTATAGTGAGATGACATAATACTCAAAGCACAATAAAGTTTTATATATAACTAAGAATGTAAAGAAAATGACTTATAAATGCTATTTTGGTTGTATGGTCACTTAAGCTATATATCGGCTCCTATGTTGGTAAGGCTACACGGTCTACAATCATCTGCCAAAATCTCAACTCTTCCCACTCCTAGCTAGAGGTACATTCAGATTTCCATAAGTCTCAACCGATTCTTGAAGCAAGGAATCCCAAAATGATGCATAATTCCTACTTAAGTTATTAAGTTTCCAACTTTGGCAGCCTTTGGTTTTTTGTTCATAACTCTCAAACCACAACTCCAAATTCAGTGAAACTTATCCCATAATACTCATAAGACAATTAAGAACAAAACCAGTTCATGTTATCCCAGATTACTTGGCCATTTCGTGCAATTAATTATGCAAACACATAGGTTCATTAAAGAATTTTCTAATCATTTTCATACTTTGTTCAAGTTATTTCTCTCATTTCTTCTACATAACATACACCATTTAACATATCCTAACTCTTGTTCAATAAGTGTTCTTTAAGTTCACTTTCAATTGAGCTTCCTTGAACACATCGAAATAGAGCACATATAATTGAGGCCAAAATCAGCATTTTCTAAAACCAGCTTAAGGTTTCTCCAATCTTATGCATTCATTTGCATTACAAATCTCAAAAAATCCAATTCGCTGACCTTCCTAACACATTCAGACATGAGTAAAGGCATTTAGTTCAGTTTATAGCCCTGCACACACATTATTTAGTAGCCTGCAACTAAGAAACACAAATCTGCACAACTAGAATTTCTAAACAAACAATACATAGCTAGCTTTTCTATGTTATTTTCATGTCACATAAACACATATTACTATGGAACATTTTTCCTGAATTTTAACCGCAACAAAACACACCAAATGAAGCCTCCATAGGACCGAAACAACTCTATATAGCCAGCAAAAACAATTACACAAACAGCTTGCAAAAATAGAAATTTCCTCCCAAGAATACAACCTTGATTTAACAAGTTTCTTCAACAAAAATGGTACCAAATGATGCCCTGAGCTCTTTTAGGTCTAAGAGTAGAAGATTTACCTTGTTCATGGTTGGAAAGCCTGCAGAACCTTGTTGTTCTTCAGCTCTCTCTCTTGGCCAGAATTCTCTATTTTCTCCATTTTTTTTTTTTGGTTAGTTGATATAAATCTTTTAAATTAACTAAATGGAAGGTTCTAGGTCTAGGGATATTTGAGACATTAATTGAGGGCATAAAGGTCATTGAACAAGGCTGAAAATTTTAATATAAAGAAAAACAACTAATTACACTTAAATGAAATAAATCCTCACTTAGGATAATTAATCCTATTTAACATATAATAATACTTAACTTATCTAACCTTACCTAATCCTTTAATTAAGTGCCTTTAATCATCGTCAAGTGTCTTAAGCAAGATTTAACACTAATCGAAAGATAATCTCTCCAAACGAGCTTAATCTTTGCTAATCATTGTCATTAGCCTTTAATTAACCTAAAAAAAAATACTCCTTTCACGAAAAATTTCATTTTTGTCAAAATGATCTACACACTATATGGAGCTATTCTGTATCCTTCATCTTGAGCTTAACTGTACTCAATTTCATGCAAATCGAGGTCAAAGCCAGCTCTCGGTATCCTTTAAAATTTTTATTTCACATATCCATTCTTCTCATCAAACTAAGCATTTTTAATTTTGAGTCCTCATGCTTAGTGTCTTTATAAGATATTCAAATTGTGGTCCAAAGTCTGTAATTCTTGTATTCCTCACTTTCTATTTCCTATTTTCTTTCAGCCCTAGGGGTTGGTATTAATAAAAAAAAAAATCCTATTTATTGTGACTATTAATCTCTTGTAGGTCATAGATAGAAGAACTGTCTAAAAAGATTTAAAGATCTTCAACATAGTCAGAAGTATATCAAACCTAAGTTGGACAGAGGCAAGATATCTCCAAAAATGAAACACATATAGATTAGGAAAGAAGAAATTAAAGCACACGTTGTTCACATATCTTTAAAAGTTACCATAGAGGATGTATAGTATTTTGATAGTAGTTGCTCAAAGTATATTACAAGCAAAAAGGAATATTTGTGGATTGTAAACGCTAAAAATGTGGTTCAGTTATATTTGGTGATGTCTCAAAAAATAGAGTTGTTGGAACTAGATAGTGAAAGTTTGCTTAAACTCAGAACTTTGTATGATGATAGCTTGAAAGCAAATCTGATAAGTTAGTTATGTGATGACAACATGGTTGTGAACTTTGACAAAGAGAAGTGTCTAGTTGTTGACAAATCTAGAATATATGTGATTCTTGGGAATAGAACTTTTGATAATTGCTATCAAATATGCACATTCAATAGTTATAACTGCATGTTAGGTAAAGCTGATGAAGTAGAGATATGACATCAAAAGTTAGGACATGTCAATTACTAGCTGTTGCAAATATTGAGTCCAATAAGAGCAGTTCGTGGATTATCTATATTGGGTAAGATTGTCAAAAGAGTTTGTGGTGCATGTCAAAGTATTAAACAAATCAAGTTACTACACATGAAAGTTCAACAAATTGTTATGATAGTAATTCTTGAGATTGTCTACATGGATTTGTTTAGACTAACTCAAACAAAAAGTATTGGTAGAAAAGGTATGTTATAGTTTATTTTTTACTAATTTTTTTAGTAAAAAATAGGATGCGTTTGAGGAATTCGAAAGCTATGTTTCAATCTGTAAACTCCGAAAGGAGCAAAGCTGAAACGATTACGAAAAGATCATGGAAAAGAGTTTGACAATAAACGGTTTGATGAATTCTATGGAGAGAATGCTATTCAACAAGAACTTTTAGCACCTAAAACATATCAACAAAGTGGTTTAGCTGAATGCAAGAATTGAACCATACAAGAGATGGCAAAAGTTATGCTCAATACCAAGAAGATGTTACATAAATAGTGGGTAGAAGTTGTAGATACCACTATTCATATCATTAATAGAATAGACTTCAGACCACACACTGACAGCACCACTTATAGAATTTGGAATGCTCGAAAACCTAAGCTAAACTACTTTTGTGTTTTTGAAAGTAAATGCTACATTCTAAAAGACAAAGAATAAGTAGCAAGTTTAATGAAAGAAGTGATGAAGAATTTTTTCTTAGATATTCCAACAACGTAGAGCTTTTTGAGTATTTAACAAGAGAAGTCAAGTTGTCATGGAATCTATTAATATTGTTGTTGAAGATATTCCACCAGAAAAGCAAAAGGATTTTGTTCACGTAAGTGATAATGATCTATACAGGAAGTTGACAACATGGGTATAGTAGAACATACCTATATTATGGATGAAGCCAATGTTGACAAAGAATCAAAGAGTGTTCAATAGAAAGTTCCATTTTTAAGAGTAAAGAGGAATTATCCTTTCAATTTAATTATTAGAAGTCTTGATGAGTCAAAAAGAGACTAAAAAAAATACAAAAAGTAAACTTTAAGAAGATGGTTAAGTATACTTGCTATACTTCAACAATAGAACTAAAAAATATTGAAGATGCTTTGACAGATAAGTATTAGATTGTTACAATGCAAGATGAACATCAATAGTTTGAGTGAAATAATATATGAGAACTTGTGCCATGATCGAAGGGAGTACATGTAATTGGTACAAAATGGTATTATGTAAAAAGACAAATGAACTTGATAATTTCACCTAAAACAAAGATAGGTTGGTTGTACAAGGCTACATTTAAGTTAAAGGTATTGATTTTATTGAAACATTTACTCTTGTAGTAGGATTGGAATCTATCAAACTGTTACTTGTTGTTGCATGTACCAAATGTTTCACACTTCAATAGATAGATGTGAAAAGCGTTGTTTTGAATGGTTCTTCCAAAAAAAGTCATATGTTAAACAACCTAAGGGATTTATTAATCTAAAATTTTCTAATCATGTTTACATATTAAAGAAACCTCTCTATAGATTGAAACAAACACCAAGAGTATGGTATAAAAAGTTGATAAAGTATCTATTGAGGCTCGGCTACAACGAGAGGGAGTTGACAAGATAATATTTGTCAAAAAGTTAGGAACAAACTTTATTATTTTACAAGTCTATGTAGTTGACATAATTTTCGGATCAATATCAAAACAAATGCTAAAAGAGTTTGTTGAACTTATGCAAATAGAGTTTGAGATGAGCATGTTGGTGATCTAACATTTGTTCTTGAATTGCAGATTAAACAAATGAAAGATGGGATATTTATCTCATAAACTAAATATGCCAACAACTTGGTTAAGAAGTTCAATATGGAAGGCTCAAATCTATTGGAACGCTTATCAGTGCCAGTCAAAAGTTGCCAAATGATGAAAAAGGACAAGACATAATATCTATATAAAGCATAATTAAAGGATTACTATATTTGGCTGCTAGTCATCCAAATATTTCTTGTAGCACTGAAGTTTTTATGTCATACTTCTAAATATGGTATCTACTTCAACAAAAATTTGAGTGGCTATTTTACATTCTTTAGTGGTGCTAATTAGGTAGAAAATTGTGATAATAGAAAGAGTACTTTTGGAAGATATTTCTATCTAGAAAATAATCTCGTGTCATTACACAACAAGAAATAAAATTGCATTTCTTTGTTAATTTCTAAAGCATAATACATAACTGCCAGAAGTTGTTGTACTAAACTACTATGGATGAAGCAAATACTGGAGAACTGTAGTATTTGACAGAAAGAACTGATTGTTTACTGTAACAACACAAGTGCTATTGATATATCAAAGAATCCCGTTCAGCATAGCAGGACAAAGCACATTGACATAAGACATTATTTCATTAAAGAGCATGTCAAACAACAAATTATGCAGAGTAAATATGTTTCAACTTAGAAGCAACTTGCTAATATTTTTACAAAATGCCTTGATGCTACATAGTTTGAGGAATTGTGAAAAGTATTAAGACTCTATTAACGTTGACATAAAAATTGTACATAACCATTTCTTTTGTTGTTTATTTTTGTTTTGGGCAAAAGTAGGGGGAAAAAAAGAAGGATTCCCTACTAGAAAAAATCTGATTACCAATTGATAGATTATGTTACTAATTGTCCAATTTCTATTGGTAAAACTAGATTGCCAACAAATTCCCAATAGAATTTGATCTATTGGTAAAATGCTTGTTGAAAATTTTTATCAACAAGATTTTTTCATGTCAGTGGGTAATTAATAATAGATTTTACAGTTGGTAACATTAAATTTCAATTGGTAATGACTTTTCTGGAGTTAAATATTTTCTGTTGGTAATTTTGTTAAGTTACCAACAAACTAGCTGGCTGCTAATATAGTTGGTAATTTTTCAATTGATTCTTTTGTTGATAATTTAGTTGGTATTTTTTCCAATTGATTATTTTATTGGTAATTTTGTTGGTAATTTTCCAATAGCTTCTTAGCTGACATATTTATTTTGTTGATAAATATTATACGTTACCAATCGATGATTTCATTGCAACTTAGTTAGTAGATGTGTAAGAATATCATGCCAATTGATAGCTTACCAACTAAAATTCAGTTGATAATGTTGTAGTACAAAAATGCTATATGGTTGTAAGTACTAACAGTTTTCTGTTGGTAACTAAAATTACTAATAGATTTTATATTGGTAACTAAAATTACATTATCACTATATAATTCAAAATTCACATATTTAATAAAGCAATCTCGCAAAATATTAAAAGTACATCGATACCGAAAGTCATACATCCGTATCAAATGTACATCATCATCCATAATTCACATATTCAAAACACTGCCTATATAAACACCATGCATATCAAAAGTACATCAAACTCTGATGTGAAATAATAAACAAATAAAGTTAATTCTAATGAGCTCAAAATATTTTTTTATTCTAGAAGTCCAAATATGAAATAAAATCAAGAAGAACTAGTTCGTTAAGCATCCTCTCCTTCAAGGTCCTTGACTTTAGATGTTAGGAAATTTTTCTTGGATTGTAAGCGTCCATAAGCTTCACATAGTTATTGAATAGCTTTTAAAGTAATTCGTTAACATTTTAGAATTCTAACCTTTAGACATATTTTGAAGATTGTGCTGATGAACAAGGTGAAGAAGAGGAAGACTTGTATGCAGTAGATTTCTCTTGGCAACTTGAACTAAAGGATCCCTTGCCATAGATTGTTTTGCCCTTTTTTGGTGGTCCTACAACTCGCAACCAAATATCAATCTTGTTAATTGATTTAGATTGCTCCCCTTTAGTTGTTTAATTTGCAATTAGCTCCTTCTCTTTTTTGCAATTCCTCTTGATACTTAGATTGTGCAATGACAATACAATAATGTAAATGATAACCCGGTAGCAAAACTTATACATGCTAGCAAAATAGCCCCAGCAAATAGTCCTAACAAAAACAGCCCCAACCAAGATCTATTTTCCAAAAAAGATATTTTTAGGAAGAAACATAATAGAGACATATATACCATGGCTTCGGGATTCAAAAATACCAAAATAGTGTAAATGATAATGATAATACCATTGTGTGAATTACAACCTAGTAGCAAAACTTATGCATGGTAGCAAAATTGCCCAAACAAAAATAGCCCCAATCTCCATTTCTCCTAGAAAAATCATTTTTTACGCAGAAACCTGATAAACACATAACTACCACAATATCTAGATTCAAAACTACTAAAATAGTGTAAATCACAATGAAATACTATAGTATGAAGGATAACAAGTAACAACTACCATAGACAACAACAATGGGCAGTTTGGTACACCTGAACTTTCATATAGTAAAGGCTCTGCTTATTTTTTGGATATTTCATATACCTAAAAGCAAGGATACTAATCATAAAGACACAATTGAAGGAGGCTAACACAACCAAACAATTATCTGATATACCTCCATAGATAAAAAATTAACCAACCAATAATAAACATAAAATATAAAAAAATTTCCTTGTGATTCAAGGGGAAAAACTAGGTTTTTAAATAGTAAGCACAGAGTTTTCGTAAGATGCATATAAAAATCTATTATAAGTTGACAATCACACGAAACTGCAATAAAAAGTAAGGATAATTGGAGGAAAATAAAAACAGAAAACAAGTAATTCATAGTATAGTTAGATACACTTAGTTTCCATTCAAAATAATAGCAAGTGAGACCACAGACAGTCAAATTATAAAAAACTAATAGAGCACACTACAAAATACAGGAACATATTACATTAACTCTTGATGTTAGCAGAGTTATCCTCTATAACTAGATTAATCTTTTTATAACTGAAATCTCAAGAACTCGGTGCACATTTCATTAGGATGACTACCATCTCATGATTAGAAAATATGAATAATAGAAACAGTACAACAAATGATACCAACATTCCACAACCCGTTGCAAAAACTCATCTTATGTGGCATCTTCTTATGTGCTATCTTTTCATCCTTTTGATTTCCTATTGCCCATATCAGCAAATTTTGATATAGATGAGTTTTTTCCCTTTTTATGTTTCTTTGAATTGGTGGTTGCATTTTTATGTGTTTGTTAGAGTATGATATCTGATAATATTATCCAATGCCTAACCTGAAACCTTCAATCTCGTGTTGCTTTATTTCCTCCAATCGCCTCTGAATCTTTCTCGCCATCCTTCTAAAGTTGTTATAGAGACCTCTCTACTATTAGTGAGTAGCTAAAATTTTCTTAAGAATCTCGATACTCATATGATGTAAAATAATTTTTAATTTCTAAAACAATTACCTATATGGTTGGCATTTTCTGCTCACGTTTTTGTGGTAATAAGGTTATCAGGTACATAAAAATGTAGAATATATTTCAATCAAGTTTGTATGAATAAACTGTTAAGAAAAAGTAGAACTATGGGGTTAGAATAAAAGAATGACTCCCAAGACAATCTGCAAGATATCCAAAAATTAACATTGAGCTTATTGGCTGATCTATTCTTTTTGAACAAAGGAAATAGAGAAAGCATAAGCTACTACCGAGTTAAAATACTTGTGGCATAACCTGGATCTACAGCTCCAACCATGGAGGAGCACATGGGTCCCTTCTAGAAATTATGGAATGGTTAGTACGCTAGCAACAATTATATACTCCCAGTATTAAAGAGAAACTTATAGTAATGAGCTTGTGACAAACATTATTGACATCAACACAATAAATCGTATTTTGCATCAACAAATACACCATAAGTTTGTATTAAGGGACCATAAATGCTGAACAGGATGCAATTAAAATAGTAGAAAGGACATAAAATCACATACAACATAGTCTACAATTGATGCTCAACATGGGTAGCATTATATCTAAGCTGGAGCAATGCTCCTATACAAATTTATGTAGCATCAGATGAAGTGCAAAACTTTTTCCATTTTTTATCTTTAAAGTCTATGGTGTACTATGTTTCACATAGCAGATGTTGTCATTCTTCTATATTATCCTTGTTTTTGGTTCGTTTGAATTTTGGAGACAAGTTGGATAGGGTAGTATGCATACACACACACACACACACACACACACACACACACACACACACACACACACGAGAGATCTTAGTAGCCTCAAAACTTGCACTTGCTATGTAAACTGATTAATAGAGTAGAGGTAAAAGGAAATAGAGTTTCTCATTGAGTTGCAAAAAAATTTGCAAGAACGAGTGCAAATACTATAGGGTAAAGAAATCATACAAGTATTAACTAAGATAAACCAAAATGCATAGTCAAACAGACAAATTAAATGCTAAATATATGTAATACCTTCTCTTACAAGATAAAAACACATAATAAAACTAACTTAACATGACCTTTATTCCACCAAATTCATTTATTAGTGTAAACTAGACAGTTAAAATAAGTTAACTTGGCATTTCTCCTCCTATTCTATAAGAAAGCTTGAGAAGCATAGAGAGTACATATGCATATGCCCATGCTTGTGCAACATTAAATCAAGGTCTAGCACAACTCAAAGAAAAACATGTGATTTGTGATTCTATTCTTGCTTTTAATCTAAATATAATGTCGTGGCTAAATACTTGAAGCCTTAATTCAAAGAGTAGTACTAGTTGCAGCCTAGGGAGGACTGACAAGAATGACATATGTCAAGTGATAACCTTAAACTAGGTTCGACTAGAATATTTGATATATCAATGTTTGTCACAAAATAAGGAATTCCTTTTGTGCATTTTCACTATTTGAATTTATTTGTTTGCCCATATGAAAAAGCATACAAATACCTCACAAAATTATAGATATTTGATAGGCTACAAAAACATCTAACATCATGTTTCTATCAATATATTTGTAATTTTTTCTTTTACTTATGATATTGAATTGTTACAAAATATTACAACTACTAGGGCTTCATTTTCCTTTTTATTCATGACTAAAAGAATCTAGATCTCAACCTCTATTTTAGGATGAGCCTTGCCATGGGCAAGGTTGCTATATTGACCAAAGAGGCAAAAGTTTGATTCACAGAGTGGCCCATTTGGGTAATTTTGGAAATTCCAAACACCTGGGTCTAAAGCTACAGAATCTAGGTAGACTCACTTTATCTATTACAAAATCTTGTCCTTATGATAATGAGCTTAGTGGTAGCACAACTTCAAGATTCAATGACCATATAAACAAAAGATTCTTAATTGCGACTTTCAAATATTTATAGTCATGCACATTGATAGGGCCTAAATTTACATATATTTTTCTAGTTATTTGAATATTTTTTTGTTATACTTCTAATACAAAAACTAGCCATATTCCTTCCTATTTGATAAATCACTTATGAAAATATATATATATATATATATATATATATATATATTGTGATTTTACATGAAAATAGGTGAATTTGGAAGTAATTGAAGAACTTTCCGATGAAGACCCAACACCAGGTCAAGGAGAATGACCTAGCGCCGGACCAAGTCTGGAG
Source organism: Voacanga thouarsii (assembly GCA_026120185.1). Taxonomy (NCBI): domain Eukaryota; kingdom Viridiplantae; phylum Streptophyta; class Magnoliopsida; order Gentianales; family Apocynaceae; genus Voacanga; species Voacanga thouarsii. The sequence goes on along the minus strand of JANUWF010001547.1, from coordinate 203,450 downwards.
AAGGTCATCAAATAGAGGAAAATTAAAGGAAAATAGAGAAGAACAAACTAAAATTGAAAAAGAAAAGAAAACAACAAGTGAAAGCCTTGGGAGGATGAAAGGAATCCATAAGAGGATTCAATAAAAAGAAGCCGCAACTCGGCTAGCCACGGCTCAACAAGAAAATAAAAGGGAAAAAAATGAAATGGACATAGGAACTGAACAAGGAAACAAAAAAAAAAGAAAAAAAGAAAATGAAGATACAATAGCCTTGGAAGGATGTAACAAGACAAGTCATGGCTCACCAAGGAACAAAGAAGAAATGGTATCGGCACGGGTGGCTCAGCAGTTTAGCGATAAGAAGAGGAAATGGCTTTGGTTAGCTTGGGCTCGGTTTGCGGCTCCAGCGTGAGAAAGAAAAGGAACGCGGCTCACCACTTGGATAAAGAATCGGCTCGGGTAGCTTTGATGTTCATCAATTTGGCTTTAGTGAAATCAAGTAGGTGGATTTGCAAATTAATTCCAGACTTCTATTAGGAAATTACTTCTTCTCTATTTTTGGTTTTTAGGAAATTCATAAGCCTATAAATAAGGCTATTCATGTAGGAAATTAGTGTGCACAAGGGAGGCTACAAATATTTTAGATTGCACCACTATTAATATTTTCTCTAGAAAAATTATTCAAGGAGCATTGATTTTGGGAGGAGTTATCGTTGGAAATTGAATGACTTGTCTATGAGTATTTATCTTTTCCTTTATTTTCTTTTTCTTGAACAATAATGAGTTTAATTCTTTAATTGTATCTGAGTATTATTCTTGGATTTATGATTTTTAATTAATTTTGTTCTTTGATCAATTAATTATTTTTCTTGGTATTTGATTACTTGATTTTATTTGATAGGTTAATGGAATTAAATTTATATCTAATGGACTTGGAAAACGAAGTTAGATTAAATTTAATTTAGTCAATTCTATATACTTGTTATCTTACCTGGATTGGAAAAAAAGGTTGAAAATTGAATCAAGTAATCAAAGATTAGTTAATTTCACCTAGAGTATAAGCTTATTGGCTAATTCCATGTTCATTATTACTTAGAGTATAGGGATAATTATTGAAGGATGAGTTTAATGCTTTTCTTTGGTTATATTGGTTTCATTGGGAAATCTGCTAATTGAATCAAGAAATAGTGATTCCATGGATTAGGAAAGAAATGGTTTCTATTTTTATTCCTTCATGAGACTAAGACAATAATTGGTTGTGAAAACTGTTAGATGATTCATGTCATGTTTTTTAGAATAACTATTTTATTACGTATTTTCTCTCTATGAGTTGTGTATAAATTTTGTTTTTTATTTTTATTTTTATTTTAATTTCTTTATCAATCTAGTTGATAGGTTAAACAATGAGTGAATGGTAACTAATGGGAATTTTTTTTTTTAGGATTGATACTCATTAATTCCCTGTACTATACTTATGATGAATATACTTGCTCATATGTGTATTTTGTGATTAATGTTTTAATTAAAACTTGGTTAGGGATGGATTTAAATTTGGATGATTTTTATATACAAAAAATTTATGCATCACATATCATGTTCAATAAAAGTTGAAGATAAAGGTCACATGATTGGAGATTCAATTCAAAAACTCTTACAGAATAATTTACAATTGAAATCTAAAAATTTGTATCCTTATGAGACTAATTTTTCCTATGTTCAAATCTCAACGACTAAATTAAACGTCAACTAAAATAAAAAATTAGACAAAAAATGCATGAGCAAAACGCAAAATATTTGTTTTGGAAGTTTCTTTTATTTTATTTTCTTCTTTGTTTTAATTTTCTTCTTCTGTCCTTCTTTCAATCATTTGTCAAACATATACTGTTAGCCCTAAGGGCATTCTCCTGTGTTTTGATTTATGACAAACATTGATGAGAATTAACTTATGTGATAGGACATGTTTAGTCTTAGTTCTTCCATAAACGTTCAAATGAGACTGCCAAACAACTTTTGGGCAATGGAATCCATGTCAAGTATAACTTCAACTCAAGAGTTTGCAAATCGTGAAGACTTTGTAAAAGAACTATAGACTAGAAATTGTTGTTAAGGTATCTTTTGTATATTCCTATGTCTTTTTACTTTATGATCAATTTGTCTTTACCTTGAAGCATACAAATAAAATGATTTCAAAGAGTTAGTCTTCAGATATTTGGATTGAGTGTCTTAGATGGAGCTTTGAATCTAAAACTCTAGCCAATAATCTATAGTATTTTTTAAAATGTTTCTACTTAAAAAAGTATTGTTTTGGACTCACATTTTGGATGGACATCCTAACACTTTGTGAATCCAAAATCTTGAAAATCTTGACAGAAAGTAACTAGCCACTGGGACTTCGGGTTTGGCTCCTATAATAGTTTTCAGAACTTGATTTTGAAGTAGATTTTTGTGTAATATTTCTCAAAAACACTCTTACACTTTCGAATACAAAACTCCCTTTTCATTGTGCTTCAAAGTGAAATAAAATTGTTCGAAAAGTAAAAGGTATTGGTGTTTATTTATTCACATTCTGCTTAAATCTGTGAGCCACTTTTGTAATCTTTCTTTCCATCTGACTTATATCAAGGTTAAAGAGGTAAAACCCAGTTAAAGTGAGCCTTAATTGTTGTGATTAAAGAGGTTGAAAGTAAAACCAAGTGTGGTAATCCTCTTATGTAAGATTGGTGTAACCTACCACTATTAAGTTGGAAAAAGGTTTTTAGTGGGTGGTGTTGAAATCCTTAAGTGACAACTTAAGGTAATGGATGTAGATTATTTAAGGATCGAACCATTATAAATCCTTGAGTCTTTTCTTGTGCTATTTGCTTGAATTTCTTTACTACATTTTCACTATCTTCAAAACTTAAATGTTGTATCTATTTCTCTTGAAATTAGTGGTCTGAAGAATACGTGTCCTTGTTCCCTCAACTACCATCTTTACTTTATGCTATTTTCTTATTATTCTATGCTTGACTAAAAAAAAAAAAAAAAACCCTGCAGGCATTCTTGAAGTAGTGAAACTTCTCTACTAGTTGGTTTATTTTTTTTAGACAACACTACTTTTTTTTTTTTTAATTTGCATTTGTTTGCCAAAAACCTTATTCATTCCCCCCTAAGGTTTTTCAATTGGTATCAGAGCATTGGTCTATACTATCTTCGATTTAACAACCGTGTAGAAAAGATCCATATAGCAAACACATCTTCTCTACCTTATATTGAAGGGTCTCCAACAAATAGACCTCCTTTGTTTAATGGAAGTAACTATACATTCTGAATAAAACAGAATGAAGATATATATGTGCTCAATAAATTTTGAGTTATGGAATCTAATTGAAAATGGACCATTTGTCCTGTTAAAATTTGTTGAAGGCAGAAAAGTACCTAAACAGAGTGATGAATATAACGAGGATATTTTGAAAATGACCTTGAATTTTCAGGCAATGAATATTATGTTGTGCTTTTGATGCTAATAAATACAACCAGGTTAGTGGTTGTGATTCAACTTATGAAATGTGAAGACTACTTGAGGTCACTCTTGAAGGGACAAATCAAGTAAAGAAATCGAAGCTAGGACTTTTAATCCAAGATTATGAATTATTCACTATGAAGCCAAGTGAAAATATAACTGACATGTTCACTCAATTCACAAATATTATAAATGGACTAAAAGTGTATGGAAAACTTATTTCCTCAGCGAGCAAAACAAAAAAACTACTTGATACTTTGCCAAAAAGTTGGCAGCCAAAAACCTTAGTTGTAAAAGAATCTAAAAACCTGAATAGTGAAAGGGCCTAAATTGGTCATATTTTTTCTAGTTATTTAAGGCTATTTTATGATACATTTTGTTCAATAACTAGTCATATTCTTTCATATTTGAGATTTTACCCTTGGAAAGGTATTTTATGCATTATTTCAGATTTTAGGGGTAAAATAAGACAAAAACGTTACAAAATAGAATAAAGGCGGCGCCAGCCAAGATAGGGGAACTGGCGCCGGCCACGTGCTCGCTAGCACACACTTCAAGATAACAAAAAAGCAAGTGAAATAGAGTGGAATAGAACCAAACCAACACCGGCTGTGAGGCTAGAGGCGGCGCCGGCTGCATTCTGGAAGGGTTGCACGAAAATAAAAAAAAAAAAATCGGCGAACAACTGGAGAAACAGAAGACAATTGGTGCCAGCCCTAGCCAGGATAGGCGGCGACGGCTATGACCTAATGTGGAGTGATGCCTCGATTTTCGCATGCATTTTTTGGCAATCTACAGAGTTTTGGTATTTTCCTACTTCTAATCGGCCAAAAACCCTACACCAACGAATTTAGACACTTCCTAAGCCAATAAATAGAGGGAAAACACAACGAAAAAGGGAGAATTCACAGATCATAACAGAAAATCACTCAATCAAGGAGGAATTCTACCAAATCAATGAGGATTGTACAAGAAGGTCTACAAAGAAAAAAGAATGAGGCTTGTCTATGACTGCTTTCTTTTACTTTGTTTTCTTTTTCTTGAACAATGATGTGTTAATTGATTTATTGTAATTTGACATTGTTTTAGGTATTCATGATGTTTACAGTTATTTGATCTTTTAATTAATTGATTGTTATTCTTAGTATTTAATTACTTGTGCTAATTACGAGATTAATTGGTTGTTTCTTCTATTAACTTGCTTGAAAAAGGGTTGATGGTGGTTTCAATTCATTAATTTCAGATTTGTTGTCTCTTAACTTGCTTGAAAAATTGGTTAATTGCTAAGAACAAGGTAATTAAATGTTGATTGATGTCTGTTAGAATATGGATTCATTAGTTAATTTCATGCTTTAAATTTGCCAGACCAAGGAAATTTAATCAAGGATTGTGTTTAATACATCTTGTAGGTGAATTAGTTGAGACAGACCAAATAATGCTAATTTATCTAGAAGCTAGTGATTTCTTAGATTGATCAAAGAAGTGAATTTATCTTAATCGTTCATGATGTCAAGAGAATGATTAGTTATGATACTGGTTAGGTATTTTAAGATCATGTTTGTCAAAATAATGGTTTAAGTTACATAATTCTCCATCATTGACATGTATATATTATATTATATTATATTATTTATTTTTAAATTTTTCACTATATTAAGTCGGTTAAACAATGAAAGAAAATGGATTAATGCATACTTGGTCCTGGAGGATCAACACTCATTTGAACTCTATGCTATGTTAATGATGAATACGCTTGCTCATAAGTGTAATTTGGGATCAACGTTTTAATTTAAACTTGATTGAGAATGTGCTTATTTTTATATGATTTTTATACCCAAATTTATACGCATCAAGTTTTTGGCGCCGTTGCTAATGAACAATATCATAAAAGCTTGGATTTTGTTAATTTAACCATATGAATATGTAAATATGCACATATGTAAATATGTACAATTGTTCTTTTCGCAAAAATGTGCTATCTTTTGTATCTTTTGTACCTTGTATCGATGTAATCTAACTTACTAACTTTGACTATGTTTTAAGTTAACTAACATGTTCTTGTAATTTTGTTTCAATTGTGAATTCTATTATCTAACTTTCGTTTTGTCTTTTCTAGGAGTTATCCTTGGTACATAGCCCGAAAATCTAAAGGCGAGATAGTCGATTTTGATCCTAAAATCAAAAGGACATTGTCAAAAATCCACTGGACACTTAAACGAAACTTACTCGCAGGCATGGATAGTGCTCAAAAGAACAACGCTAGAAACAACAGGAGGGTTATGGATGACTTTGTGAAACCTGAAATCTCGGGCACAGGTTCGAGTATCACTGACCTAGGGTGGATGCAAACAATTTTGAAATAAAGCACAATATCATCTAGATGGTCCAGAATATGGTCCAATGCGATGGGCTACCTGAAGAAGATCCTAATGCCCACTTAGCCAGTTTCCTTGAAAGTTGTGATACCTTCAAAATGAATGGTGTTTCGGAAGATGCCATCAAACTAAGATTTTTTCCTTTTTCCTTGAGAGATAGAGCCAAATCTTGATTGAAGTCTTTATCTACAGGAATGCCCTAGATGAAAAGTTTCTTGCCAAATATTTCCTTCCAGCCAAGACAGCCAAACTTAGAAACGAGATATTTGCCTTCCAACAATTAGATTCAGAACCTTTATATGAAAGTTGGGAGAGGTTCAAGGAGATGCTGAGAAAATGCCCACACCATGGATTTGAGTTAGGAATGCAGATGCTCATATTTTTTAATGGCCTTACATTCGCAACACGATAAGTGATAGACTCTTCTACAGGGGGTTCCATCAATCATAAGACCTCGGAATAAGTATTCGATCTTATTAAAAACTTGGCTTTTAATAACTATTTTTGGGGAAATGCGAGGTCTAAAGCTCATGTGCAAAGAGTGCACAAAGTGGATGTTGTGGCAGCTTTGGAGGCTAAGATGGAAGCATTGACTTAGAAGATTGCACAAATGGTAATGCTTCAAGGCCAAGTGATAAATAGAAGTTGTGATTTCTGTGGAGAAGGGCACCCAAATCATGAATGCCAAAACATGGGTTCACTTTAGGAAACCACGGAACAAGCAGCATTTGCAAGTAATGTCTGTCCAGGTAACAATCCTTATAACTCTACTTACAATCCTGGTTGGAGGAATCACCCTAACTTTTCTTGGAGCAACGAAAATCAACCAAGACAGGGTTCTTTTAACTTTGGGGGCAATCAAAGGAACCAACCCCCTTTAAACAACAATTCAACACCTTCCAAGCCACCATTAGAGGACTTGATTGGCCAATTGGTAAGCACAGCAGAAACTAAGTTCCAAAGAGTTGATGCTACAACAAGGAACTTAAAGGCTTCCATGCTCAACTTGGGGAACTAAATTGGCCAACTTGCTAAGCTACTTGGGAATCATCAAGCGGGGTCATTGCCAGAAAACACTGAAGAAAATCCACGGGATCAAGGTTGTGGAAAACATTGAAATCATTTTTTCTTGCAGTTATTGTAGTGGAACAATTTTTATTTTCATCGTTTTTGTTCTATGGCTTTTATTATTTCTTCATGAATTAAATTGTATTATTCGTCATTACTGCATGCTCATCATTTTTATTTCATTTAAAAAAAATTGGAGCCCGGACAGACTGCAACCAGCGCCGGCTAGGACTAGAACCGGCACCGGTTCCTATCAGGGGAGAGAGTCAAATAGGCCATTTTGGCCACTTTGTCTTTCAAACTCTCCAACTCCCTCTCAAATTCTCTCTAATTGGTGCCGGCTTCACCTTTCAAACCTCTCAAGATTTGATTTTTCAACTCCCAAACACTTTTAAAACATCAATCTATCCTTTCTTTGTTGATTATACGGATCAAAAGTCTTTAAATCTTCAAATTTTCACGAAAACCCAATCTTTAATCCACATGCACAAAGCTTGAATTTCTGCAAAAAGACTACATCTATTGCCCATGCATAGGAGAACATAAAGGTATGATTTTTCTTGAATTCCTACGGTTAAAATGTTGTAGATGAATTTTTCTAATTTTAGGTAGATTTTTGGCCGAAAAATAGGATATATAATGTTCTCTTGCATTGTGAATTAACTCTTAAGCTCAATGACATTGGTTATATTATGAGTTAATGATTCTTGGGTACTTGATTCATTTACATGATCATTAGAAAGTTTATGCATTTGCTTCAAATGTATGATTATGGCTATTATGATGGTTGAGTAATTAGTACACATTAGCTTTGCATTGTCATACACTTGATTATTATACTACCATAATGATTCCATAATTCACATGAACATGTTATAAGCATCCATACACATTGGGTTTGTTCAACACATTTATGCTTCACAGTGAGCTTTTATATGTATTCTTGCAAGTTGTGTTGTGAATTGTGGAGATTAATTGGAGAGGAGTGACCTGTGTGTGTTTGGTGTGGGAGATACTGTAAAGGAGTTTAGGAATAATTGTTGTGACTTAGTTGAGCATTGAGTGGGAGTTGTGTATTATGTTTGAATAGGGGAAATACAGCCCTTCTAAAATCTTTGAGTTTCTTCATTTTATCCTCCTATTTTTACCACTACTTACTTGCCAACATGTCTATAGCAAGAGGTCAACCCTCAAAAAGGGCTCGAACTTCTTCTTCCTCAGCCCCTTCATCTATAGACCCCCTGTTCCTTAGGCAATTTGAGTTCATTGATCCATCATGTGAGGATTGGTATAATAGGAGAGCTTCAAATAAAATTATTGTAGAGTGTACATTTACACCTACCCTGGACCGTACCCTCAAACTTGGAATGTTTAGAAGGCTAGGGTAGAGACCCATAGTACAACTAAAATGATATTATTACCCCGTACTTATTAAGGAATTCTATGCTAATATGGTTGAAAAAGGCAATAAATAGCTTCCACACATTGAGATAAGAGTGAAAGGAACCCCTATCATCATCACACGTGACTGTTTAGCTAATCTTCTCCAGGTATATGATGATGATTCTTGGCAAAGGATAGATATTAACAATCAAAAGATCCTTTCTGACCTTAATTGGGATGTTAGTGGTACTAGAGTCACTCTAAGGTTGCACAAGCCAATAGCTTTTATTCGAATAATGATCTTGCTGCCAACTTTAGGGCTCTAATCTACATGTTTGGTTTCAATGTTGTGCCCCAGGCCAATGGTTTCAATGAGACACGCCTTATCGACACTTACATCTTGCATAGGATAATGACCACGCAGCCTATCCCTCTTGCCCCATTGATTATACAATCTATTAGGGATGTGGTTCGTTATCGTCTCTCTACCAAAGCCTTCGTCTTCCCCTTAGTCATAATGAAAATTCTGAGAGATTTTGGTATTAGTACTAAGGGGGAATTGAGGGAGACGACCACTGAGCATGATATGGTTATAGAGCAAACACTAATGAGTTGTGGGTATAAGTATAATCAGGAGCTAAAGAAGTGGCTAACGCCCTATAAGGTCAGGTATCCCGATCAGGTTAGGCCACCACCTGTGGAGGAGGAGTACCCACCGCCACCATCACGAGCACAAGCTAGTAGTTCCCAGTCACAATCGAGGATTGACTTTGAGGTTGCAGTGATGGGGCAGCTAGCTCACAGACAGAGATGCTGCTACATATGTGTGATTCCATCGATGACATTACCCGGAGGCAGACGACTATGGAGCAGTGGCGGTGCTGGCACGTTTGCACATGATGCTGATGCTGATGGGGAGGATTGAGCTGATTGTTCTACACTTTTTCCTATTTTTCCCTCTTGTTTTCCTTTATCTTTTCATGTCTTTTCTAGTTAGATCCTCTACTTTTTCTTTTTGTACTATTTTCTTTCTTTTATTTTGATTTATTTTTCTTTTCTAGTTTTTATGCTTTGGTGTGTTTCTTTTGTTTTTTTTTTAGGTACCTCGACAATGCTCCTGTATGTTGGAACTCAACTCTTATGTAGAAGAATGCCTACTGTAATGGAAATAATTTCTTTCCTATCTTTTTCCCTTTATATTTTTGGTCCCATGACAATATTTTCTTGTTCTATTTGTTTGGCCATTGAGGACAATGTCCAATTTAAGTGTGGGGGAGTGGTTAGAATGAGAATTCTTCTATGTTTCTATGCTTCATTCCTCTTTTCTTTCTCCTGTGAATTCTTTTCATTCTTCTTTGAAACGTTTGAGAGAAAAAATTTTCGAATTTTTTCTGATTTTCTTTGAGATTTCAATATGTATTTTTAATGCATGTCTTTGTGATAGATCATAGAGCATATGTTCTATATCAATTATGGCTTATGCATGACTTTTTGCACTCACTTGGACTAAGTAGTTCTTGATCATATGCTTTACATTGTTCTTAAACCTATTTTTCCACTAAAATTTATTGAGCATTTTAGAACTTACTTGAATACATCTCGAGGCAAAATAAGAAAGACATTCATGATTTAACTTAGAGATGACGGTAATAGACCTTCTTTGGATAGTTTGAGCTCTTCAAGTCTACCTATTTTATATTATCCCTAGTGCCTATTTTGAGCCTAAATTGTTAATTTCTTTCTTAAAACCCGTTATCATACTTTGTCCATTACTTTTTTCTGAGAGTTTGATTTATCTTCCAAATATTTAATTGCTCTTGATGGATAAAAGTACATGTAGGAGAATGTTGAGGAAATTACTAGTGGAAAGATCATGACTTGTTATTTTCAGTCATGCATCATTAGTTGTGTTGAGTTGGGAAAGGAAAAAATGAAAGAAAAGAGAAAAGAAAGATTGAGGAAACAAAATCTGCTAGAAAGTTTGAAAGAGAAAAAAACTGAGAAACAAACAACAACAGCATTTGAAAAAAGAAGAGGAAAAAGAAAGAAAAAAATTGAAAGAGAAAGAAAAGAATGATCACAAGAAGAATGGTGGTTGAGCTGTAGGTATTTCTGAAAAACTTGAGTTTACATCAAGTTCTTAGCACCATTGTTGAAATTTTGAATGATCTTGTGAAAAAAATTATTGATGAGTTGAGAATGAGTTATGAAAATGCAAGATTTGCTTGAACTGAACTGTAATTGCTATACAAGGTTATGAGTTTTGATTGATTTTGGGATAGGAGAGCAAGGAAAGTTTGGAATTTCTGGAAACATTTTGTTTATCCTTTTCTTGCGAACTCTCAGCTTCTTTGATATTTGATTCTCCTATATCCTTCGTTTGACAAGCTACATTACAAGCCATTTAGCCTTACATTACAAGCTTGAAAGTCTTACTTGAGCTAAGTAGAATCATGCTATGTCTCGGATTAGTGGAGAGAGTGTATGAAAAGTATATGGAATTCATATTCTTTTTTAACTAAATTCTTTCCAATGGTTTGAGAATATTGTTAAAGTGTTGAGATGGTTCTACTAGTCAATCTTCACTTACACAAGTCTTGCACTTGTTATGAAAGATATAGTAGCTTATGTTTTATTGTCTTGAATGGAGAAAGCATTGAAGATATTATTTTGAAATTGATTGAGTGATTTTATGAAAACTTGTATTTTTCCTACTTGTCTTTGATACTTTACTTGAGGACAAGTAAAGAGCTAAGTGTGGAGGAATATGATAGGGCCTAAATTAGTCATATTTTTTCTAGTTATTTGAGGCTATTTTATGATACATTTTGTTCAATAACTGGTCATATTCCTTCATATTTGAGGTTTTACCATTGAAAAGGTATTTTGTGCATTATTTCAGATTTTAGGGGTAAAATAAGATAAAAACGTCGTAACACAGAATAGAGGCGGCGCCGGCCAAGACAGGGGAACCGGCGTTGGCCACGTGTTGCTGGCATGTACTTCGAGATGATAAAAAAGCAAGTGAAACAGAGCGGAATAGAACCAAACCGGTGCCGGCTATGAGACTAGAGGCGGTGCCGGCTGCATTCTGGAAAGGTTGCTCGAAAATCAAGAAAAATCAGTGAACAACTGGAGAAACAGAACACAACTGGCGTCAGCCCTAGCCAGGACAGGCGGCGCCGGTTGTGACCTGATGTGGAGTGGTGCCTCAATTTTCGCACGTGTTTTTTGATAATCTGCAGAGTTTTAGTATTTTCCTATTTCTAATCGGGCAAAAATCCTACACCAATGAATTTAGGCACTTCTTAAGACTATAAATAGAGGGAAAACACACGGAAAAAGGGAGAATTCGCATATCATAACAGAAATTCACTCAAATCAAGGAGGAATTCTACCAAATCAAGGAGGATTGTGCAAGAAGGTCTACAAAGGAAGAAGAATGAGGCTTATCTATGAGTGCTTTCTTTTACCTTGTTTTCTTTTTCTTGAACAATGATGTGTTAATTGTTTTATTGTAATTTGACATTATTTTAGGTATTCATGATGTTTATAGTTATTTGATCTTTTGATTAATTGATTGTTATTCTTGATATTTAATTACTTGTGCTAATTACGAGATTAATTGGTTGTTTCTTCTATTAACTTGCTTGAAAATGGGGTTGATGGTGGTTTCAATTCGTTAATTTCAGATTTGTTGTCTCTTAACTTGCTTGAAAAAGGGGTTAATTGCTAAGAACAAGGTAATTAAAGGTTGATTGATGTCTGTCAGAATATGGATTCATTAGTTAATTTTATGCTTTAAATTTGCCAGACCAAGAAATTTTAATCAAGGATTGTGTTTAATACATCTTGTAGGTGAATTAGTTGAGACAGACCAAGTAATGCTAATTTATCTAGAAGCTAGTGATTTCTTAGATTGACCAAAGAAATGAATTTATCTTAATCGTTCATGATGTCAAGAGAATGATTAGTTATGATACTGGTTAGGTATTTTAGGATCATGTTTGTCAAAATAATGGTTTAAGTTACATAATTCTCCATCATTGACATGTATATATTATATTATTTTATTTTATTTTAATTTATTTTTCACTATATTAAGTCGGTTAAACAATGAAAGAAAAAGGATTAATGCATACTTGTTCCTGAAGGATCGACACTCATTTGAACCCTATGCTATGTTAATGACGAGTACGCTTGCTCATATGTGTAATTTGTGATCGACGTTTTAATTTAAACTTGATTGAGAATGTGCTTATTTTTATATGATTTTTATACCCAAATTTATACGCATCAAATAGCTTACCTACTGAAGAGCTAATTGGCTCTTGTTTGACCCATGAAATGAAATTCAAAAGATTTTAAAAGTATGATGATGATGACAAAGGCAAACGAGGAACTGCCTTAAAGGCAGTTGATGAAGAGGCTAATAGTGATCAAACTAATTGTGATGATGGTATTGATTTAGACATAAAAGAGTTGGCTATGGTTGTTAGAAAGTTTAGAAAAATGTACAGAAAAAGGCTAGTTTAAAAAATGTAAGAAGCTTGTGAAAAAGAAAGGACAAACTTCCTCCTTCAGGCTTCAATGTTTTGAATGCAAGAGTACGGAGCATTTCATCAATGACTATCTAGTTGAGAAAGAAAATGAGGCTAAGCAATTTAAAAAGAAGAAGAAAGACACAAAGTTGAAGAAAGAAAAATGATTGATTGGAACTTAGGATCAAGCTGAAACTAAGACTGAAGAAAGTTGTGATTCTAAAAATGAAAAAGTGAATACTTACTTTATGGCTATAAAGGATAAGGAAAATCCTATTTTTCCTGATCTAATAATCGATTTTGCATAATTCTGATTGTGAAAAGCATGATGATCTTAGCGAATTGCTGTTTGACATGTTTCATGAACTTAAAAAGTTGTCTAGAAGAAATAAAGAAATAAAGATGAAAATTGATTCTTTGTTAAATAAGAATGCAAAGCTATTGAATGAGAACAAAGTCTCATTTCAGTCATATATGTGCTCAAATATTGAAAAAAATGTTATCATTACTTCCTTGCATTATGTATCTCTAAAAAAGAAATGCATATGTGACAAAATTCGTTTTCTTGAAATTATAGTTAGCAATTTTGATGATATGAAAAATAGAGTCGATGATCTTACCACATACATTGAAAAATCTACAAATGGCAAAAACAATTTGGAAAAATTGCTTGTTGCACAACACATAGTTGGAAACCGAAATGGTCTAGGTTATAAGCATGAGATCAAAGCTAAAAATTACAGACTTACTTTGTAGAAGCTGATTCATCATATATGAGACACAATTGTTGCACATATTGTGAAAAATTTAGGCACAAATCATCTAAGTGTCACGTTAGAAAAAATTGTGCAATCTGGTATAAAAATAATTTGGGAGGGGGGGGTAAAAGGAATAATCACTAACCCCCACGGACCTAAGAATGTATGGGTACCAAAACTCACTCTTCCATCTTATGCATAGGAACATTTATCGGACAAGATGAACTCTACAAAATGGTTTTTAGACAGTGGATGCTCAAAGCACATGACTAGAAATGCTGCATTGCTAGAAAATATTCAAGTTACAAGTGATGGATTTGTTATATTCAGAGACAAAAAGAAAGAAAAAATACTTGGGATAGATAATATTGGTAAAGGATCTTCAACTATCATCAAATAGGTACTATTAATTGATGATTTGAAGTATAATCTACTTAGCATCAGCTAATTATGTGATAATGGATGTAAAGTTATTTTTGAAAAAAGATTCATGCATTATCATGGATAGTTCCAGCAATAAGACTATTTTGTTACTAATCGTGTTGGAAATGTATATGTACTTTATCTTGATGATCTTGTGGCACCTGATATTAGATGCCTCTCCGTGAATGATGATGATACCTACCTTTGGCATAGAAGGTTAGGTCATGTATCTATCGATTTGCTAAAAAAATTATCCTTAAAGGATCTTGTTAGAAGACTGCCCAAAATAAGATTTGATAAAAAAAACCGAGTTTGTGATGCTTGCCAATTTGGAAAAAAAACCCAAACTTTTTTTAAATACAAGAAAATAATTTCTACATCAAAACCTCTTGAACTCATACATATAGATTTGTTTGAACCAATGAGGACCACAAGTTTTGGTGGTAAGACGTTGATGTGTTCAAACTTGGGTTTAAAAATCATATAAAAACTAAGCACATTCCCAATCAAGTTTAAATTAAAATGTTCAACCCAAATTACACATATGAGCAAGCGTACTCATTAATAACCGAGCATAGGGTTCAAACGAGTGTCGATCCTCTAGGAACAAGTAGAGATTAATTACATTTCTTTCATTGTTTAACTGACTCAATAAAGTAAACAATAAAAAAAAACAAAAACAAAATAAACGAAAATCAAAATAAAAATATATACATGTCAAGGATGGAGAAGTATGTAATTCAAACTATTGTTTAGACAAACATGATCTTAAAGGACTTAATCGTTATCATAACTAATCATTCTCTTAGCATCATGAAGGATTAATATAGACTCACTTTTTTTTCAAACCATGAAATCACTATCTTCTAGATAAATTAGAATCACTCGGTCTCGTCTCAACTAATTCACCTAAGAGATGCATTAAACACAATCCTTGATTAAATTCCCTTGGTCTCGGTGAATTTATAACATGAAATTAACCAATGAATCCTTGGTCTCAGCAAACATCAATTAATCTTTAATTACCCAGTCCTCATCAACTAACCTCCTTGGTCTCGACGAGTTAACAGACAACAAATATGAAATTAATCAATCGAAACTACCATCAACCCCCTTGGTCTCGGCGAGTTAATAGGAAGAACCAACAAATTAATCTCGTAATAAGCACAAGTAATTAAATACCAAGAAAAATAATCAAGTAATCAAAAGAGCAAATAACTCTAAATATCATGAATGCCTAAAACAATGTCAAATTACAATAAAACAATTAACACATCATTGTTCAAGAAAAAGAAAACAAAAGAGAGAAATAGATACTCATAGACAAGCCTTCTTCTTCTCCCTTCATAAACCTTCTTGTACAATCCTCCTTGAACTATTTATCTCGAGAAAATATTGGTGATACACTTTAAAATATTCTAAGTCCCTACATTGTGCACCCCCTTTCCTATGGTAAATTGGCCTTTATTTATAGGCTTACAAAGTTTCTAAAAGAGTCCTAAATAAAGAAGAAATAATTACCTAAAGAAATCAAAAACCAAAAAGGAATAATAAAATCTAAAATAAAAACCTAAAGAATTCCACCGCCTTGACTTTGACCGTGAGATTGAGAATTTGATTTGGATTTCAATTTGGACTTTGTCTTTTTGTGCTAAAGATTTTGATTCTGGTTGAATTGCAATTGCTAAATTTGCTTCCAATTTGAGCTATCGAATATGCCGAGCTGACCGCCGCTTTTCTTCATGCTGTTGCCTCGGCTCAATTGAGCCGTTTTCCATGCATTGGCTCAATTGAGCCGAAAACTATTAAATTTCACTGACAATCTTTCGAGCTATTCCTTTTTCCTTCTGTAGCTGCAATTGTTGACTTCTGCCTTTGTCCTTGCTGACCAAAATCTGTCTTTCTTCCTTTGTTTTGTTGCTGCTGTAATTTCTGTCTTGCTGTCCGTTGGCTTGCATTGGCTCGATTGAGTTGTCTCATTGCTAAAATCCTTTTCTTTAGCTTTTGTTTTCCTTTGTTCTCGGCTTGCTTAGCCGCCAACCGAAGCTGCTTCTTCTTCTGTTTTCTTTTCTTATTTCGGTTGCTTCTTTCTCAACTTGACATTGTTAACATTGAATTGCAACTGGGCCCACCAAATTTTCTTTGTTGTTGCATTGGCTCGGTTGAGCCATGAACCAGCCGAAGCTCCCTTTTCTTTTCTAATTCCCAGTTGCAATTTATTCCCCTGTTCCTTCAATTTCTTTGCACACTTCTCTGTTTCACCAGTAGCTAACCGGCGCGAGTTCTACCTTCCTGGACTGGCGCCGCCTCTATTCTGGAAAATCACAATTAACTCTAAGTTTCCCTTATATTTGCATAAAATTACAGAAAAGTATTTTCATAATGGAAAATCAAATAGGAAGGAATATGACTAGTTATTTCACAAAATGTATCACCAAATGGCCTCAAATAACTAGGAAAAATATGACTAATTTAACCCTTATCAGACGTATGCTTATGTAATTGTGGATGACTTCTCAAGATTCACTTAGACTCTTTTTCTTGCTCAAAAAGAAGCTTTTTTTGAATTTTCAAAATTACTCAATCGTGTTCAAAATTTACTTGGTTGCAAGTTGATCTCAATTAAAAGTGATCATGGTAGAGAATTTTGGAACTATGACTTTACAAAATTCTGTGATGGGAGTGGTGTTTCACACAAATTTTCAGCTACAAAAACTCCTCAATAAAATGGTGTGGTTAAGAGAATAAATAGAACCTTGTAAGAAATGGCAAGATCAATACTGTGTAAAAACTCCCTTCCAAAATATTTTTCGACTGAAACTATGAATACAACTTGCTACATCATCAACCATGTTATGCTAAGATCCTTTTTAAGAATAACTCCTTTTAAACTCATGTTTGACAAAGTTCCATCCATTTCTTATTTTAAAGTTTTTGGATGCAAATGTTTTGTCTTCAATACTCGTGACAGCCTTAGAAAACTTGATAGCAAATCTGATGAGGCTCTATTTCTTAGATATTCGTCCAACAAAAAGGCATATATAATGCACAATAAAAGAACTCTATTTGTGAAAAATTCATACGTATTATATTTTATGAATCAAATATATATATTCTTCTAGAAATGATGATGATGATGATATAGGTATCTCAAAAGAAGAGGACAGTAAGTAGCATATGGCTCATCCACTTGATATTCCTGCGAAAGACGAGGAATTAGAAGACAACAAGTTGAAGAAAACAAACAAAGAACTGAAGAGCCCACGAATCAAGATCTTCCAAGAGATTCGAAGTACAAAACTATCCATCCAAAAGAATAGATCATTGGTGATCCTAGCTAAAGAGTCAAAATTAGATAGTATTTTGTCAATAATTTTACTTTACTTTCTAGCACTGTACCTAATTGTATTGTTGTAGGGGCTAAAATCATCATTATTTTACTAGTTATTTGAGGATATTTTGGGATACTTTTGTTATAATAAGTAGGTATATTCCTTCATATTTGACATTTTGCTTGTACAAAATATGTTTGGCAAATTTGTGCATATTTAAGTTGATTTCGAGCGAAAAGTGAACAATTCTAGAACAGACTTGGTGCCAAGCCCAGCCAAGTGACTAGGTACCGAGTCCATTCTGGTCAAACAGATAAAACGAAGCAAAATTGAGGAGAAAAATAAATTGGACCAAGTGCCAGATGGGCCGAACTGACCCGGCTCTAGGTCCACTTTGCCCAGAGGTGGTTGTATGCAAATTTGGTATTTTCAGAATTCTACTTGAACTAGACTTCTCAAGCAATAAATTTTGGTATCAATGAGGCTTATAAATACCAAAAAAAAAAAAAAAACACACACACACACACAAGAGAAATGTGTGATTTGGAGAATCCAAGCTAGCTACTCAATCACCACTCAAAAGAGCATTGTTCAAAGGAGGTTTTCAAGAGAACAAGAAGGGCTTGTCTATGAGTTTTATCTTTTATCCTTTGTTTACTTTTCTAGAACAATGATATGCTTGTTTTGATTGTAAGTAGATATTATTTTGGAGATTATGATTTTGAGTAAATTGGAATGTTTGATCAATCTATTGTTATCTTTGGTATTTGATTACTTGTTATCATGGGTTATTGATGCGAGTTCTTCTAATTAACTTGGACAACGATGTTAAGAGTTTTATTGCATTGATTTCTTATTTGTCAAATCTTAATGGACTTAGGAAACAAAGTTAAGATTAAAGAACTAAAGTGATCAAATATTAGTTAATTTCACCTCAAGCAAAGGATCATTAACTAATTTCATGTTTATGAGGTATGAGTTTAATGCATCTTTTGGTTGCTTTGATTTGATTGGGAAATTTGCAAAATTAATCAATGGATAGTGATTCCATAGATTGGTAAAGAAGTGGAATCTACATAAATAAGTTCGTGACTTAGGAAACGATTGAATTTTATTTAAGTTCCTTCATGATGCCAATACAACAATTGATTGTGATGAATAGCTAATTGATCCAATATTGTATTTTAAAGATAATTGTCTAGTTACATGACTTTGTATCCTTGAGTTATATCAATTTTTACCTTTACTTATTTTTTTATTCTCTTCTTATTTTATTGGTTAAGCAATAAAGATTTGAGTAAAGTAAGGTGGGAGCCTATATTCCCGTGGATTCGATATTTGCTATTCCCTATACTATACGATATGTATAATTGCCCATATATGTGATTTTAGTGGTTGACATTTCAATTAAAACTTGATTAATTGTGTTTTTTATTGGTAATATTTTCTACACTAAAAAACACGCATAAAGTTTTTGGCACCGTTGTTGGGGATGGGCACTATCGGAAACACTCGAATCTTGTTGATTTAGCCTTTGTTGTATTTGTATATATCGCTAACTTTTGTACTTAGGTAGTTTGTGAATATTTCTAACTTGTATCTTTTCTTTTCTTTATTTTTTTGTAGTTTTTGTTCGTTTTTATTTTTATTTTTTATTTGATTTTTGTTTTCTTTGATTGCAAATTTGACATCATCATGGACAATTACTTTTGAGCACAATATCAAAGGATCTATAATGATGATATGTTGGCAAGGTTGTAAGCTTGGATTAACGCTTTTAGTGAGACGTCACTTGAAGCTTTAACCAAATCCTTTGTTACCATCACAAACATGTCCATTAGGTGGCATGAAAAAGCATCTTAACATATGAGCAATCAAAGAACACAACTAGCCAAGTTGGTTAAAGATGCTATAAAAGCCCATACGATTGACCAAGAGGATCCCCAATGAGTGGAGAGAGGATATGAGGAGCAAGCACATAATGTGAAAAAAGGAGGTATTCGATTCTACTCTATGTGCTAATAATTCTAATTTCTCTTTATCATATGATTGCTTAGGTTCTTCTCACCTCGTGGAGAACAATGGTCCTAATGATAATGTGTTGAGTTTACCACACCTCAAGAAGTTGGATCTATCAATGCTACATCATTAGAAGTCCTTAGAGAATAGTGGTAATTTCTATTCCCCACTCCATTCAAAGGGAGGTAACTTAGCTATTGTAGACCATGCATTGAAAATTAAGGATTTCTTAATCCCGTCTTTAAGAACTTAATTACTAAGTCTTAAGGGAAATTTTCATTGTGACAAATCTTTTGAAGGGTTAATTCAAGTTTGATGCATTCTTTAGAGACCATGTGTACTTATATATTAACAAAAATATTTTGTATGTCTAAAGGAATGTTAGAGAATGAGGTTTATGTGTTTTGCTTTATTACGAAAAACTATTTTCACAAACCCTCTAGTTTTCAGAAACCTCTCTTATTTCTACTTTCATCATCCTTATTTTTTTCATTGAGCATTAATGTCTTTTACAAAGGGATGATGAGAAATTATGGTGAGTGGAAAAAGTCTGTCTCTTTATCTTGGGTTTAATTTTCTTTAGTCGATTAAGAGTTTTGTTTTTCCTCTCCCAAATAAGGAAAATATTTTTCAGTTTAAGTGTGGGGGAGTGAGTCATGTCTTTATTTGCTTTCTTAGAATTTTTAGTATGTTTTCTTTTATTTTGATGTGTCTTTATTTTATTATTATTTCCTTTTTATTTTTATTTGTGTTTTGTTTTGTAGGTAAGAATAAAGTCCTTTTGGACAAGCCTTTCTCTCTAATCCAAATTTTATAATTTATTGGAGTATCATTGCACTTGGGAGTATTGCTTAAAATTTCTACCCTTCTATAATTTTTGGTCCGTTTGGATATACTTTCTTGTGTTAATATTTTGCCAATGAGGACATTGTCTAGTTTAAGTATGGAGGAGTGGTTTAGTAATATTTTTTGTCTAAGTTTTTGTCTATGATCTTGGTGTTTTCTTGATATCAAACAATTTTGTTTTTGTTGAAAAATTGAAACTTTTTGAAAATTTGAAAGTTTGAAGATTTTGGAGCTAAATTGAACTTATTTGTCTATTATTAAGTGATGATTTTCTTACTAATTTTAGATATGGATTTGTCATTCATTATGGTTAGATTTTTATTAAAAATAAACTTGTGTATTAAGTTAGATTTTGTTAAGTCTTGAGAATTTAAGTTAACCTTGGTTATGTTTGATATTTGAGTTTTGTTTTATTTTTTGAGCTTGAATATGGATGATATGATGAAATATGAGAAGAGTGGTTGACTAATTCTTGTATTATGCATTTAAAGTTTACTTGACTTTGAGTTGTGAATAAGGAATATGAGGAAATAGAAAAACAATGAGTGAAAAAAACAATCATTGTTATGTGAGATGAAAAAAATTAAGTTAAACATGAAGTTGAGAGGAAAAAAAAAAATCTTTTGAGAAAAAAGATAGAAAAAAAAAAAGAGCTTTTGCTGAAAAGAGGGTTAATATTGAGAAGTAGCAAGTATTGTTCGGTACACTCTCTTAAGATTATGTTGAAAAAAAAATAAATAAATAAAATGAAAAATGAAAAGAAAGAGCAAAGAAAAAATATGTTGAAAAAAATTGATAATGACTACAAGGGGGACAATACAGTGCGTGAAGAGAAATCGATTCACTTGAGGCTATCAATTCCCTAAGTCATTGAAAAATTGAGAGAAAAAAAAAAAAAGAGTTGAGTGTTTTTCTTATTTCACTAACTTGAATTTTGTAAATTTTCATTTATAATGCTTAAATTTGTTAAATGACTTGACTTGTATGATTTATGTTATATATGTTTTTGCTTGAGGAGTAGGATGATTTTTCTTATACTAAATGTAAGCTTGTTTAACTTAACTTTGAGAATTGTTTAATTTAATACATGAGTTTAAAAGGTTGTAAAAGGGTTGAATGAATGACGGATTTATGTTTAAGGTTGAAAGAAGGTTATATCTTCATTATGGAAGAATTTGCTAAGGAAAAATTTGCAAAATTATTTTGTCATGTTCTAAATGCTCAGTGTCAAGTTCTTGTTTGCTTGAGGACAAGCAAAAGTTCAAGTGTGGGGTATGTGATAGGGGCTAAAATAACAATTATTTTTCTAGCTATTTGAGGATGTTTTGAGATACTTTTATTATAATAACTAGGCATATTTCTTCATATTTGATATTTTTCTTGTAGAAAGTACTTTTGATAAATTTGTGTAGATTTAAGTTTGATTTCGAGCGAAAAGTGAACAATTCTAGAAAAAAACTAGTGCTAGACCTAACCAAGGGACTAGGCGCTGGGTCCATTATGGTAAAATAGAAAAAACAGAGCAAGATTGAGGAGAAAAACAGATTGGACTCGGCGCCAGGTGGGCCGAACTAACCCGGTGCCAGGTCCACTCTAATTAGAGGCGGTTGTGTGCGAATTTAGTATTTTCCAAAGGATTTTGGTATTTTCTGAATTCTACTCAGACTAGACTTCTCAAGCAATGAATTTTGGTATCAAGAAGGCTTGTAAATACAAGAAAAACACAAGAGAAATGTGTGATTTAAAGGATCTAAGCTAGCTACTCAATCACCGTTCAAAGAAGTATTGTTCAAAGGAGGTTTTCAAGAGAACAAGAAAGGCTTATCTATAAGTTTTATCTTTTATCCTTTGTTTACTTTTCTAGAACATTGATGTGCTTAATGTTTTGATTGTAATTGGATATTATTTTGGAGATTATGATTTTGAGTTAATTGGAATATTTGATCAATCTATTATTATCTTTGGTATTTGATTACTTGTTATCATTAGTTATTGATGCGAGTTCTTCTAATTGACTTAGACAATGATATTAGGAGTTTCATTGCATTGATTTCATATTTGTCAAATCTTAATAAACTTGGAAAATTAAGTTAAGATTAAAGGACTAAAGAGATTAAAGATTAGTTGATTTCACCTTAAGCAAAGGGTCATTAGCTAATTTCATATTTATGAGGTATGAGTTTGATACATCTTTTGATTGCTATAGTTTGATTGGGAATCTGCCAAATTAATCAAAGGATAGTGATTCCATAGATTAGAAAAGAAGTGGAATCTACATAAGTAGGTTCATGACTTAGGAAACAATTGAATTTTACTTAAGTTCCTTCATGATGCCAAGACGAAAATTGATTGTGATGAATGCTAATTGATTCAATATTGTATTTTTAGGATAATTGTCTAGTTACATGATTTTGCATCCTTGAGTTATACCTATTTTACCTTTATTTATTTTTTTATTCTCTTCTTTTTTTATTAGCTAAACAATAAAGATTTGAGTAAAGTAAGGTGGGAGTCTAAATTCATGTAGATTCAATACTTGTTATTCCCTATACTATACGATAGGTATATTTGCCCGTATGTGTGGTTTTAGTGGTTTGCATTTTAATTAAAAATTGATTAATTGTGTTATTTGTTGGTAACATTTTCTACACTACAAAACATGCATCATATTGATGCAGCATTACATGATGAAATTTTTATTATGGCTATGCAAGAATAGCTTAACGAATTTGAAAAGAATCAAGTTTGGAAGTTTGTACCTAGACCACTTGACCATCCCGTAATTGGTAACAAGTGGATTTTCAGAAACAAACTTGATGAGCATGGTATTGTTATTAGAAATAAAGCCAAATCAGTTGGCCAATGATTCAATCAAGAAGAGGACATTGATTATGATGAAACTTTTGCTCGATTAGAGTTTATTAAAATGTTACTTGCATTTGCATCTTTTCAAGGTTTTATGCTCTACCAAATGGATATCAAAAGTGCCTTTTAAAATGGTTTCTTTGAAGAAGAAGTATATGTGGAACAACCTCCTAGTTTTACTCATGAACGTTTTCCAAACCATAATTTTAAATTCTCTAAGGCCCTCAATAGTTTAAAACATACTCCAAGGGCATGGTATGAAAGGCTTAGTGGTTTCTTTCTATCAAAAGGTTTTTCAAGAGGATTAGTTGATACCACATTATTTATCAAATCTGAGAATTCTGATGATATCTTAATTGTGAAAATTTATGTTGATGATATTATTTTTGGAACCACTAATGATTTTTTATGCAAGAATTTTGCCAAGACATTGCAGCAAGAGTTTGAAATGACCATGATTAGAGAATTTAATTTCTTCCTTGTACTTCAAATCAAGCAAACCAAATATTGAATCTTCTTGAATCAAGCCAAGTATGCTAAGAAACTGCTTAAGAAGTTTGGTATGAATGAAGCAAAAGAAATAGGTACATCTATGAGCACATTGTTAAAGCTTAATAAAAATGAGAAAGGTAAAAAGGTAGATGAATCGAATTATAGAAGTATGATTGGAAGTCTCTTCTATCTTAGTGCTAGCCAGCCTGACATTATGTTCTTAGAATGTCTTTGTGCTCGATTTCAATTTTGTCCAAAGGAATCTCATCTATGTACTGCAAAACGGATCCTTAGATACTTAATTGGAATACATGATTATGGTTTGTGGTATCCACGAACTGATTTATTTGATCTGATAAGATATATGGATGCTGACTATATTGGATGAAAACTTGAGAGAAAAAGTACTAGTGGACACTGTCAATTTCTTGGACACTCATTTATTTCTTGGTATAGCAAAAAGTAAGTTTGTGTTTCTCTTTCAACAACCGAAGCTGAATACATAGCAGTGGGTAGCCGCAAATTTTGTGGATGAAAAACACTTTTCTGGACTTTGGTTTAAATTTTAATTGCGTGCCTATTTTCTGTGATAATACTAGTGCTAACAATATAACCAAGAATCCTATTCAGCATTATAGAGTCTAAGCACATTGAAATCAAGCATCATTTCATTAGATATCATGTGCTTAAAGGTGATGTATGTACTGAATGTATTCCAACTAATGAACACCTTGCAGACATCTTCATTAAACCTCTGGCTCAAGATAAATTTAATCATCTGAGAAGAGGTTTGGGAATTACCAAAATTATGTAACTAACAATTTTGCCAAAGATTGTTTACTCATTCTTGCAAAACCTCTGAAATACACCTTTCGGATGGAGTGTTTGGATGCAATATTTGAGAAACCTGAATCCAAAATCCCCTCAACAAAATATCTCTCATTCAGTTTTTGGACGAACAAATTTGGACTTAGTCCTACTCCAAAACAGCAACAGCCCAAAATTGTGTAAAGCCATTTTTTTAAAAAAATTCGAATGAAGAAGTGCATAAGTTCAGGACCCAATTTTCGAATTTCCAAAATATCTGCGCTTTTCAAAAAAAAGTTACCCTATCTCTATTGCATATATCTAATTAAGGGTACTTGATTATACTTATCTACTCTAGAACCTAGGAAATCACAAAAGGTTATATTTTCTTTCTCCTAGAAATCTGAAACCGCCATTTGTTCTCTCTACTTCTCTCACTTTGTATCTTCATCTTCTCCACTGAATCAAAAAATTCTTCACCTTCTTTCCGCTTCTACCGTGGAAAAATTACTAAAATCAAACAAAGAAACAGAACAAAAGATCAAGCTGGGGAAGAAAAGCAAAGCAGTGGCTACGACGAAAGCTGTTATTGTAACACCTCACTACCTAGGCCCATTAGGGCCGGGGATGTTGCCTCGTTCACAGGACAATGGGTCTTTATAATTAGGTCACACAAAATAAAATAAAATAAATATTTCAAAATTAAACTTATTACAACCTAACAATACATGAACAAATTCAAAAATAATTAACTGCTATTGTCTTTCAAAAGCAATACATAAGAAAAATAATAGAGAGTCTTCAATATCATAGGCAACATTCTAGCTAAGGACCTTCACAGTAGGATTGACCTGAAAACATTATATAAAAGGTGGTGAGATAAAAATATTAGTAAGCCCGTGTGTGCTTTGAGTGTTTCAGATAAAACAATTCCTGTATGCAAGTTGTAAAAGTTTCATAAGAAAAAGTGCTGGGAAGCATTAAATAAATGTCTTAAAGGAAGAGTGGTATTTTGCTTTCCCAAAAGATACATGTGCACAATAAATACAACCACTCCAAAGAGGTAGCTATGGCACCACACGTTGAGCACCATGACAATATAACAATCAGAGTGCCACACGTTGAGCATACTGGCACAAGATAGGTGTATGGCCTGCTGGGTGAGATACTCTTCTATCTCTATATCCCAAACTTACTGGTTGTCCACTTTGGAAACACACAGTCCACTTGACTGAACTTGCTAGCTCGGACCGGTATGACCTACTAGACTGGCATCCAATCCGAGAAGGACTCACTCCTCAGAGGTGGCCACCTACTAAGAGATTTACCCTAACCCTTCAAAGACTAGTCCTAATAGTCTACCCTTATTGAGTACTCAACGTTGCTTGTCCCACTTGGGAGAAAATTGATCATACAATGTTTTACTTGGAAATAGCAATTAAGGTTTCTAAAATTCTTGCCAAAGTTTGGGTTTTAGAAAGAGTTTAACGTTTTGTGTAAAATTGCTTGTTTAATTTCAAATGGTTTGCTTGACTGAAATTAAAAGGAAAACTGTCCTTAATTGCCTTTACAAAACAAATGTTCAAACACATTGAGTTTAGCTTGCCACATTAACTTTGGTCTTCAAATGACTCCATGCAAGAGCTTACCTGATCCTTTACTCAAAAATCCTCCAAGGTCAACCTAACCTGCCTGGAGTAAACACAAGGCATAAGATAACATTCGGATCATATCTGCCTTACATAAATAATTCCTAGTTCAACTAGCTACAACCATGACTAACCATGACAATAATGTCCTAAGCTTTAATTCTAGTTTGAGAATGTATTTTATAAAATAAATCTAGCTTGATAAGTTAAAATAAGTAGGGGTTCTAAAATAAATACTAATAAGTTTTAGTTTCAAATAATAAATTGTGAGTATTGTTGATAATAAATAAACTAGTGTTAAATATTGAATAATACTAAATCCTAAATAATATTGGTAAATGGTAATATTTAAATAGTATTATTATAAATAAATAAATAATAAATTACACTTAATTTTTAATTAATAATTAATAGATAATAAATAATCAGTAACAAATAATAAAATTAATAATAAATGAATTATACTTAATTTTTAATTAATAAATGGTAAATAAATTTTAATATAAATAATATTTATGGATATAGGTAAAAGTTTTAGTAAGGTTAATTATTATGGTCTACAAAATCATTTGATATTAATTAATTCTAATATTATATATATATATATTATTTTTAATAAAAGATATTATTTACTTGACTAATAAAATATTAATATTTTAATTAATATTCTATTCCAAATCTTCCTAGTAATTTCGAATTTCATAGAAAAAAATATAGTGGTAATTCTAATTAAAGTAATAAAATTTGTTAATAAAAATAACCTAAGATTAACAAGAAAATAATCTTTCACCATGATTTCCTATTGCAAGAATGGATTTATGAACACATTCCCAAACATCAACTAATAGGCTAATCCATTCATGAACATACACTTGCATTAACACATACTATCACATGACTCATTTCCTACTAGGCATAATCATCATTCATAGCTTCATTGAAACTAAGACCATAAAAGCCTAATCATCATTGGTGTCATAACATCTAACATGCTTCAAACATCCATAAGTCTCATTAAACATGAGGAACACATATTGATTCAAAAGAAAATTTCATATACCTTAATCATATATATCAACCCTCATGTCCTAACTCCATCCCCTTTATCCACTTACATATACTCAATTCCCCATTCATATTCAAGCTTCCTATCAATATCTAAGAGACATGAATTCAGAAATTAAAAGGAGGATTTAAGAAGAAATACTTCATAGACGATCATTTGATGAAGACTAGTGAAGGTCCACGCGTTTGAGAGTCTTATGATGTCCAAAAAACAGCCATGATTGGCCAACATCATTTCGGCCGAGAGAGAGAGAGAGAGAGAGCATTAGAATAGAATATTAATAATTGAATAGAAGAGGAAGAATAAGAATGCTGTTCTTGTTTTACCTTTTTGATGTTCTTGAGACCTTCAAGAAAAAAACTGATTTTGATCTGTTCAAAAATTCTAGTTTGTGAGATTTCGTGTTATAAAGACCAAAAATGAAGTCTAGGGATTAAGTATGAGTGATCTAGAGTATTTGAGAGTAATTGGAGATGTTTAGGATAGGTTTAGGCTTGAAGAGGTTAAGTGTGTGTTCTTGGTGTTTTGAGAGAGTTTGAGAGAAAAGGCTTACGAAATTTTGGAATTATTGCTGGCCAAATAGTCTTGTGCATTTAGGAGTTTCGATCTTTAGCAAGAAGGAGAGAGAGTGTTCATATTTTTTTTTTTTAAATTCAAATGGAGGAAAATAGGGAGTTATTTGAGGTAGAAGATTAGTTAATGGTGGTTGTTCATGGGAGGTCTCTTGGCTCTTCAATGGTGTAGGCTGAACAAGCTAGTCTTGCTACAACGAATGGAGGTTGTTCAGTTTATTAAGCTGGCTGAAACTCAGTCTAAAATGGCAGAGAAATTCCGGTTTAATCACTTGCTACAAGGGTGTTTTAATGGAGCAAAAATTCTGGAATTATTTTGAAGTTCAAATAAGTTTTGGATAGA
This sequence comes from Voacanga thouarsii, assembly GCA_026120185.1. Classification (NCBI taxonomy): domain Eukaryota; kingdom Viridiplantae; phylum Streptophyta; class Magnoliopsida; order Gentianales; family Apocynaceae; genus Voacanga; species Voacanga thouarsii. Next base: position 175,430 of record JANUWF010001547.1, on the reverse strand, counting down.
GTGATCTTAGGAACTCTTTGAGGTGTGATCATGGAGTCCAAACACTCAAGGTAAGTGTGGAGGTCAATGGTGTTTAGTCCATGGCTGAACTTGGCCTTGGAATTGAGAGACCAAGCTGGAAATTTTTTTGTTTTCATTGCTCAAGAATGCTTCGAATGATGATGGTTTTGGTGCAGAATTTTCTGCATTTATTGGCCCGATTTGCAGCTATTTTTCTGGAGTGTTTGAGGGTCTTTTAAGGATGGTTTTCTAGCCTTCTTTCTAGAGAAAAACAGAGGAAGTTCCAACTGATTTGATGACCAAAAGATGGCTTCTGTGAAACCCCAGCTACAACCAACCTTAGAGTAAGGGGTCGGGATGCATATCATATTTTCTTGCATGCATAAATATATTTTTATATGATTTTATGTGCTTTGGATATGTGATTTGTAGTCTAGATGACTTATTTATGTTTATTGAGTAAGAAGGGCAAAATAGTAATTTTGTTTAAGGTGGAAATAGGGAGATAGCTTGAGAATTAAATAGAAAAAAATATTTGGGAGAGAAAATAAGAACAAGAGTTATGGTTTAGTGGTTAGAGCTTTGGAATAAATCCTTGAGGTGTTGAGTTTGAATTCCATCATTAGAGTTTTAACATGATTAAATTTTATTTTATTTTTGTTTAGGAAGGCTATATTTCGACCCTTGCATGCCTTAGGGAAGAGTAGGAGTGTTGTTCTATGGGAGACATGATAGGAATGTCCTAATCCTGCTCTTGTACCCTACAAAAATTTCTAAAGGATTCATACCCTTCTTGATCTCTAGCTTTCCTTACTTCTTAACCTATTAGGTTGTTCAATTTATCTAAGCCAACTTTGTTTCTAGAAAATTCCAGCAATGTTTTGTGATATTGAGGTTTCGAAAATGTCTATGTGTGGTATCTTCTTGACCAAAAATGGGGAGGAGTTGTGGAAGGTTCCCAAGAGAATTAATCTCTATGGTTGAACCTTCAAACTCCAACCTATGTATGTTCATCTTCTTCATGTAGTAAACTGGAAATTTTTCCAGCTTCTTGATAAGTCCAATTGTCGAAATTTTCAGCCATATTTCCCTCTCAAATGCTACTAGAAAAATAACCATTTCATTTAGCTTGAGGACTGAAAATTCCAGCCAAAACCGAGCTGCACAAAAGCTGTGCAAACCAGGAAAATTTCCTGGATAGTTTCGCAGCTTGGTGAGCCAAAAACCAAGCTGTTTCTTCTAGCTTTTCAACCAGCAATTCAACCTTATCCTTCCTCCATAAAGAAGACTGGAAACCAGCCTTAGAAGACCTCCCAATATCCCTTCAAACCTACAGCAAATCGGATGAACCATGGCAGAAAAATCTGTCCAGAAATTTCCAGCAAGCTTGCGAAAAGCTAATAAGAATTTCTAACTTTGTTCCTTCTTCACCCTTGTCCAAAACTTCCTCCATTTTTCTGTACAAACTCACCTTGAATAGCCATGAACTGAGCTTCATCATCTTCTCCAATGTTCTACAAGAAAAGGAGCTCCATGGCTGCTCCTAAAATCTCTCCATCAATCACTCTAATCAAGCCATTAATTGAAGTCCAAAATTCCAGCAAAATATTCAGCAAACTACCATAGATTACCCCTCAAACAACCAGAAAATTCCTTCACCATTGCACACCATATTTCGGCCACCCTAAAGCTTCTTCAAACATCATTCATCTCAGCAAAAACCCTAACTAATCAGCTGGCCATTGAAGCTTCCAAAAGCTCTCCATCAACTAAGATCTTCTTATCATATTTGTTTCCAAAATTGATTCCCTAAAATATTCCTTTTGAATTTCAAACAACCAGCTTTCCTTTTCCTCTCAAATTTGAAAATCCAATTACCAAAATCCTCCCAAAACCAGTCAGCCACTCTTTCCAACAGAATTTTGGCCAGCTCTCTCTCTATTCTCTCCAAACCTCCAAGAACACCAAAAACACCTACTACCATTATCACGCCTAAGGCCACTCAAAACCACTTCAATCTTCTCCAAAAACTCCATATTATACCTACTCATTCTCGTGAGTCCATTCCTGTAATTTTTAACATCAAACACTAAAATCAAAGTCTCACATTTGGATCAAAAACCAGAATTTTCTTGAAGACTCAAGAACACCTTCAAGGTAAGCATGAACAATCATTTCCATTTTCTTCCATCTTCGACCTTGATGAGTATATACTAATAAACTCACCTTTTCTCTTTCTCTTTCTTTCTCTCTCTCTCTCTCTCTCTCTCTCTGCCGAATGGTTACTTCCATCATAGCCATTTTTCTTCTTCTCCCTAGACGAATCAAGCTATCCACGCGTGAGGATTCTTTCGAAACTTCTTCAAGGTAGTCATCATTCAAGTAAGCTTCTTCCATCTTCTCTTTAAATCCTAGATTCATGTCTCTTGGATGTACTTAGATGAGGATGGGATATATTTGGAGATTGATAATGTGTTTTGTGATGGAGTTGGGATTGAAGCATGAGAATGAATGTATTTGTATGATGGAGATGGGATTAATGCATGAGATGGTTTGTCTTTGTTGAATGTATGGCGTTTTTAGGGTTTGTTGCATATCTTCATGTCGTGAGTCGTATGAATGATCAAGCATGTTAGAGATTATGTCACCTTTAGTGAATCGAGTTTTATGTTCATGTATTCTTGTTAAGGCCATGATTATGATTATGTTAGTGGAGTTTGGATCATGAGTTGGTAGATTTGGATCTATGTTTTTATTCATGACTCGGATGTTTTGTTGATTGGTGTAGGGTGTATGTTCACAATTATGGTTAGCAATAGGAATTATAATCATGATCTTATTGTCCCTAAGCTAATTTCATTTCATCAATAAAATGATTAATACTATAATTTCTTCTAATGATTTCGAAAATCCTAGGAAAATGTGGATTTGGACTCCTATATAAAATAATGATATTTTAGTCAAATAAATGGTAGTTTTTATTAAAGAAATAAAATATATAGATATTATATAAAATAATAATATCAAATAAAGCCTTTTATATAAATAATCATAATAGGTAAAATATTAATTTTGTACGTCTTATATTCAAAAATACTATTAAAATTTATTTATTATCTTTTAATCAAAACCTATTAAAATTTATTTACAACTAATTTTAGTTACCAATTATTTTCTAACAATTAATTATTAATAGATTATTACTCTAAATAATTCCATCTCGGTCCTAGGACCCTTCATCAAATTAACCAATAATTTATTTCTAACAAGATTTAAACCTTCAACTTATTAGTGTCTATTTCATAAACCCTAGTTATTTTAATATCAAGCTAGATTTATTTTATAAACCCTTTAATTATTATCTAGGCTTAAAGCTTGGGACACTAGGGTCATGATTGTAGTAAGTTAAGCTAGGTTTATTTGTGAAAGTGAATTTTGGCTTGAGTTTAATTATGACTTATGTTTACCCCAGGCGGGGTTAGGTCAGCTTTTGGAGATCTTTGTTTTATCTCGAGTAAAGGATCAGGTAAACTCCTGTATAAAACTTGTTTGTTGTAAAAAGTTATTATGACAAGCTAAACACGAAGTTTGTGAACACTGATTTGGTAAAGGCAACTAGGGACTGTTTCTTTTCTTGTTTCAGTCAAACTAATTATTTGAAAAACAACAAGCAGTTTTATTCAAACACCAAACTATTTCTAAAACTAATTTTTTATAAAGACTTTAGAAGCCTTTGATTGCCATTTTCAAGTAAAGCTATGTTTTATCAGTTTTCTCCCAAGTGGGATGAACTATGTTGAGTACTCAATAAGAGTAAGCTAGTAGTACTAGTTTTGAAGAGCAAGAGTGAGTCTTCTGGTAGGAGGCCACCTTCAGAAGATGAACTCAATTTAGAGAAACGTCAGTACTATTTAGTTATGCCGGTCTGAGCTAGCAGGTTTCAGTCATGTAGACTGTGTGTTGTCGGAATGGACAACCGATTTTGTTTAGGTGTAGAGAATGAGGAGTATCTTACCCGGTAGGCCGATCACCTACCTTTTGTCAGTCTGTACAAAGTGTGGCATTCTGACCGTTGTTTGCTTATGGGGCCCAACGTGTGGTAACCCATGGCCGCCCATTTGAGTGGTTGATTTTATTGTATATGAATGGTTGGAAAAGCCAAAACGCCACTCTTGATTTTGAACATTGTTTATTGCTTGCCAGTATTTTTCTTATGAAGTTCTTACACTTTGCATTCATGAACTATTTTCACTGGACACTCAAAGCATACACGGACTTATTGAGATTTTTATCTCATCACCCTTTTTACCATGATTTCAGGTCGATCCTACTGTGGGGATGAGTAGCTAGTTGTTGCCTACTTGGAAGATATTCTGTTATCTATTTTATGTAATGCTTTGGGAGTTGAGAGTGAATAATTTTTATTTTGGATTTGTTTTTGAACCTGTTACTGACTAAATGATAGGTATATCATTTTCTATTAACAACATGTCATCTATATAAAGTAATAATAAAGTTACTGCACTCCCACTGACCTTCTTGTATACACAAGGTTCATTCATATTTTAAATGAAACCAAACTTTTTGATTGTTTCATCAAAACGGATGTTTAAACTCCTAGAAACTTGCTTAAGTCCATAAATAAACCTTTGCAACTTGCACGCTTTTGTGCTATTATTGGATGTAAAACCCCCAGGTTGTGTCATATACACTTTCTCAGACAGGTTTCTATTTAGAAAAGCTATTTTCACATTTATTTGCTAGATCTCATAATCATAATGAGCTGCAATGGCTCGGAGTATTCTAATGGTTTTCAGCATAGCAACTAGTGAGAAGGTTTTTTCATAATTAATATCATGCTATTGAAGATAACTCTTAGCCACCAGTCGTGCTTTATAGGTAACTAGGTTACCATCCATGTCAGTTTTCTTCTTGAAAATCCATTTATACCTAACAGGTTTAATTTCTTTAGGTAGATTAACTAAAGTCCATACTTAGTTGTCATACAAGGAATCCATCTCTGATTTCATAGCTTCAAGCCATTTGTCAGATTCTGAATTGTTCAGAACTTCTTTGTAAATAGTAGGCTCATCATCATCATCTATGAGCAATACGTCTTTATGGTCACTAATGAGAAATCCATATCTCTCAAATACTACACGTATCCTACTCGACCAATGAGGTTCTTGTATAGTTGAAGGTTCATCTATTCTCTCAATAGATGTGGGATCAGATAGTTTATCCTTGTTTGTTTATTCTTCTTAAACTTTACTAAGTTTAATCTTACTCTCACTGTCATTTTTAAGCATGTGCTCTTTCTCTAAGAAGACAACATGTTTCGAAACAAACACTTTGTTTTCGAAAAAGAGGTAGAAGTAATATCCAAAAGATTCTTTTGGATAACCCTCAAACAAACACCTGTCAGACTTACTATTAAATTTGTCTGACTGTGGCTTTTTGACGAAGGCAGGACAACTCCATACTCTAAAGCGAGATAATTTTGGCTTCTTGCCCAAGAACATCTCAAATGGAGTAGTATCAACTGTTTTTAAAGGGACTCTATTTAGAACATAAACAAAAATCTCTAGTATGTACTCCCAAAATGATTTTGGTAAGTCTGTAGAAGTATCATGATTCGTACCATGTCTAGAAGGGTTCGATTCTTTCTCTCAGATACATCATTATGCTGAGGTATATGTGGCAGAGTTCATTGAGATAATATTCCATTATCTCTAAGATAATCTTGAAACTCTTGACTTAAGTATTCACCTCCTCAATCAAATTTTAGAGTCTTAATATTTTTCCCAAATTGTTTCTCAATTTCATTCTTAAAGTCTTTGAACTTTTTAAAAGCTTTAGATTTGTATTTAATTAGATACAAATACCTATATCGTGAATAATCATCGATAAAGGTTATGAAATAGCATGATCTCTTCTTGATTGTATAGATATTAGGTTATATACATTAGAATGTATAAGTGCTAATGACTTGTTGGCCCTTTCTCATTTTCTAGAAAAAGGAGTTTCAGCTATTTTACCAAGTAAACAAGATTCACATGTGTCATATGATTCATAATCAAATTACCTAAGTTACTTAGCTTGTGTAACTTAGAAACGTGATTCTATTTATATGGCATAAACGACAATGCCATAAATATGATAAGGTTAAATTATCTATCTTTGGTTTCTTATTATTTATATTGAGGATTGCATTATCCATGTTTAAAACATATAAACCTGAAAAACCTTAGGGGGTTAATGAGGTTTTTGGCAAATTTAAAATGCTTTTCAAAAATTTGTTTTGGGAAATTCCTTTGTATTTCTGATCGAAGAGATTGCAATAGATACAATGAGAAGCCTTTGAAATGACTTAAAGGTCAACGACAATCTAAATGTGATAAGACGCACAATACAATTAATATAAGAGTGAAAATGGGTTGATGAAAGCAATAAGGATTTCTTTTGAGAGATTAAAAAAAAGGTTTTGCACAAAGAATATTGTAGCTAGCCGAAATTAGATGTAGAGAGAGAATACAAAATTTAGAGTCATTCGATCTACCAAGATCTACATCCACTACTTAAAGCTCACACTTAAGGATTGTCAACCAAATTTCATTTACCCAACTCAATGGTATCTGTTTACACTAATTACATAAGAGGATCACCACATTTGGTTTTACCAAAACCTCTCAATCAATCAACAAATTAAGGTTCACCCTAAATGGGTTTTACACAATAATCTTATTACATAAAGAGGATGATAGAAATGAACCAAACATAGCTCACTTCGTTGAGTAAATATACAAACAAATGAGCACAAACAACTTTACCTTTTTGAAGCAATTTGATTTCACTTTGAAGCACTTTGAAAAGAGAGATTTTTGTATTCTAAAGAGTAAAAGTGTTCCTTAGAAAGATAGGACAAAAATCTATTTTTAAAATCGAGTTTTAAAACCTTTTATAAGAGCAAAAAGTAGAGCTCCAATAGATAGAAATAACTAGTTTCACACTGTCAGATTTTTTAGAATTTTGAAATCAAGAATCAGACGAGGATACATCCAAAAGGTGATTCTAAAATAACATTTTTTTAGACAAAATTGATTTAACACTGTTCATAGAGTTTTAGATGAAGTTTTTAGATGTAAAGTTATCTAAACTACTTAATCTAAAATCCTGAAGGCTTAAAACTTTGAAATCTTTTTGTTTCTGTGCTTTAAGGTTGAAATAAATTGAATTATAAGGTAAGAAAGACATAGGAATTTATACAAAAATACCTTAGCAAAAAGATTTCTAGTCTAAAGTTATTTCTCAAGGACTTCATGATCTTGTGAGCTCTTAGGTTGAAGATGTACTTGATCAATCACCACTTTAGATTTTATATCCTTAAGAGCTGCTTAGCTACCTTATTTGTATGTCTTGAAATAATCGGAGTCAAACATATCCTATCACATGTAAATCATACAAGTTAGTCCTCATCAATATTTGTCATAAGTCAAAACATAGGAGAATACCCTTAGGGCTAACAAAACTATTAACCAAAGTTGCAGAACCATAATGAATATCATTCAATGAAAAAGAACAACATTTATTCTTAAAAATTAAATAAAATCTACACAAGTCAAAACAAGCAATGAGATAATGTTTTTCAATAAAATTGGTATAAAATAACAGTTTTGCAGTTCTAAAACTAATTCTGAAGGCAGGTGTAGCTCGTAAGTCCCCACAGCAAGTGCAACAACCTTAGCCCTATTTACAGTACGTAGGTCCATATCGCCTTTCTCAAGTCTTCATGGAGGACTCTGTAGTTTTGAGTGGATTGATCAACTTTGGTATGGTGGACTCAATCTTATTAATATAGTAGTTAATTATAAATTGTGAAAAACTACTTGGTAAATATTGCAGAATCAAGTTGATACTTAATTCATTGTCCTTCACAAAACCAAGAGATCCGAGCTTTTCAATTAAACCCAACATTTTCAGCCCATAAGTGGCCACAAAAGTACCCTCAACCATCTTTGAATAGAGCAATTTTTTTGATATCTCATATTTTTCTGTTCTGGGTTCGGCATTAAACAGCTCTCGAAGATGTAAGATAGTTGAGTAAGCATCGATATACTCGTGCTATTTTTTCGGTTTAGGGGTCATTGATGCCAACATCACATAAGATGCCATGTGATTGTCCTCTTTATGCTTCTTGTGGATAGCATGCTGGTTAGTATAAGCATCTTAAGTTGGTGGTAGTGGAATAGGAGTATCTAACACGTGTAGAGTAACTTTTCCAACTTGAGAACAATTATCAAGTTTCTATACCAGTCGAGAAAGTTTGTTTCAGTTAGTTTGTTAGTTTCCAATATGTTACATAGGTTTAGGTTGGTCGACATGATACAGATGATCTAGATGTAAAGATAGAGCAAATTAGCTAATTTTATATGCACATGTAATGCAAATAATTAGGTCTTTAATTAAGTGCATTGTTATTCCACTATGTTATTGATGTGTCCGGACTTGGGTGTAAAAATCATACAAAAATTAAGCACATTCCCAATCAAGTTTAAATTAAAACGTTCAACCCAAATCACACATATGAGCAAGCGTACTCATCATTAACCAAGCATAGGGTTCAAACGAGTGTCGATCCTCCAGGAACAAGTAGACATTAATCACCTTTCTTTCATTGTTTAACCGACTTAATAAAGTGAAAAAAATAAAACAAAACAAAATAAAAATAAAAATATATACATGTCAATGATGGAGAAATATGCAATTCAAATCATTATTTAGACAAACATGATCTTAAAGTACCCAACATTTATCATAACTAATTACTCTCTTGGCATTGTTAAGGATAAATGTAGACTCACCTCTTTCCCAATCTATGAACCCCTATCTTTTAAGTAACTTAGTATCACATACTATGTCTCAACCAGTCTTACCTAAAAGATGCATTAAACCCGATCCTTGATTAAATTTTCATACTCTGGAAATCTTAAAACATGAAATTAACCAATGAATTCATACTTTGGCAGACATCAATTAACCTTTAATTACCAGTTCTTAGCAATTAACCCCTCTCTCAAACAAGTTAAGAGACAACATATATGAAATCAATCAAATTGAAACCACCATCAACCTCTTTCCCAAGTAAGTTAATGGACATAAATAATCAACCAATCTCGTAATAAGCACTAGTAATTAAATACCAAGTATAACAATAAATTAATCAAAAGATCAAATAACTCTAAAAACCATGAATATATAAACAATGTCAAATTACAATAAAACAATTAATACATCATTGTTCAAGAAAAAGAAAACAAAGTAAAAGAAAACACTCATAGACAAGCCTCCTTCTTTTGAAGACCTTCTTGCACAACCCTCATTGAACTCTTTATTTCTCCCGGGGAAATTGTAACACCCACAACCTAGGAGAAGTATAAAATTTAAATCATTATTTAGACAAACATGATCTTAAAGTACCCAACCTTCATCATAACTAATTACTTTCTTGGCATCGTTAAGGATAAATATAGAATCACCTTTTTCCCAATCCATAAACCCCTATCTTCTAGGTAACTTAGTATCACATACTATGTCTCAACCAATCTTACCTAAAAGATGCATTAAACCCGATCCTTGATTAAATTTTCAAACTTTGGCAAACTTAAAATATGAAATTAACCAATAAATTCATACTTTGACAGACATCAATTAACCTTTAATTACCAGTTCTTAGGAATTAACTCCTTTCTCAAGCAAGTTAAGAGACAACAAATATGAAATCAATCAAATTGAAACCACCATCAACCCATTTCCCAAGCAAGTTAATGGACAGAAACAATCAACCAATCTCGTAATACGCACAAGTAATTAAATACCAAGTATAACAATAAATTAATCAAAAGATCAAATAACTCTAAAAACCATGAATATCTAAACAATGTCAAATTATAATAAAACAATTAATACATCATTGTTCAAGAAAAAGAAAACAAAGTAAAAGAAAGCACTCATAGACAAGCCTCATTCTTCTTCCTTTGAAGACCTTCTTGCACAACCCTCCTTGAACTCTTTATTTCTCCCGAGAAAATTGTAACACCCCGCAACCTAGGCCCGCCAGGGCTGGGGATATCGCCCCGTCCAAAAGACAATGGGTCTTTATAACTAGGTCAGACAAATGAAATAGCGGAATAAAAATGATACTTGAACTTAAAATTTATTACATCCCAAAAAATCAATCCAAGAATAAATTCGAGAATACCAAAAATAAATCCATAATAAAATTTATCCATTCTCATCTCCACAAAACATTACACAAGATAAATTATCAGAAAATCTTCCAAGCAGGCAATATCTAGGTACTCATCCCATAATAAGATCGACTTGAAATCATGATAAAAATAGTGGTGAGACAGAAATCTCAGTAAGTCCGTGTGTACTTTGAGTGTTAGTGAAAACAGTTCGTGAATGCAAAGTATAAAATTCTTTATAAGAGATCACTGGCAAGCAATAAATATTAGTAAAAAACAAGAGTGGTGTTTTGGCTTTTCCAACCATACATAATCAATAAAATCAACCACTCAAGGAAATGATCATGGGTACCACATGTTGGGCCCCATAACCACATGGTCAGCATGCCACACTTTGTGCATGCCACCAGTCAGAATGCCACACTTTGTGCAGACTGACAAAAAGTAGGTGATCGGCCTATCGGATAAGATACTACTCCTTCTCTATACCCAAACAACAACTAGGTGTCCATTCCAGCAAAATACAGTCACTTGACTGAAAAAGAACACTGCTAGCTCGGACCGGCACGACCTACTGGACTGTTGTCTTATCCGGGAAGGATTCACCCCTCAGAGGTGGCCACCTACTGTGAGACTTACCCTAACCCCTCAAAGACTAGCCTTAATAGTCCACCCTTATTGACTACTCAACGACATTTTTCACTTGGGATAAAATGAACAAAATACTGTTCCACATGAAAATAGCAATTAAGGGTTCCCAAAGTTTTTATCAAAATCAATTTTGGAAAGAGATTTGAGATTGAGTAAATCTGCTTATTAATTTTCCAATAAATTGTTTGTCTGAAATAGGTAAGAAGTTAATCCTCAATTGCTCTTGCAAAATTGAGTGTCCATGCACTCTACATTTATCTTGCCATAATGAACATGTTTCATCAATCAGGTTTTATGTAGGAGCTTACCTGATCCTTGCTCACAATAAAAGGTCTCCAACAGCTAACTTAACCCCGCATGGGTAAATACAAACCCCAATCAAACTTAAGCCAAAAATCCACTTTCTTAAATTAAAACAACTCAATTCATTACCACCATGATCCTAGTGTCCCAAGCTTTAAGGCCAAACTTTAAATAAATAGGTTTATAAGTTAAGCCTAATTTGATATTTAAAATAATTAATATTTTGATAAACAAGTACTAATAAGTTGATGGTTTAAATCTTACTAAGAAAAATTTAGAGTTTATTTGATGAAGAGCCCTATGTGGTATTAAGTAAAATAATAATTTATTAATAATTTAGTTGTTAGAAAATAATTGATAACTAAAATTAGTTGAAAATAAATTTAATGAGTCTTGCTTGAAAAATAATAAATAAATTTTTAATGGGTTTGATTAAAAGATAATAATTAAATTTTTAGTAATAAATATTTTACTAATTATGATTACTTCCATAAAAGACTTTAGTTGATTTCATTATTTTATATAATATATATATAAATATATATTCTATTTTTCTAGCAAAAGCTATTATTTATTTGACTAAAATATCCTTATTATATATAATAATCCAAATTTACCCCTCCTAGGGTTTTTTTCGAAATTACTATTAAAATCATATTATGAAATATTTTATTCATGAAATAAAAATTAGCTTTGGGACAGCTAGATCATAATCATACTTCTATGGCTAACCACAATCATGAATATATACAATCCTCCAATTCATCAAATCATCCAAATCATGCATATAAGCATAGATCTAAATTTTTCAAGACATGATCTAACCCCTACTATCATAAATATGATCATGGTTTCAATAATCCAACATGAATATAAATCATATTCACCAAAGGTGACATAATCTCTAGCATACTTCATCACAAATACTACCTATGACATGGAGACATGCATTAAACCTCAAATAATCATACAATCAACCAAGATCATCCACCCATGTATAAATCCCATCTCCTTCATATTCGTACATACATTCATGCTTCAACCTCAACAATATATACTTAAATCCTATCCACAATCCATCTTTATCAACATCATCCTAGAGACATGAATCTAGAATTTAAAAGAAGGGTTAAAAAGGCTTACTTGCTTGCTGAATATCTTGAAGGAGTTTCGAATGGGTGACAACCCCTAGATGCCTAAATCCGTCCAAGGAAGGTGGAGAAAGCATGGCCATTGGAGAAGGAGCCATCTGACCAAGAGGAGAGAGATTCGGCCATGAGAGAGAGAGAGAGAGAGAGAGAGAGAGAGAGAGAGAGAGAGAGAGACCATTAGTATGTTGATTTGCTTTTATATTCATTAGAGATCAAAATTGGAGAAGATGAAGTTGTTAGAACAAACCTACCTTGAAGGTGTTCTTGAGTCCTTCACAAAATTTCTGATTTTCGATCCAAACTAGCAAGTTGGATCTTGGAGTTTGATGTTAAAAATGGTGTTGATGGACTCACGACAGTGAGTAGACTCAATCTGGAAATTTTAGAAGACGTTTGAAGTGATTTGGAAGGGTATTAGGTGAAAGGAAGGAGTAGGTGTTCTTGGTGTGTTGTGTGTTCTTGATGGTTGAAGGGAATTGGGAGCTTTTGATTTTCAGTTGCCGAAATTCTGTAGGGATTAGGGCTGGCCAAATTTTTGTAGGGTTTTGGGAGATAATTCTCTAGTTTGGAAGGAAAAAGGAAAGGCTAGTTGTTGGAATCCTTGAAGAATATTTTTAGGAAGCAAATTTGAAAACTAAATATTAAAGAATACCTTTGATTATGTGAGAGCTTTTGGAAGTCTGCCATAGCTGAATTGCTGGACAGTGTTTCGGCTAGCTAAATGCTAGTTGAGGGAAGCTTAAGGTGGCTGAAAATACTAAGTTTAATGGTGAAGGGAATATCTGGTTGTTTGAGGTATATTTTATGGAAAGTTGTTAAATCATGGTGGCTAGAATTTTGGTATCCAAATCAATGCATGATTGCATAATTTTTTTGGAAATCTTTTAGGCAGCCATGACTGGATTTTCATGCAGAAGCTTGAGGAGGATAATGGAGCTCAGTCACTAAAGGTTTAAGGGTGGTTTGTGTAGAAGAATGATGGAGTTTCGGCTAGGGTAGAATTAGGAAACAAAGCTGGAAAAATTTTCTGTACAGGATTTTCGCAAGGCTAGAATTTTCTGGGCAATTTTTGACTGCCACATTCCAGTCGACTTGTAGGGAGTTTGAAGGGGGATTTCAGGGGTTTTCAAGGCTGGTTTCTAGCCCTCTTCTTGGAGGAAAAACATGGCTAAGCAACTGAGTAAAAACTGAAAGAAAACAGCTTGGTTTTGGACCTCCAAAGCTGCGAATTTGCCCAGGAATTTTCCTGGTTTTGCACCACCTTTGTGCAGTCCGAAAATGGCCAGAGAAATTCAGGTTGCAAGCTGATCCAAATGGCCATTTTTCTGGCATCATTTGGGAGGGAATATTAGCTAAGAATGTCGACACCTTGAAGGCACAATAAGCTGAAAAATTTCAGTTCATTCCAAGAAGGAAGATGAACCTAGCTAGAATGAATTTTTAGAAAGTTTACTAGAGGGATTTATCCTCTTCGAATATTTCATATCTCGTCCACATTTTCAGACCATAAAATGTCTTTCACTAAGACATTTTGATTCTACAAAGCCACAGCACTTCACTGGAATTTCTGGAAAGAAAATGGGTAGAACAATTTGATCAAACTAAAGAGTTGAGAGACGGGAAAAATTAAAGATCAAGAGGAAATGAATTTCCCTTAGGAATTTTGTGTAGGCAAAAGAGTAGGATGAGGATACTCCTATCATGTCCCTCTTAGGACAACATTTCTACCCTACTCCAAGCTCATAAGGCTGAAAATATTACTTCCCGAGCAAAAATAAAATTTAACCAAGCTAAAGCTCCTATGATGGAATTTGAACCCAATACCTCAAGAATTAATTCCAAAACTCTAACTACTAAACCATAACAACTCTTGTTCTTATTTTCCCTCTAAAAATATTTTCCTATTCAATCCTCCAGCTATCTCCCTTTTCCCACCTCAAACAAAAATTACCATTTTGCCTTTCTCACTCAATAGTTATAATCAAGCCCTCTCGACTATAAAACACAAATTCAATGCACATAAAATCATATAAAAATATATTTAACACATGTAATAAAGTATGAGATGCATCCTAACCTCCTCACTCTAAGGTTAGTTTTGGCTGGGGTTTCATAGAAATATTGGTGATGCACTCTAAAATATGTTGAAATCCCTACATTGTGCACCCCCTCTCTTTCTAGGGTAAATTGGCCTTTATTTATAGGCTTACAAAATTCCTAAACGAATCCTAAGTAAAGAAGAAGAAATTACCTAAAGGAATCAAAAACCAAAAAGGATTAATAAAAGCTAAATAAAAGTCTAAGAAAAACTAAATAAAACAAACTAAGGAAAACCATCTTTGACTTTGTGAAATTGAACTTCAGTTGGACTTCAATTTGCCCTTGTCGTTTTGTGCTAGAGTTGCAATTGATGTTGAATTTGGAATTGTCTGATTTGGCTTCTACTTGAGCCGTTTGAACTGATTTCTCCTTTTCTGTTTTGCCTTTGCAATCGGCTCCAATTGAGCCGCTGAATGAACTGCTACCGAAATTGCCTTGTTTCCTTTGTTATTGTATCGGCTCACTGAGCCATTTTCTCAAGCCACCGAAAAATTGCTGCCGACTTTGTCTTCTTGCATTGCTAACCGAGTTGCTTCCTTTCTTTGTTCTTGTTTTGGCTTCTTCCTTTACAGCCTACCATTGTTGACTTCTTCTTTGCACCTGGCCCCACCGAATTCATGCTTTTTCTTCTACTAATTGCTGACCGAATCAATTCTTTCTTTTCTTTCCCTTGTTCTTTGTTTATTTGCTAACTGAAATTGTTTTTCTTTTCCTTGTTCAATTTCAATTGCAATTCAATTTCTCTCCGCCTTTCCAGTAGCTAACCTGTGCCGACTGTCCTTCTCAGGCTGGTGCCGCCTCTGTTCTAGAAAATTACATAATTAGTTCTATTTTTTTCTCATTTTTGCATAAAATTATAAAAAAGTATTTTTATAAGGGAAATATCAAATATGAAGGAATATAACTAGTTATTTCACAAAATGTATCACAAAATGATCTCAAATAACTAAGAAAAATATGACTAATTTAGACCCTATCATTTATTCAAACTAATAGCCCTCACTATTAATTCAGGAAAGTCCGTTGGAAACTTTCTTAGTGGATCGGTATCCAAATTCCTCAAGAATGGCCTTGGATTAGCCCAACAAGCTGCCCTTAAGTTCAATGGTAAGTATCCAATACCAATTATATTGTATGTAATTACTAAATCATTGGGTGATTGACATCTTTCAATCTTAAAGCTTTTAAGCTAACTCAATCTTACCTCTAGTTTTCTTTATTCTTGAGTTAGCACAACCAGGATAAAGAAATTAGTTAAACTCGACTCATTAATTAGGAATTTAAAATTTTATAACTTGAACATGCCCAATGTCAAGTAGGCTTGGGTTAGCCCAACAACCTGATCTCGAAAAAGGACTATCATTCTTACTATATTAATAGAAGGCATTAGGTTTAATTTTGATTGAGGGATTTATGATATTTGTGTCTTAACATAGCATGCATAATATCATCATATCTATATATTGCAAAATAATAACGTGGTTTGGTTATGGACTTTACTATATTAATTTCCTTGAGTCACAAAGAAAATTAATTTGGCCAATTCTAAGTGTTCATGCATGATACAGGAAGAAAACCTTACCATCCTCCTTTTGGTCTTGATCATCTTCTCTTGAACTAGTAATAAATTCTATTCTATCTAAAATATGTAATTTACTTACATAAAATTCTATTAAAGAAACCTCAAGTTACATTCGAATGGAGTTTAGATAAGAAGAAAAATTTATACAAGAAAAATAGAAAAGGTAGGACTCGCATGCCCTATTTAATTCAAAACCAAAGCAATAAATTGCATGAACAATTTAATTGGGTCCATAATCCATAACCAAATCATCATGCTAATTTTATGCTCAAAATAAAACTAAACATAGCAAATAATTTCAAAATCACTATTTTAAAAAAATAGAATAAATTCTAAAATTAATATTTTAGAAGCTATATTAATTCCTAAAATTAATTCCAAAATCACTATTTTGAAAAATAGTGTAATTCTAAAATCATTATTTTGGACAGATATATTAATTGCTAAAATCATATTTTAGGAATTAAAATAATATATAATCTAAAATCATTATTTTAGAAAATATATTATTTTCCAAAACAACAAGATTTGTTGGAAAAATTATATTAGTCCCAAAATATTAACTTTGGGAAATTTTGGGCACCAAGTGAAAAGGAAACAAAAATCATCCGTGGACCACTTTCACAAGGACATAAAACAAATAAAAGGATTTTTTTTTTATAATAAAGAAGTTGCATCCTGGGAGGTTTTGTATAAGCCTCCCAAGGATTGTAATTGAAAAAACCTACCCAGCCGCAATTCACGAATTGCATCCCGGGCGAGTCGCAGGTCCAAGTCGTGGCTTGGGGATTTTGTGCCTCAAGCCATGACTTGGCTTCTAGTGAGCCATGGCTTGGGCAAAAAAAAAAAAAAAAATCTTTTCTTCTTCATCTTCCCAGAAACGATTTCTGGAAAAACTTCAAGTCATATGTGACAACTTTAGAGAATAATTCTCTATACATTCTAATCTTTCCTTCTTTTTTTTTTTTTCATTTCTATAAACTCATTCAAAGAAAACTTTTGTCCAGTAAAATAGAGGGAAAAAAAAAACATGTGTTTCTAGAAACTTCGTTTTCTGCTTAGTTGCAGACACACCCAGAATTTTTTTTTCTTTGCAAGAACCACACGTTAATTCTTGTCATAAAACATTCTTGTAACTTTTACAAAAACATATTCATTGCAACCAAAGCCAACAGAATCAAATTTTCTTTCACAAAACACTCACGTGAAAAAAATAAAATTTTCCACAAAAGACACAGAGACAATGATGAAACTTATTTCATGACAAAAAATCCAACACATTAACGTATAAGTAAAGGCTTTGATACCACTGTTAGGAATTCTCCATGCACAAACATAGTTACACAGCGGAAGAAACGAGAATTTCTCATCAAGGATCACATTTATGCATTAATAGGTATTAAACGTTAGAGAAATCATACCTTCGGAGTGTCTCTGTGAAACAAAATTTTCTCTACTCTGATGTGCAATCCAGCAAATACAAAGAATGTTTTTGCTTTTGTTTCGTCAAAATACCGCAATCTAAGTATAGGATTGTCTTTAATAAAATCCATACAAGAATGGTGCTCAAGAACACACCAGAATTTTTGTGCTAGCAAAAACAACTATGGCGGCTAGGTTTTCTGTGATTTTCAGAAGAAGAAGAAGATTAAGATGGCTCATGGTTTTTCTAGAAAAAAAACTCTGTCTAACTCACTAAAATCATCATTCCATGGAGTGTGTATATCTTATATATATCATCCATCATCTTTTGGTAATCAGAATCCATATCATATATGGATTCTTAATTACTAATAATTATTATGAATATTATTAATTATAATGTAGCTCATAAATTATATCTAATTATAATTTGACCACAACAATTTCTTTATTTCACAGTCAACCCTGTAATGTTATTAAATAACATCTTGAGTACTCAATTCTCTATTGTGTGTGACCTATTAGGTTTTTCGGTCTATTAGTAGCAAAATATGAATTAATCTAAATATCTTTAAAATTAATAATCCTTAATAATTTTAGAATTAACTTATTAATTCTAATAAGGATTGATTTATTAATTCTCTAATTAATAAATCTATATTCAGCAGATCATTAGTAGTATCTAGTAATACATCATGACTACCAAAAAGTCTAAAAAGTCAAGTGGCTTGATATGAACCTTTTAATAGAAAACAATAGTGCAATAAACTCATTTTACCTTGCAATATCTCATTCGGTTTGGAGTATGGAATTAGTGCCAACTCCTTCAAAAATAATTAATTTTGACGCGAATATGAAAGTACTTGTTCTCATAATCCACTACTCATCACATGTATCTATTGGAAGCATTTTCAATATACAATCGCCTTGGCCAAAGACTTCTCGAGTAATGATTCTTACAAGTGACCATGAGATATTTTCTCCTACTATTAGGAGTAGTAAATCCTTTATTGATCCTCTCAACTACTTTTATTTGCCTTATGTTGTACCTAATATCCATTCCATAGGTGGTCTTGTTAGGGCTTTAGAGATTGGAATCAAAGTCCAACATTTAACAAATAAAGTACGTTGGAGATCTCATGTCTAAGGATACCTACACATTTGCTATGATGAGATTCTATCACTGGCACTAAATAGTTATCATGTGATTATCTCATAGTTAGGTTCTCCAATGTAGTTATTCAAGCAACAAGTATCCACATATTAACTTTGAGTATCACAATGCTCACGGATGTGAGAACCACCGCCTGATCAAATCTAGAAGTATAACACATGTTAGTCTTAATGTATTAATGATGTCCTATGTCATTAATACTATGATTAGGGATAATTTAAGTATGAACACTATCCAGTATAGTAAAAACCCCACATCATGATCTTTATTATGATTTTCTTAATACAGTGTTGCACTTGAGACTTTATCTAACAGTTATTTTACACAGAAGTGTAAACAAAATAAATTGAAAGATAAAGAATACCTCATTTTATTTAATAATGTACAATATACAGAATACATGTGATTGCCTCTAGGGCATAATACTAACAGTTGTATTATAGAAAATTTCAATTGTTTATTGTATTTTCCAATAAAAAGGTAAATAGGAGCAAGAGGTAGGTTACTCAATATACCTACCGAAGTGAGGGGAAAAAGGCTCTAGGAATGCAAAATGCATTTCCTATGATGAAAAACAACGTGTGATGAAAAAGAAAAGAGAAGAAAAAGCAAGAAAGAGAAAAAGAAAGAAAAGAAAAATAAATGCAAGGGATGTGAAAGAGCATTTAATTTAAAATCACTACAAATGCATTCTCTTTATAGAAAGAAAAAATGAGAGGCTCCTACTCTGCCAATTCAAATTCAAATGTATTGTGGTATTGTTGTACCAAAGTGTAAGGTCTTGTTGTATTGCAATGTAACATATATAATACTTGTACTTGGGAAAAGCCCCGTGACTTAAGTGAGTTGTTTGATCCTATCTCATATGAATCATTTTGTTTGAATTCTTGATTGGAGATATTGAGTGAATCACATATATTTTGCATAAATTTGTTTAATTTCACTTTGAGGTTCTTGGTTGTGTCTAGCTTAATATAAGAGAATACATGGGATTAATTTGGATAGATTGGTGTTGAGATGAATTATAAGATAGAAGAAGAAATAATCTCTTTACCATTTTGGCCTTATTGCATATATTCTAAGTTGATCTTGATGACTCACCTAGAATGCTATCTAGAATATTTTTCTTTGTACTTGTGAATTAGTCATTCTTTGTCCTTGTGAAATAAATATATTTTTCTCAGTTTGTACATTAATTAGGTTGTGAATAAATGTAGGATGTTTAATTTGTACATTAGTTAATTCTTTACTTGAGGACAAGTAAAGATTTAAGTGTGGGGGTGTAGATGAAGTCTCATCACATGTATATTTTATAGTGTTTTTGGGCTTTATTTATGGTAAATCCTTGTTTAAATCACCACTCACCACTTTCTTTTCATCTACTTTTTGTAGGAAATGAAGAAAATGCCAACCGAAGATGATAAAGATGAAAAGGAGTAAAATGGAGCAAAAATGAAAAACTATTAAGGAGTCACACAAGACCAAGAAGAAGATGGCCTAAAGCAAGAAAAATGGCAGCCAAGGTAACCTTAAGTTCCTTAGGCTGCTTGGCCTATTTTTTGTGAATATAGTCCAAGAAATAGGTGGCCAAGGGAAGCTTAATTCATATTTCGCCACCAATATACCAGGAAACCTAATAGGTCACACACAATAGAAGATTAAGAACGCAATATGTTATTTGATAACATTACAGGGTTTAATTGTGAGAAGAAGAAGTTGTTGTGGTTAAATTATAATCAGTTATAATTTATGAGCTAAATTATAATTATGAAAACTTATGAATTCTAATTATAATAAAGGATATTCCTTTTCCTTTAGAAGTCAGGAAACACGAATGCATGTGTATTAATATATGCTACAGGTTTTTGCACGTAGTTTTACACGAAAAATATACATAGAGAAACTGTTTCTTTTGTGCTCCTTTTCTTCTTCTTAGAAACCCTAGCCGCCGCACATATCTTGCTAGCACCGGATTAAGGTGGCTATTGATTTCTTTCCTTGTGTGGATTACCGAGGGAATCATATTCTTGGATTCCAATGGCTTGAATGTGATGAAGGAAAAATTGTTAACAACATGGCTATTATGTCTAATCATGATCCAACACGAAAAGTGCTGGTTCATTTTGTTGGATCGTGCCACACTTGTGAATCCTTGAAGAGAAATTTTGTTTTACAGAGGCGTATTGGAAGGTATTCTTCTTCCTTTTCTTTGATTTGTTCTTCACTTATATATTGATCCTGGGAGTGGTTTCTTGTTTTTCTTCCACTGTTTTACGTAACAAGCATTCATATTAGATTCAATCGGATTTGAGAATCAATTATCTAAATATCTACATTGCATGCGCGAGAACCTAACTTCGAATGCTCTTGGTGGTCTGGCTTTCCTAAACTGCATCTAGAAATTTATCCAATACTATTTCCTTGTAATTTGTGAGGTTATTTTTCTTGTAATAGGTTATTTATCTTGTAATAGGTTATTTATTATGATAAATAATTTTGCATGAAAATTGTTAGTAAAAGAGAAACCACCTTAGCATTAAACAAGATCATTTTAATTTTATTATTATGATGTTTGATCCATTATTTGGTCACATAGGAATTTAAGGGCAAAAGTAGCATGTAAAAAGCTTACTTTTGGAAGCCTGTCTATTTTTTTTAATTTTGTAATCAAATGTTCCAGTTTTTGAGAAATTAATTTTTGCTCTAGATAAAACAACTAAGAAAAATGTTTTAAATTGGAGCTTAGGAATTTAAAATAAAATTCATGATTTATTCTTCGAAATGATTTATCCTTAACATGGAGAATAATTTCATTTTGAGTGTTTTAAATTTAGTTCCTAGAAAATGGTTTTAACTTAAGCAGTGAAAATAAAAATTCATGATTTATTTTCTCAAAGGGTTTTATCCTTGACATAGACAATAATGGTTGAATTTTTAAATTTTTATTAAAGTTAATAAAACCTAAATATTTTAAAGAAAATGTTTTTCCCAAAAATTTATTTTTCTCAAAAAATTAAGTGAGAGAGGGGTTTCAACAGCCCCACAGCTTTCATCACATATTCCTATTAGAGATTGTAGTTATCGTCACGTCATTTTGAGCATGACTCCATATAGGATGAATTTTCAGAATCTAGAACTAATGGAGGAACTATAATTAAACTCATGGATGTATGTTAGTATTAGCTAGCTTACGTTAGAGGTGTTAACATTAGATTATTTGTAGGCAATATAAGTAGTGGTCATCCTATCGATAGAACTATCTCTAGATCATTAACTATCAAGGAAGTTTAATATGTGATTATTATACACTTAACTTGTTAGCATTCCTATAAAGCTCTGTCAATATTTCTAAGAGCCAATTTTTTTTATTTTTTATAATAGTTTTAATAGGTTAAGCATACCATGGATATAATATGATGTTTAAATGTGTATTTTATATTTTTTTTTTCCAAAAGAAATATTTTCTGAATGAAGTTGTTTTCAATCAATAGAAATGTCTAGTTTTAGTCATTTGTCCATTATTCTCAAGGAAAATAAGCTTACTAGACCAAATTATATGGATTGAAAAAGAAATTTTAACATAGTACTCATTGTTAAGAAATACAAGTATATTCTAAACTACCCCTATCCTGAAATTGGGAAAAACTCCACAGAGCAGGATCACGAGGCTGAGAATACATAGAAGAAAACCGATGAAATGTCTAGATGCTATATGTTAGCTTCCATGTCCAACGTTCTTCAGTCTAAGTACGAGAACATGCCTACTATATACGATATTGATATATCATTACGCACCATGTTTGCTGATAAGAGCCAACCAGCAAGGCAAGAAGCTCTTAAAGCAATCATAAATACTAGGATAGCTGAGGGGGTATCGATTCACGAGTACATGCTCAAAATAATTGTTCACTTCAAGGAGACCGAGGTCCTAGGAGCAATACTAGATTCTAAGAGCCAAATTAACATAGTTCTTGACACTTTGCTAGATTTATACTCTCAATTCAAGTTAAACTACAATATAAATAAGTTAAATATGTCTTTGACTGAGTTAGTGAAAGAGCTTTAAGCTGTTGAGAAAATCATGAAATATGTGTTAAATGTTTTGGTTACTTATTTTGGTTCATCTTCTAGAACTAGAGCCCAACCTAAGAAGTTCAAGAAGAAGAAGGTCCAGAATAATGCAGTGGCCCAACTTAGGGGATCTAAGACTGGTTTATCTAAGCCCAATACCAAACCCAAAGATAAGTATTTCAAGTGTGACAAGAAATTACACTTCAAGAAAGATTGTCTGAATTTCTTGGCCAAGTCTTCTTTATGTATTACTCTTTATTTAGAATCTATTTTGATTGTTGGATTATCATCCACTTAGATTATTAATTTCAGAGCTATTGACCATATATGTAACTCCGTTCAAAGGTTCAGCAAGATACGGTAACTCAGTAGAGGAAAATATTGACTTAGAGTGGGCAACGGAGCACAAGTGTAGGCCGAAATAATAAGAGACTTGGAGTTTTTATTCGGTTGTTATTGTATTTTAGTTTTAAAAGATATTTTCTATTTTCTATTTTTAAACAGAATTTGATTCAATTTCAAAATTGATTAATAAAGGATATTCTGTTTCTTTCCATTCTGGTATTTTAATCATTAGAGATGGAAAAATTATTTTTCTGGATACATGTATGGCAATCTTTTCTAAGTTAATTCTATTAGTCGTCAAATAAATAATACTTAGACAAAACCTAATAATACGAAAAGAAAGACCACATCAAATAACATGTATTTATGGCACTTGAAATTAGGACGTATAAATCCTAATCGGATTTAAAGGTTAATCCAAAATGGGTCCGTGGATACATTGAAATTAGAGGAATAGCCTTAATGTGAATCTTGTCTTATGGGTAAAATGATCAAAATGTCCTTTACTTAAAAGGTGAAAAAGGCTAAGAAAATACTAAAGCTAGTTCATACTAATGTTTGTGGTCTAATGTCTATGCCAGCTAGAGAAGGTTATGTATAATTTATCACGTTCACGGATAAGCACACGCGTTTTGGTTACGTTTACTTGATGAGGTACAAGTCTGACTCATTTAATAAATTCAAGAAGTTTGATGCTAAGGTGGAGCATCAAATAGTTAAAATAATTATAAAGATAAGATTAGATTGTAATGGAAAGTATCTTCTTGATGAATTCAAGGACTACTTAGTACATCAAGAATAGTATCTTAGCGAAATGCAATTGGGATTTCCCAACAAAATGGAGCAGCTAGGAGAAGAAGTAGAACTCTGATAGAGATGTTCAGAAGTATAATAAGTCATGCAACTCTTCCTATTTCTTTTTAGGGATATGCTCTAGAAACAACAACATATATTTTGAGTTTGAAGCTTTCCAAGTCAATGCTTAGGACATATTTTGAGATGATGATTGGGCGTAGGCCCAGTATGAATCATCTCAAGGTATGGGGTTGTCCAACTTATGTACTGACTAAGGAAAATAAGCTAGACCTAATATCAGAATTTTGCTACTTTGTGGGGTATCTAAAAAGAACAAGAGGTGGATATTTTTTATCTTCTCTAAAAACAAAAGATACTTGTATGTACTCATGCTAGATACTTAGAGGATAAACAAAGTGTGTCTACTAAGGTTTTGAGTAAGATAGAATTGGAAGAGAAGTTGAGTGATACTTCAACTTTTAGTACCCAAATTGAGGAACTAAAAGAGGCACAATCAGATATTCATATACAAACTGAGCCACGTTATAGAGGAAAGATATCTAGGGTTCTTGAAAGATGGACTGAAAAGGCCTTTGATGTAGTCTCCGACTATCAAGAATAAGATCCTACTAGATTCAATGATGCCATTGTTGATATTAATGCAAACAAAAGGTAAATTAGAATAGATGCTGAGATTGAGTTTATATATCTCAATCAAATCTGGGATCTTGTTACTATATCTAATGAGATTAAACCCATTGGGTGCAAGAGGGAATACATGAGGAAAAGAGGCTTAAATGGAAAGGTAGAAATCTATAAAGTAAGGTTGTTTATAAAAGGTTATACTCTAAAAGAATAGATCGATTATGAGGAGGCCTTTTCACCTATTGCCATGCTTAAGTTTATTCACTTTTTCTTAGCCATCGCATGTAATTATGACTTCGAGATATGGCAAATAGATGTCAAAATAACCTTTTTTAATGGCTATCTTTGCAAAAACATTTATATGACCAATCCTGAGGGCTTCATTACAAAAGGCTAAAAACATAGGGTCTGCAAGCTTAAGAAGTCTATTTATGGACTTAAATAAGCATTACGTGCATAGAACATACGTTTTGATGAGACTATAAAGTCTTATGGTTTTATACAAAACGTGGATGAACCGTGTATGTATAAGAAGTTGGATAGAAATAATGTGTCCTTTATGGTACTTTATGTTGATGACATTTTACTTAGTAGAAATGATATAGGGACAAAGTCATCTATAAAGGTTTGGCTATTAAGACAATTTAGTATGAAGGATTGTTAGTGTTATGCCTAGAGACAATCACATGTATTTTGTATATTGTGCATTATTACATAAAATAAGTCATTTTTTACCTTTCAGTTTGTTTTATTTATACTTTCGTGTAAAATAACTGTTAGATAAAATCCCAAGTGTAATACTATGTTAAGAAAATTATGATAGAAATCATGATGTGCAATTCCTACTACACCAAATAGTGTTCGTACTTAAATTATCTCTAGTCGTAGTATTAATGAGATAGGACATCATTAATGCATTAAGACTAGCACGTGTTATACTTCCTAATTTGATCATGTGGTGATTCTCACATCCGTGAGTATTGTAATATTCAAAGCTAACACATGGTTGCTTGTTACTTGAACAAGTACATTAGATGACCTAACTATGGGATAATCACATGGATAACTATTTAGTGCCAGTGATAGAATCTCATTATAGCAAATGTGTAAGTATCTTTAGACTTGAGATCTCTAAGGTACTTTATTTGCTACGTGTTTAACTTTGATTCCAATCTTTAAAGTTCTGACAAGACCGCTTATGGGATGAATATTGGGTACGACATGAAGTAAACAAAAGTAGTTGAGAGGATCAATAAAGCATTCACCACTCCTAATAGTAGGAGCGAATATCTCATGGCTACTTATAGGAATCACCACTCAAGAAGTCTTTGACCAAGGCGATTGTATATTGGAAATGGTTCCAATTGATACATATGATGAATAGTTGATTTCTAGAACAAGTACTAAAATATTCGGGCCAGAATTAATTATTCTAGAAGGTTTTGCATTAATTCCGTACTCCAAACCGAATGAGGTATTGTATGGTGAAAAGAGTTTATTGCACTATTGTTTGCTATCGAAAGGTTCATGTCAAGTTACTTGACTTTTTGGACTTTTTGGTAGTCATGATGTGCTGTTGGATACTGCTCATGATCTACTAAATATGGATTTATCAATTCGAGAATTAATAAATCAATCATTGTTTGAATTAATAAATTAAATCTAAATTTATTAAGGATTATTAATCCTAAATACGTTTAGATTAATTCATATTTTGCTACCAATAGACTGAAAAACCTAATAAGTCACATACAATAGAGAATTAAGTGTTCAAGATATTATTTGATAATATTACAGTTTGTAAAAGGAAGAAGTTGTTGTAGTCAAATTATAATTCGTTATAATTTGTGGGCCATATTGTAATTCATAAAAAAATTATAATAACAATTGGTAATTAAGAATCCATGAATGCTATAGATTCTGATTACTAAAATGACAAAGGAATATATAAATATATATATATATATATATATATATATATATATATACGTTTCATGTTTTGATGGTTTTTGTAATTACATACACATAAAGGTTTTATTTTGGAAAACTAAGAACTCCTTCTGTGTTCTTCTTCTTAAAAAACATTGAAACTCTCGCGGCCAATTGTTTTTGCCAGCACAGAAATTTTGGTGTTTCTTGAGCACCATTCTCGTGTAGATTTCTATTAGAGAAATCTCTATTCTTATGATTTAGTGTTTTGACAGAATGAATGAGTGTTTGCTGGATCGCACCACAAATTGAACAAAAGGAAAATTTTGGTTTCTCAGAGGCTTTCACACAAGGTATTTTCTTCACGTATTTTTGATCCCTATTGACTCATAAATGAGATCCTTGAGTTGGAATGCTTGTTTTCTTCCACTACGCAACTATGGTTTGCATGAATAATTCCTAACAAGGATATGGAAAAAGCTAGCTATATTATTAGTATAAAACTTTTTAGAGATAGGAAGCAAAGAATATAAGGTTTATCCCAATCTGAAAAAATATTGGCCAAGTTTCATATAGATCTGTGTAAAAGGGCAATCGTACCCTAAGCAGTATCCTACAACAAAAGATGAAAAGGAAAGGATGAGGAGGATTTTATATACTTTGACAGTATGAAATCTCATGTATATCATGCTTGGTATAAGGTCAAATATCTGCTTTGCTGTAGGCACAGTTAGCAGATATCAATCAAACCCAGGGGAAAAACATTGGCAAGTTGTAAAGCATATACTCAAGTACCTGAAAGGAACAAGGGATTACATCCTAGTCTACAAAGATAATAATTAGATTCCTACCGGTTATACTAACTTAGACTTCTATGTAGATAAAGATGAAAGAAAATTTACTAGTGGATATGTTTTCACCTTATTTGAAAGGGCTATTTCATAAAGGAGTGTTAAGCAATCTTGCATTGCTGATTCCACTATAGAAACTGAGTATGCAGTAGCTTCAGAAGTTACTAAAGAAGCAGTTAGATCCGTAAGTTCCAAATAGAACTTGGAGTCATGCCATAGATAGATAGACCCATCATCTTATATTGTGACAATTCTAGAGCTGTGTCACGATGTATGAAACTAAGGAACCATAGGAAGTGTAAGTAAGCATATAGAGAGAAAGTATCACCTAATTTGGGAGTTCTTCCAGAATAAGAGATACTAGTTGACCAAATTTCCAATTCAAACAATCTAAAGGACCCATTTGCTAAGCCTTTGATAGATAAGATGTTTTGAAGACACTTGGACATTATACAAGTAGGCACATATGGACTCTCACAGCCTATTTGTGCAAGTAGGAGATTGTTGGAATGTTTTCCCAAAATGTACTATATATCTCTGTATTTTAGAAATTATTTTAATATTTTATTCATTCATATTTGTTTATTTACATATATTTACACATTAAAAGTCTAAATGTGTTAGTAAATAATCTAATTGATTGGGTCATACTTTCACAGTAAGGTATAGATTATGGGCTATTAATACATAAGTGAAAAATGTTCTTGATCGACTGATGAAGCGGGCACTTTATCAAGGTTTAGATCTTACACTATAGTTTTTAAATAGAGAATAATTTGCCTTTAACTAGTGAGTAGTCTATTCACACTAATAGTGTATGAATATTTAGAATACGTAAAATTAGACCACGCAATAATAATCTTTATAAAAGTATTGAAACAAATAAAGATTGGTATATCGTTGCTACAGCATAGATGAGTACCCTAAGACTTGAGTATAATTTAGTGGTCTGGTAAAGTTGGATTTGTGCATTTTGATGTACGATAGGTGAGGTCTATCGTAAGGCCAATAACCTTATACATTAGGTGTATGACTCTAGTTAATTAAAACAGGCTTATACAATAGAGTTTTTATGCTTGATTTTGTGAAGATGTCACTCCCTTGTGATTGTCCAGGATAATCTAAATAAATTGGCCCTGGGAAAAGTAACTATATTTGTTTACTTTTTGGTAGCTCTTTGAGATAAGTTGATACATACTGAAAGTCATAGATTATCGGGCTAGATATCAAAGGGTGGTAGATGTCATTGAGAACTATGTTAGCACATTTATCCTATATCAATGATAGGTATTATGTAGAGGGGTATTTTCGACATTACACTTATAGGTCGAAAACACTACACTTGCAATATTATTCTTGTGGTAAATATTTCTATATGGTGATAAATGGAATATTTAAAATAATAAAATATGGCTATTTGTTAGCAGAGATATTTTAATCATTCTAGTAGCTTCTAGTAGCTAAGAATAATATGTCGTTCGATTACCAAAGTAACTCAAGTAACCTTAGTAATTTATTTTACTGTATGGGCTTATTGGATGAAATTAATATTGGAAGAATTATTTTAAGAGTCCAATAATTATTTATTCGAACTAGAATAATTTATTTTGCCAATTAAATTAAATTATTTTATTAATTAATTATTTTAGATAATTTTATATTAGATACAAGAAAATCAATTAATTAATGAAAGAGCTATTTAATTAGTCATGTGCTAATTAGGTAAAACTCTAGGTCCACCAAGGTTGAGCTAGATAGCTTTAGGTTTTAGGAAACAAAGTAGCTGCCTAATATATACGAAGAATAAAATGAGAGGTGGTGGTCAGGGGTTTGAGGATTTTTCGTCCTTTAGTGCATGCTATAGGAATCTTAATTCATGTAAGTGAAAAACCACAAAAACTGTGACTTTTTCCTTGAAGATTGTCGCCGTCCTTCTCTTGTTCTTTTCTTTGATATCTCTCTCAAGTTCCTTCTTCTAATTAATTTGTCCTATTCTACTTTCATAGATAGTAGACCATAGAAGGTTCGAGAATACTCTAGAAGGTCAAGCGCTAGCAAACGTGGTGTGTGTTAGATACGATGGAGCCAACAGTTAGTTGGAATTCTCATAGAACAAGTAGACATTCCAATCTAAGAAGCTCTGTTGAACTCAAATCTAGTACTGATTATTCAACTTAAGCATCTCAAAAGTAAGTGTTCATAGACTTTGGCTTGAGAAAAATTTTAATTTGCATACTTTTGCTGCGTATTTTGTTTTCTCGTGATCCTTCTATCATCAATTCAAGTTGCCATAATAATTTAAATTAACTAACAATCCTCCACCTTTGGTCTAGTAAGTTAATGGAAAGAAGCAACCAATTAATCTCGTAATAAACACAAGTAATTAAATACCAAGAAGAACAATCAATTAATCAAAAGATCAAAATAACTCTAAAAATCATGAATACCTAAAATAATATCAAATTACAATAAAACAATTAATATATCATTGTTTAAGAAAAAGAAAACAGAGTAAAAGAAAGCACTCATAGACAAGCCTTCTTCTTCTTCTTTTGTAGACCTTGTTGCACAACATTCCTTGAATTGGTAGAATTCCACTTTGATTTGAGTGATTTGATGTTATATCTGTGAATTCTCCTTTCTTTTGTGGTTTTCCTTTATTTATAGGCTTTAGAAGTACCTAAAATCGTTCCTCTAGGGTTCTTGGCCGATTAGAAGTAGAAAAATACTAAAACTCTGCAAATTGACAAAAATTGCACACGAAAATCGAGGTATCACCTCGGCATTAGGGCACATCTGGCACCACCTGTCCTGGTTAGGGCTAGCGCCGGTTGTGATCTGTTTCTCACATCGCTGATTTTTCTTGATTTTTGTGCCATCTTTTTCAGAGTGCAGTCGACACCACCTCTAGCCTCCCAGCCGGCGCTGGTTTGGTTCAGTTCCACTTCGTTTCACTAATTTTTTTATCACCTTGAAGTGCATGCCAACAGCACGTGGCCGGCGCCATCCCTCTGTCCTGTCTGGTGTCGCCCCTGTTCTGTTTTGTGACATTTTTGTCTTATTTTACTTCTAAAATTTGAAATAAAGCACAAAATACCTTTCCAATGGTAAAATCTCCAATATGAAGGAATATGACTAGTTATTGAACAAAATGTATCACAAAATAGTCTCAAATAACTAGAAAATATATGACTAATTTAGGCCCTATCACATTCCCCCACACTTAGCTCTTTTCTTATCCTCAAGCAAAGTATCAAGTAGGAAAAATACAAGGTTTCACAAAAAATCACTCAATTATTTTCAAAACCATATCTTCAATGCTTTCTTCATTCAAGACAACAAAACATATGCTACTATATCTTTCATGACAAATGCAAGACTTGTATAAGTGAATAATGACTAGTAGAACCATTTCAATACTTAACAATATTCTTAAACCATTGGAAAGAATTTAGTTCAAAAAGAATATGCATTCCATAAGCTTACTTTTCATACACTCTCTTCACTAATTCGAGACATATCATGATTCTACTTAGGTCAAGTAGGACTTTTAAGCTTGTAATGTAAGGCTAAATGGTTTGTAATGTAGCTTTCAAACGAAAGATATAGGAAAATCAAATATTGAGGATGAGAGTTTGCAAGAAAAGGATAAACCAAACATACTAAGAAATTCCAAACTTTTCTTGCTCTCCTATTCCAAAATCAATCAAAACCCATAACCTTGTATGGTAATTATAGCATAGTTCAAGCAAATCTCGCATTCTTCTCTTTCTTTCTCAATAATCTTAACTCATCATTCATTTTGCACAAGAGTATAAAAAATTTTCAGCAATTTTTTTCAGCTTTCTTCCTATGCTCTTTCTTCTCTTTCTCTTTCAGCTTTTCTCTCTCTTTTTGTTTCTCTTTTTTTCTTTTTTTCCAAATGCTGCTTTTGTTTACTTCTCAGTTTATTTCCTTCAAACCTTTTCTAGCAGCTTTTTGGTTTTTTTCCCAAGTTCTTTTTTCTCTTTTTTTTTTCTTTTCTTCCTCCACAACTCCACTCAACAATGATGCATGACTGAACATAACAACTCATGACATTTACACACGCTTTCTCCCTCACAACTCCCCTACTTGTACTTGTATCCATCCAGAGCAATCAAAGATTTGGAAGAATTATCAAACTTTTAGAAAGAAGTAATGGACGAAGTATGATAACGGGTTTAAAGAAAGAAATTGACAACTTTTGCCTCAAAATAGGCACTAGGGATAATATAAAATAGGTAGGCTTGAAAAGCTCAAACTATCCAAAGAAGGCCTATTACCATCATCCCTAAGTTAAATCATAAATGTCTTTCTTATTTCACCTCGAGAGGTATTCAAGTAAGTTCTAGAATGCTCAATGAATTTTAGTATAAAAACAGGTTTAAGAACATGTAAAGCATATGATAAAAAACTACTTAGTCCAAGTGAGTGCAAAAAGTCATACATAAGCCACAATTGACATATAACATATGCTCTATGATCTATCACAAAGACATGCATTAAAAATACATCTTGAAAGTTAAATAAAAAACTGAAATTTTTTTTAAAATTGGCTCACAAGAAGAATGAAGTATAAAAGAATGAAGTATAGAAGAATTCTCAATCTAACCACTTCTCCATACTTAAACTGGACATTATCCTCAATGGCCAAATAAATAGAACAAGGAATAATTGCCATGGGACCAAAAATAAAAAGAGAAAAGATAAGAAAGAAAATACTTCCATTACACTAGGCGTTCTTCAACAAAAGAGTCGCGTTCTTAGAGAAAAAGGCATGGTCGAAGTACTTAAAAAGAAAAATACAAAAGAAACACACCAAAGCATAAAAACTATAAAAGAAAAATAAACCAAAACAAAAGAAAGAAAATAGTACAAAAATAAAAGAGCATAGCGCAAAAAAGAAAAAAAAAAAAGATAACCCAAGGAGTTTTACTTTGCATTGTTGAAGAGCACCTCCACCTACTCAGTATTGTGAAGACTGTCATCAACATAGCGCTTCACGCGATTGCTATTGACTTTGAAAGTGCCCCTAGTGGGGTGAGTTATTTTTAGGGTGCCAAAGGGGAATATTTTGCTTACCGTGTATGGTCCCCACCGTCGGGATTTCAACTTTCCAGGAAAAATTCTTAAGTGAGAATTGAATAGCAATACTTGATTGCCTTCCTTAAATTCATGTTGGCGAGTGATATGCTTATCGTGCCATTGTTTGACCTTCTCTTCATATCGCATTGAACTATCGTAAGCATCCTCCCACAACTCCTCCAAGGCTGTGAGTTGGAGCAACCTTGACTTTCCAACTGTCTCAAGATCAAGGTTAATAAGTTTTATAGCCCAGTAAGCTTTATACTCAATCTCAACAGGCAAGTGACATGCTTTCCCATAAACTAACTGAAACGAAATTGTGTCAATTGGGGTCTTAAAAGCTGTTCGATATGCCCAAAAGGTGTTATCTAATTTTAGATTCCAATTCTTCCTAATATAGTTAACAGTTTTTTCCAAGATTCTCTTGATTTCTCTATTAACCACTTCAACCTGTCCACTTGCTTGGGGGTGATAGGGGGTGGCAAACCGGTGGTTCACACCTAGATGTTTGAAAACTTTTTCTATTTGTGCATTACAAAAAGAGTCCCCCTATCATTAAATGAGCACCTTAGGCACACCAAAATGGGTGAGAAGTTTTTTTAGAAATTTTATCGCAACCCTTGCATTATTAATTGGTAAAGTTTGGGCTTCTACCCATTTAGAAACATAATCCACTGCTACCAAAATATATTTATTCCCTAAAGAACTAGGAAAAGGTCCCATGAAGTCTATCCCCCAACAATCAAATACTTCACAAGCTTGAAAAATTTGTAATGGCATCTCATTAGATTTAGAAATGTTACCTGTACATTGACACCTATCACAACTTTAAACAAACCTGTGGGCATCTTTGAACAATGTGGGCCAATAGAATCCAGATTCGAGCACCTTTCGTGTAGTATTGTTGGCTTGGTAGTGGCCTCCAACAAGTCCTTTATGATAATGTCTTAAAATATCCTCTCATTCCTTCGAGTCCACACATCTCCGAATGATTTGATCCACATAACACTTAAATAAATATGGATCTTTCCAAAAGTAGTGCCTTACGTCGGATAAGAATTTCTTCTTTTGTTGTATCGTGAGACCTTTTAGGAGAATTCCTGCAACTAAGTAATTAGCAAAGTCTGCAAACCAAAGGGTGTTTGGAATCTCACCTTTTATGAGCAAGGGTTGTTCATCCGGGAAGGTGTCATTGATTTCCTCCTCTACCAATGATTCCAAATTGGAATTATCCAGTCATAACAAGTGATTCGCAGCCAAGTTTTCCACACCATTTTGTCCCTAATCTCCAAATCAAATTCCTGCAATAATAGTACCCATGTTATCAATCGTGGTTTGAAATCATGTTTGGTTAGTAGGTACTTTAGGGCAAAGTGGTCCGTATACACAATGACTTTGGATAGAATAAGATAAGAACTAAATTTATCAAAAGTAAACACTATAGCAAGCAATTCTTTCTTTGTTGTTGTGTAGTTTTCTTGCGCATCTGTCAAAGTCTTTCTTGCATAGTATATGGGTTGAAAATGCTTATTCCTCTATTGTCCAAGTACTGCACCTACTGCAAAATCACTAGCATCACACATTCAAATGGAAGAGACCAATCAAGTGCAATCAAAATGGGTGAATTGATCAATTTCTCCTTAAGCATGGTGAAAGCATTGAGGCAGTTTTCATTAAAATTAAACACAACTTCCTTTTCAAGTAAAGAGGTAAGAGGTTTGGAAATTTTTGAGAAATCTAAGATGAACCTCCTGTAAAAACCTGCATGACTAAGAAAGCTCCTTATAGCTTTTACAGACACAAGAGGAGGCAGCTTCTCAATTGCTTCGATTTTTGCTCTATCCACTTCTATACCATTCTTTGAGATTTTATGCCCCAACACAATACCTTCTTGCACTGTAAAATGGCATTTTTTTCAATTAAGCATAAGGTTAGTCTCTTCACATCTTGCTAGTACCTTTTCAAAATTAGATAAACATAAATCAAATGAATTACCAAAAACTAAGAAATTATTCATAAATACCTCTATGATATCCCTCACGAGCTCTTTAAATACAGCTGTCATGCATCTTTGGAATGTTCTAGGACCAAACGGTATTCGATAATTTGCAAAAGTACCATATGAGCATGTGAATGTAGTTTTTTCTTGGTCCTCACGAGCTATAGGGATTTGTAGATAGCCAGAAAATCCGTCCAAGAAACAATAATATTCATGTCCAGCTAACCTTTCCAGTATTTGATCAATAAAAGGGAGAGGGAAGTGGTCTTTCCTAGTAGCTTTGTTTAGCATTCTATAATCAATGTAAAACCTCCAACCCGTGGCCAATCTCATAGGAACTAGCTCATTTTTTATCATTGGGGCTTACCGTCATTCCTCCCATTTTTGGTACCACTTGCGTATGACTCACCCAAATACTATCCGAAATAAGGTAAATGATGCCTGAATCTAGAAGCTTAATTACCACACCTTTTACCACATCACTCATATGTAGGTTCAACCTACGTTGGGATTGTACTACGGGTTTTGCACTTTCTTCCATCAAAATTTTATGCGTGCAAAAGGATGGATTGATTCCCTTTATATTAGTAATCTTCCACACTATTACTCCCTTATATTTCCCCAACATACTTGCTAATTTGGTCTTTTGTTCCTTAGTGAGATCTTTGGCAATGATTACAGGTAATTTCTATCCTTCAGCCAAGAATACATATTCCAAGTTCTCGGGTAATTCTTTTAGATCCAATTCTGGAGGATCCTCTATGGATGATTTCATTCTGCCCAAACTGCTTTTCTCATTTTTTTTTCAAAACGCTTCATTCCCTCCTCATCAATAGAATCCTCCAAATATACTACTGAAGTTTCCACCAACTCCTCCTCCAATGATTTCTGCATAAACTCCAAAATAGGTTTGTCAAGAATATCAATTCTTAAACAAGAATCATCAGAAGATCAATGGTACTGCATGCTTTTGTGGATTTGAATAACCACTTCCTCATCCCCAACCCTAAGTGTCAATCTCCCCCCATGAACATCAATTAATGTTTTTGCTGTAGTTAGGAAAGGTCTACCTAAGATTAAAGGGACTTTGAAATCTTCATCCATGTGAAAAATAACAAAATCTACTGAAAATATGAATTTATCAACTTTTACAAGCACATATTCTATTATACCCCTAGGATATTTGATAGACCTATCTGCTAGTTGAATACTCATCCTAGTGGGTTGGGGTTCTCCTAGGCCTAACGTTTTAAATGTTTTATATAGCAATAAATTAATGCTAGCACCTAAGTCAGCTAATGCATTACAGAAATTAAGAGTGCTAATTAAACATGGGATAGAGAAACTCCCTGGATCATTTTCTTGGTGTGGTAATTTCTGTTTGTTCTGTAATATGGCTGAACATTCTTCATTTAGTATCACTGTGGACAGTTCTTCCAATCGCTTTTTGCTTACGAGCATGCTTTTGAGAAATTTGGCATATTTGGGCATATGGATTAAGGCTTCACTGAGTGGGATGTTTATGTGCATCTATTTAAATATCTCAAGGAATTTGTTGAATTGGGCATTTTTTCGATCTTTGTGTATATATGTAGGATACGAAATTTGGGATTGAAAAGTGGAATTTCTCGTAGGCTGTCCGGCAGATGGACAGGGTGCAACTGGCATCAGTTCTTTCCTCCCAGCCAGCGCCAGTTGCATGCTGGATTGTTGGTTTTAGGGTGTACAGGACAACCACCGCCGGTTCTCGTCCTCCAGTCGGCGCCGATTGCAGTCTGCAACGTCTGGTAATTCCTTTCCATTCCGTAATGTGACCGCAGCAGTTTTCTCTCTGTCTATTGGTGTTAATTCTTGAGATTTTATCACCATGTCAGTCAAAAACCAGATTTGTCGTTCCATATTGCGGATCATCTTCTCGAACTTCTCAAATGTGGAATCTATTTCTTGGAAGTGTCTCATGACCTGGACAGTAAATTTTCCAATTACTGTCTCCAACTCTGCTGATTCTAGGGCTTTGAGTGTTATCTCGGAAGAGTAATGGGGGTACTGTCCCGCATTGAGCCTTCTCTGGTTCCAATTCGCCATTCCACCTAAACATAGAAGATAGTTAGATAATGGAATGCACACTTCAAACAAAATTAAAAGAATAGGTTAGTCAAGTTAACATAGTCAAAGTTAGTAAATTAGATTATAAAGATACAAGATATAAAATATTCAAAAGATGGCACCTTTGTGTGAAAAGAACAATTGTACAAATTTACATATTTACATAGGTGCATATTTACATATTCATATGGTTAAATCAATGAATTCTAAGCTTTCATGAAATTGTTCCCCGGCAACGGTGCCAAAAACTTGATCTGTTTAGATTTGGGTATAAAAAATCATATAAAAATAAGTACATTCCCAATCAAATTTAAATTAGAATGTTAATTCCAAATTACACATATGAGTAAGCTTACTCATCATTAACATAGCATAGGGTTCAAACGAGTATTGATCCTTAAGGAACAAGTATGCATTAATCCCTTTTCTTTCATTGTTTAACCGACTCAATAAAATGAAAAATAATGAAAAGAAAAATACAATAAAATAATATATACATGTCAAGGATGGAGAATTATGTAACTTGAACCATTGTTTGACAAACATAATCTTACAGTATTCAATCATTATCATAACTAATCATTCTCTTGACATCATGAAGGATTAAGATAGATTCACTTCTTTGGTCAATCCATGAATTCACTATCTTCTAGATAAATTAGTATCAATTGGTCTGTCTCAACTAATTCACCCAAAAGACACATTAAACACAGTCATTGATTAAATTTCCTTGGTCTGGCAAATTTAAAGCATGAAATTAATCAATGAATCATTGGTCTAGCAAACATCAATTAATCTTTAATTATCCAGTCCTCAGCAATTAACCCCTTTGGTCTAGTAAGTTAATAGCCAATAAATATGAAAACAATAAATTAAAACTACTATTAATCCCTTTGGTCTAGAAAGCTAATGGAAAAAAGCAACCAATTAATCTCGTAATAAGCACAAGTAATTAAATACTAAGAAGAATAATCAATTAATCAAAATATCAAAATAACTCTAAAAATTATGAATACCTAAAACAATGTCAAATTACAATAAAATAATTAATATATCATTGTTCAAGAAAAAGAAAACAAAGTAAAAGAAAGCACTCATAGACATGCCTTCTTCTTCTTCCTTTGTAGACCTTCTTACACAACCCTCTTTGAATTGGTAGAATTCCTTCTTGATTTGAGTGATTTGATGTTATGATTTGCGAATTCTCCTTTCTCTTGTGTTTTTCCTTTATTTATAGGCTTTAGAAGTGCCTAAAATCGTTCTCCTAGGGTTCTTGGCCGATTAGAAGTAGAAAATACTAAAACGCTGCAAATTGCCAAAAATTGCACATGAAAATCGAGACACCGCCTCGGCATTAGGGCACAGCCAGCGTTTCCTGTCTTGGCTAGGGCCAGCGCCGGTTGTGATTTGTTTCTCCTATCGTTCGCTGATTTTTTTTTATTTTCGCTCCATCTTTTTCAGAGTGCAACCAGTGCTAGTTTGGTTCTATTCCTCTCCGTT
Organism: Voacanga thouarsii; assembly: GCA_026120185.1. Classification (NCBI taxonomy): domain Eukaryota; kingdom Viridiplantae; phylum Streptophyta; class Magnoliopsida; order Gentianales; family Apocynaceae; genus Voacanga; species Voacanga thouarsii. The sequence continues at coordinate 137,453 of JANUWF010001547.1, read as the reverse complement.
TCATTGATTTTTTCATTGCCTCGAAGTGCGTGCCAGTAGCACGTGGCTGACGTTGGTTCCTCTGTCCTGTCCGGCACCGCCTCTATTCTGTTTTGCGATATTTTTGTCTTATTTTACCCCTAAAATCTGAAATAAAGTACAAAATACCTTTTCAAAGGTAAAATCTGCAATATTAAGGAATATGACTAGTTGTTGAACACAATATACCATAAAATAGCCTCAAATAAGTCGAAAATATATGACTAATTTAGGCCCTATCAATACCACTTAAGTATCACATGATCTATTTAATTTCTTGCCAATAAATATTACCTAGATTACTCATAAATTTACTTACAATACTCACATCGTAGCCAAATCTAGCCTAGTACATATTATAACATCCATCAAGTTTCCAAAAACACTAGAATAAGGAACTATACTCATGTAATCTCTCTTTTCATCTATAGTAGGTTGTGCACTAGCATTATGTTCAAAATATGTAGCCAAATAAGTATTAACTAGTTTAGAATATTCCACCTGAAAAGACTATAGTAATTTTTCAATATATTTATTATAAGATACATACAGTAATTTTGCCCTCTTATCTATCCAAATTTTCATGCCCAAAATCATTTTAGCTACACCCAAATCTATTATCTCAAGCTCACCACATAATAAGGTCTTCAAATTATTTATTTTAACCTTATTATTAGCTGTAATCAACATGTCGTCCATATATAGCAACAAATATGTAAATGAACCATCTGAAACTTGTTAGAGAAAACACAGTAATCAAAATGACTCCTTAAAATGATGATAGTAAAAAACTAGAGCAAAATAACATAGTGAAAGTCTTTAAAATTTTACATTTTCACTCTAGTTTAACTAAGGAATACTTAGGTTAGGCTTGAGTGGATTGTTGAACTACTGGTGTTCCTCTTGAAGACTCTGGCTCTTGTCTAGCCAATCTTCTACTACGTCGCATCAAACTCTAACCTTTCAGTCTTTCGAAGTATGACCTTGTTGGAATGTATGCCTACTATAGTTTAGGTCATTACACTATGATTTCTAAATGGGTAATGGTTTATCTTTAACCAGTGAGTAGTCCACTCACACCAATAGTATAAGCGTATTTAGAATACATAGAACTGGACCACACGATAATAATCTTTATAAAGATACTAAATTAAATAAAGATTGGTTTATCGCATTGACTGAGTGGATGAGTATCCTAAGACTTGAGTATAAGTTGGTGGTTTGGCGAAGTTGGACTTATACACTTTGATATATGTTAGGTAAGGTCTTATCGTAAGGCCAATCTTTTACATTTGGTGTATGACTCTAATTAATTAAGATGGACTTATACAACAAAGTTTATATACTTCATTACGTGAAGAAATACCTCATTGTGATTGTCCAAGATAATCTAAATAATCAAAGGCCCTGGAAAGCATGACTATATACACTTTTGGATTGCGCCTGGTGATAAATAGATACATAATGGAAGTCGTGGATTATCAGACTAGCTATCAAAGGATAATAGATATCATTGAGAATGGTATTAGTGTATTTTTTTTTTCTATCTCAATGATGGGTGTTACGTAGAATAGTATTTTCATCATTACACCTATAAGTCGGAGACACTGCACTTATAAAATTATTCTCAGGGTCAATATTTCTATATAGTGATAGTTGGAGTGTTTAAAATGATTAAAATACCACTATTTGTTAGCAGGGGTATTTTGATCATTTTAGTAGCCATGAATAATATGTCTTTTGGTCTCCAGAGTAGCTCAAATAACCTTAGTAAATTTACTTACTACAGGGGCTTATTGGGCGAATTTATTATTAGAAAATTATTCTAGGATCCAATTAATTATTTATTCGGACTAGAATAATTAATTAGGCCAATTTAATTAATTATCTTAGTTAATTTTATATTGGGTCTAAGTGGTTTAATTAATTAATAAAAACTAATTTAATTAATTAATTTATTAATTAACTATCTTTGGTAATTTTATATCGGGCCCAAGTGGATTGTCTAATTAATAAAAGAGCTATTTATTAGTCATTGTGCTAATTAAGAAAACTCTGATCCACCAAAGTTTTGGTGTGATGGCTATAGGTTTAGAGATCTGGTATAGTTGCCACAAAACTGAAAAGAAGGATAAGGGAAAATAAGGAAAATAGGAAGGCCGGTTGTTTTTGGTAGAAAAGGAGTAGGAAAATTGTTTACGTATGTATGTTTTTGTATTGTACATGGATTTGACTGAAAATCCAAGAAACTGCTTTCGTTCTTTTTCCTTAGAAAAAAAGGCTATAGTTTTCTTGTTGTTTTTCTTTTGTGTTTCCTTTACCGTTTTAGCTCTTTTGTTTTTCTTCTAATCTTCTTCACCCTAGTTCTTCTTTGACCGGTAGAGGTCAATAGGAGATTAAAGAATACTTTAGAAGGTCATGAGCTAGCAAACATGGTAAGTGTTTGATGCGAAGAAGCTGATGATTAGCTGGCATTCTCGTTAAACAAGTAAACGTTCCAGTCCAAGAAGCACCGTCAAACGCAAATTCAATTCCAATTATCCAAGTAAAACGCCCTAAAAGTAAGTATTCCTAGACTTTGACTCGAAAAAAAATTTTAATTTGCCGTCTTCTGCTGCGTATTTAATTTTTCCGCGGTTCTTTAAGTTGTATCAGAGATATAGTTAAATCTAGAAGTATGCTTTGGGTTAATAACCAGAAAAGGTGATTCCTTTACTAATAAAAGTATGGTCTTTTGTGATTGTATGGATCCCTCATAGTTTTTGATATGTATAGATTTTGTGTGCGCCTCACGCGTGGAGGCATAGAGACCTGTAATTTATTTTTAATCGCTTTCTGTAGAATTCTTGTATGCCTCATTTTGAAAGGCATAGGGGTTTGAAATTACGTTTCAATTTAATTAATGAATTCTTGTACAAAAACAATGGTGCCTAGATCAATGTTGAAAGAAACCTAAAGGAAAATTGTAGAAAACAGAAAAATAGAGGCGGGATCGCAGGGACCAGCCACGGCTAGCTAGGGGCCAAGCCACGGCCAAGTCGGAGAAGAAATTCTCACAGAAGCCATGGCTAGCTAGAGAGAATTTGCGGCCAACTTTTAGGAGAATTTCTCCCTAAAGCTGTGGCCGGATTCCTAGGAGCCGTAGGCGGCTTTAGGTCTTCAGGTGTTTTGCTACCTGAAGCCGTGGTTGGATAGATTGGAGCTAGGCCTGGCTCGCTCAAATTGGACCAGCATTTGTTGGAATTTTTTGGTTTGGTCAGTGGCTTGCGATCTAGGCTTTTAGTTTGGCTTTTTTCCTAGAGTTTTTCCTATTCTATTTTTCTTGTAATTTCTTTTCTTTTAGGGCCCATATCACCCGAGATTATTTTCCTGCAATGGTTTATTTATGGATTTAAATAATTTTGAATGAAAATAGTTGGTAAAGGCAGAATCACCATAGGATTAATCAAGATCATGTTAATTTTATTATTATTATTATTATTATTATTATTATTATTATTATTATTATTATTATTATTATTATTATTATTATTATTATTATTATTATTATTATTATGTTTAATCTATTATTTGATCACATAAGAATTAAATGTTAGAAATAACATGTAAAAGGTTTATTTTTGGAGCATGTCTATTTTATTTAATTTTGTGATCAAATGCACGAAGTTTTTTGAGAAATTAATTTTTCTCTAAATAAAACAATAAAGGAAAACGTTTTAAAATAAATTGATGGTTTATTCTTTCAAAGGGTTTTATCCTTGGTACGAAGAATAATTTTGAATGTAAGTATTTTAAACTTAGTTCCTAGAAAATATTTTTAACTCAAGTAGTGAAATAAAATTAATAGTTTATTCTCTTAAAGGGTTTTAATCTTGACGTTGAGAATAATTGTTAAATTTTTAGGTTTTTAGTAAAGTTAATAAATACTAATTAAGTTTAAAGAAATATTTTTACTAAAAACCTATTTTTCTTAAAAGATTAAGTAGGAGAGGGGTTCCAATGGCCCTATAGCTTCCATCACGGATTCTTGTTAGAGATTGTGGATTTTTTTACGTCATTCTGAGCATCACCCTCTCATAGAATGGATTTTCACGAGAATCTAGAACTAACAGAGAAATTATAACTAAAGCCTTAGATAAGTGTTAGTGTCGGTTAGTTTATCGTTGGAGGCATTAATACTGGATTATCCGTAAATGGTGAGAGTAGTGGTTATCCTATCAATGGAACTAATTCTAGATCATCACATATTATGAAAGTTTAATTTGTGATGGTTATACACTTAACTTAGAAAATTGATAACTTTCCTATGAAGCGCTGTCAAAATTTTCATATTTTTTATAATGGTTTTTATAGGTTAACCATATCATGGAAATAATATAATGTTTTAAATGTGAATTTCTATATGGTTTTACAAAATAAACATTTTTCTAAATAAAGTTTTTTTGCAATCAGCAGAAATATCTTGTTTCAGTCTTTTGTCCATTATTCTCATGGAGAATAAGTTAACTAGACCTAACTATGTGGATTGGAAAAGGAATCTGAACATAGTACTCATTGTAAATGAGTACAAGTATGTTCTGACAGACCCTTATCCTGAAATTAGAGAAGATTTCACAGACTAGGATCGTGATGCTGAGAAGGTATGGAAAAACACTGATGAAATGACTTGATGCTATATGTTGGCTTTCATGTTAAATGTTCTCCAATCTAAGCATGAAAACATGCCTACTGCATATGACATTGATGTTTAGTTGCATACCAAGTTTGCTTACAAGAGTCGACCAGCAGGGCAGGAAGCTCTTAGAGCAATTATGAACACTAGGATGGCTAAAAGGGCACCGGTTCACGAGTATATGGTAAAGATGATTGCTTATTTTGAGGAGGCCAAAGTCCTAGGGGCAACAATTGATGCTGAGGGCCAAATTGATATGGTTTTTGACAAATTGATATGGTTTTTGAGACTTTGCCAAATTCGTACTTGATGAGTAAATTTTGCGTGTATAAAAATCATCCAATTTAAATCCATCCCTTAGTAAAGTTTTAATTCAAACATTAATCCTAAAATATATATATGAGCAAGTATACTCATCGCAAGCATAGTATAGGGAATTAATGAGTATCGATATTCAAAGGAATAAGTACATACTAATTACTTTTCATTCATTATTTAACCAACCCAAATAAAGTGATAATATAACAAAAGGAAAAATAAAGAAATATGTACAACTCAAGGATGTAAAAATATGCAATTTAGGAAAGAGCTTTTGAAAACATGATAATGAAGTATTTAGCCAATATCACAATTAATTATTATTTTGATCTCATGAAGGATTTAAAATAGACCCACTTCGTTTGCAATCCATAGAATCACTATCTTCTAGTTAAATTAGTGAATATATTATGTCTCAACCAATTTACCCAAAAAATGCATTAAAATCAATCCTCATCTAAACCCCTATATTCTAGGTGGTTTAAAACATAAAATTAGTCAATGAATCTATATTCTAACAATCATCAATTAACCTTTAATTACCTATGTTCTAGACAATTAACCTCTTTTTCAAGCAAGTTAAGAGATAACAAATATGAAACTAATTAATTGAAGTTATTACCAACCCCTTTTTCTAGTAAGTTAATAACAAAAATCAATCAACTAACTCCATAAGAAAAACAAGCAATCAAATACCCAGAATAATATTCAATTGATCAAAAGACTAAATTACTTAATAAATTATAAATCCTAAAAATAATGTCAAATTACAATGAAAATATTGAATATATAATTGTTTAAGAAAAATAAAACAAAGGTAAAAGAAAGCACTCATAGACAAGCCTCATTTTTCTCCTTTGAAAACTCTCTTGAGCAACCCTCCTTGATTTGGTGAACTTCTCATTTTTTGAGTGATTTTCTTACTTGCTCTTTGATTTCACCTTCAATGTCTCTCTTTCTCTTATGTTTTTTCTTACTTTTATAGGCCTCTTTGATGCTAAATTCGTTGCTTGAGAAGTCTTGGCCAACTAAGATTCGAAAAATACCAAAATTATTGAAATATTTCTAAATTCGTGCATAGAATTTTCTTGCTTCAGAGTGGACCTAGTGCCAGGTCCAGTCGACCTACCTGGTGCCAGGTGTGTTCTGTTCCTCCTTGAATGTGATCTGTTTTCACTGTTTTCGAAGATTGGACCTAGTGCCTGGTCCTTTTAGGAAGCTTAGCGCTAGGTGCATGCTGAAAAATTTACCTTTTTGCTCGAAATCAACTTAAATCTACACAAATTTGTCAAAAATATTTTTCACAAGAAAAATGTCAAATAGGAAGGAATACGCCTAGTTTTTACATCAAAAGTATCTTAAATTGATCTCAAATAACTAGAAAAATAATGAAGATTTTAGCTCCTATTAGTACTCTCAGTTCAAATTAAATTATAGCATGAACAAGTTGAGTATGTCTTTACCAAAGTTGATGAAAGAACTTCAGGCTACTAAGAAAATAATGAAGCCTGAGTAAAAAATTTTGGTTACATGTTCTAGTTTATTTTCTAGAATTAGGTTTAAGCCCAGGAAGTTCAAGAAGAAGAAGGCCCAGAATAATCCAGGGGCCCAGCCCAAAGGATCTAAGTCCGATCTATCTAAGCCCAAGGGCAAGTTTTTAAGTATGGCAAGAAAGGGGCACTTCAAAAAGGATTGTCTAGACTTCTTGACCACGTCCTCTTTGAAGCTTGAAAAATAAAAATAGAAGCATGCATACAGAGAACAGAAAAAAAAAAATGCACAGAACACAGCAGAAAGGTGTTTAAGTTTATACCTTTGCGCCTTAAATTTTCCTTTGGCACTGATGGATTCGAGTGAACAACTGGGACGCTAGCTACACTCGTAGAATCTTCTAGTTGAAATCCTACTATGCGTTTTCTACGTCTCACTTGCATGAACGCCAACTCCTTTTAAGAACTTAGAATATTCCACTACCTAAAGCTTTTTGGTGAAACAATATAGGTTAGGAAAATCAGTCTTTGGTTTCCTCAGATCACTGTTATTAATTAATAGAAACAAGAAGAACAACCAGAAAGGAAAATAAGAGAGAGAAGAAGAAGAACAAGGCTTCTGGGATTTTTTTTTTTTTTTTGTTCACAGATGTGTGTGTCCTATGAAAATAGAAAACATAGGCCCTCTATATCTGATAACATAACATCGAGGTTTTGATATTTCCAAACACCCGGAAGTTATTAACAAAAGATGTTTGGCTTATCCCAAACTCTTTTGTTCCGTGAAATTAAAAATATATATATACTTTTGGTCTAGGCTATTGGGCAAATAATACTTTTATAATTTTTTCTTGGATCCAATAAGCCTAAAATAATAAACATTAATTATTTATTTTTTGGGCCTAAAAAAATAACTCAATAAATAATTAATGGGCCCAAATAAATTACAATAATTATTTAAGTATTTTTATCTAATTTAAGCCCAAGTTAATTATCTAATTATTTAATCTGGACTTAGGCCATGAATAATTAATTAACTAATTAAACTAGATAATAAATTTAATTTAATTTCTCTTATTCTTTTATTTTATTTCAGTCCAATAATAAATTAGATTTCTTAAATAAAATAAAATTCTTTTTTAATTGAGACCATTTCTTCAATCCAAAAATAATTAGTACTTACGGGCTATTCTGAGGACCAAAAAGACACATCACCTTAGTTACAAAAATGATAATCCTGTTATATAAATAGTTATATTTTGCATTTTAAATATTTTCTAATATTACCATAAGAAAATATTGACCCTAAGGACAATGATGCATTGGCTATGTCTCTGACCTATAGGTGAAATGATTAAAATACCTCTCTACACATCACCATTCATTTAGAGAGAAAAAAGTGTACTAACATCTCTCTGAAAGATATCTATCATCCTTAGACTTTTAGTCTAATGATCCACAACTTCTTAGAATATTTTCACTTTCCAAGGGAGCTATTTTAAAGCAAATATCCAGATCATGTTCCCCAAGGCCCTAGATATTTAGATCATTCAGACAACCACAAGAAACGATATAGCATATAAGCTATTTTGTACAAGTCTGTCTTAACTAACTAGCTATATATATCCATCATGCAAGTATATTGATCGTACAATAGAACTTCAACTATAGTACATCAAAGCATATGCTTCTAGTGTCATCAGACCACCAACTCATACTCAAGTTATAGGTACAAGTCTATGTTGTGATGCCCTGGGATGAGAAGTATGAATGGTATATAAGAATGGGCCTAAGTACCCATTGTTAACTTAGGATATCCATTTTGGTCCAGCAAGGACGGAAACCAAGTAGTTGACCGTGGGTGCTACCAGGCCCATAGTCACGCTCCCGGGTCCGCAGGCACGGGGCGTGACATTTATATGAAACCCCAACTAAAACCAACCCTAGAGTAAGGGGGTCGGGATACATATCATATTTTCTTGCATGCATAAATATATTTTTGAATGATTTTATGTGCTTTGGAATTGTGATCTATAGTCTAAAAGGCTTAATTGTGCTTATTGAGTAGGAAGGGCAAATTAGTAATTTTGCTTGAAGTGGAAATAGGGAGATAGCTTGAGAATTAATTAGGAAGAATATTTAGGAGAGAAAATAAGAATAAGAGTTGTTGTGGTTTAATGGTTAGAGCTTTGGAATTAATTTCTAATGTCTTGAGTTCAAATCCCATCATTTAAATTTTAGTATGATTAATTTTATTTTTGTAAAGGGTGGAATATTTTCAGCCTTGCATGCCATAAGAAGAAGTAGGAGTGTTAACCTAGGGGAGACATGAAGGAAATATCTTAATCCTACTCTTGTGCCTTACAAAAATTCTTAAGGGATTCATGCCCTTTTTTGTTCCCTAACTTACCTTAAATTCTTCACCAATTAAGCTTGTTCAATTATCTAAATCCATATTTTAATTCCAGAAAATTTCAGCAAGGTTCTTTGATCTTGGATTTTCGAAAATGCCTCTTTGAGGATAGAATTTTGACTGAAAATGGTGAAGGAGTTAAGGAAGGTTCCCAAGAGAATTAATCTCCATGGTTGAACCTTCAAACTCCACTCCATAAGTGTTCATCTTCTTCATGTAGCAATTTGGAAATTTTCCAGCTTCTTGGTCAATCCAACCTTAAAAAACTTCAGCCATTTTTCTCACTCAAATACTGCCAGAAAAATAACCAATTTGTTCAGCTTGAAAACTGAAACCTTTGGCCAAAAATTGGACTGTACAAAGCTGTGCAAACCAGGAAAAAAATCTTGGACAATTTCGCAACTTAGCAGTCCAAAAACTAAGCTGTTTCTTCTAGTCTTCAAACCAGTAATTCATTCCTGTCTTTCCTCCATAAAGAAGGCTGGAAACCAGCCTTAAAGGACCCTCCAATACTCCTTCAAACCTTCTGCAAGTCGGCTGGAACATTGCAGAAAAATCTGCACAAAAATTCCAGCAAACCATGCGAATGAACAACCAAAAATTCCAGCCTTGCTCCCTCTTCAACCTTGTCCAAAAAACCACTTCAACTTTCTGTGAAAATAACCTTAGTCAGTCATGAACTGAACTTCATCACCCTCCTCCATTGATCTGCATGAAAGAGTGCCATAGCCACTCCTTAAATCACTCCTTCAATCACTACAATCAAGCCTTCAATTGGGATTCAAAATTTCAGCAAATTACTCCATGAAAACTTCCATGGATCAAGCCTCAACCAACCAGAAATTTCCTTCACCATAACACTCAACATTTTGGCCACCCTATAGCTCTTTCAAACCTCATTCATCTCAGCAAAACTTTAGCAAATTCTAGTCGGCCATAGCATCTCCAAGAACCTCTATCAACCAAACAATTCTTACCATATCTTCTACCTTAATTCACTCTCTAAATTACTTCTTTTGAATTTCAAACAACCAGCTTTCCCTCTTCTCCCTAATCTAAAAATTCAATCACCAGAATTCCTCTAACCATTCGGCCAACACCATTCAACAAATTTCGTCCAGCATTCTCTCCATCCTCTCAATTTCTCCAAGAACACCAAGAACACACACCACCATTCTCCAAGCCTAAGACCACCCTAAACACCTCCAATCTCTCCCAAAAACTCCAAATCACGTCTACTCACCCTTTAGAATCCATTTTTGTATTTTATAACATCAAACACTGAAAATAAAATTCTGCTATCGGATAAAAAACCATAATTTTTCTTGAAGATTCAAGAACTCTCTCAAGGTAACCATGAACAATTATGTTCATCTTCTTTCCTCTTCAATCTTTAATATAATATACTAATACTCTCTCTCTCTCTCTCTCTCTCTCTCTCTCTCTCTCTCTTCTTCTTCTTGGCCAAAATGGTTGTTTCAACCATGGCCATTTTTTCTTCTTCCTTCTTGGTCGGATCAAGCCTTCCAAGCGTGTGGATTCTCTTGAAACTTCATCAAGGTAGTCATCAATCGAGTATGTCTCTTTAACTCCCTCCTTAATTCTAAAATCATGTCTCTTAGATGTTGATAGAAAATGATGGAATATGATTGGAGATTGAGTATGTGTTTAGATGAAGGAGTTGAGATTGGAGCATGAGAATGATTTGTCATGGTTGAGTTTTATGATGCTTTGTGGTTTATTGCATGCTTTTCATGTCATGAGTTAGTATGAATGATTAAGCATGATAGAAATTATGTCACCTTTGGTGAATTGCGTTTTATGTTCTTGTATTCTTGTTGAAGCCATGAATATGATTATACTTAGTGAAGTATGGATCATGTGATGGTAGATATAGGTTAAAACCTTTATTCATGAATTGAATGGTTTGTTTATTGGTATTAGAGTTTATGTTCATGATTCTTGTTAGCCATAGGAAAAGTATGATCATAACCTTGTTGATCCTAAACTATTTAAGTTAGTTAATTTTATTATATTAATAAAAATTAATACTATATTTTCTTCCAATGATTTTGAAAACCTTACGAAGATTTGGAATTGTATTGTTATATGAAATAGTGAAATTTTAGTCAAATCAATGATATCTGTTATTAAAAATAAAATATATAAATATTATATATAATAATATTATTAAATAAAGCATTTTATATAAATAATCATAATAGATAAAATATTGATCTTATAAGTCACATATTCAAAAATACTAGTAAAATTTATTTGTTACCGTATGATCAAAATTAATAAAATTTACTATTAATTTTATTTACTAATTATTATTTATCTATTAATTATTAATTAAAAGATTAGTAATAATTTATTATTTTTAATAAAATCATTTAAGACTTATGACCTTTCATCAAATAAACCCTAGTTTATTTATTAATAACAAAGATTTATATTTGAACCTATAGCTTATTAGTAATTATTTAGCGATTCCTAGTTATCTTATTATCAAACTAAATTTATTTTATAAAACCCTTTTATCATCTAGTCTTAAAGTTTGGGACATTAGGATCATGATAGTAGCAAGTTGAGCTAGGATTATTAATGGAAGTGAATTTGGCTTGAGTTTAATTATGGCTTGAATTTACCCCAAGCGGGGTTAGGTCAGCTTTGGAAGATCTTTGAATTAGCTCAAGCAAAGGATCAAGTAAGCTCCTGCATAAAACTTATTTGCTGTAAAAAGGTTACTATGGCAAGCCAAACGCGAAGTGTGTGAACACCCATTTTGTAAAGGCAATTAAGGACTGTTTCCTTTCTTGTTTCAGTCAAACAAATTATTTGAAAATCAACAAGCAGTTTTACTCAAATACCAAACTCTTTCTAAAACCCACGTTGACAAGAACTTTAGAAATCCTAAATTGCTATTTCTAAATAAAATAATATTTTATCAGTTTTCTCCCAAGTGGGACAATCAAATGTTGAGTACTCAATAAGGGTAGGTTAGTAGTACTAGTTTCGAAGAGCAAAAGCAAGTCTTTTGGCAGGAGGCCGCCTCCAGAAGATGAACTCAACTTAGAAAAGCAACAATACTACTTAGTCATGCCGGTCCGAGCTAGCAAGTTTCAGTCATGTAGACTGTGTGTTTCCGGAATGGACAACCGATTTGTTTGGATGTAGAGAATGAGGAGAATCTTACCCGGTAGGCCGTACACCTACCTTTTGTCAGTCTACACAAAGTGTGGCATTCTGACCATTATATGGTTATGGGGCCCAACATGTGGTAACCCATGGCCGCCCATTTGAGTGGTTGTGTTTACTGTGTACTTGTATGGTTTGAAAAAAGAAAAACGCCACTCTTTATTTTAACCTTATTTATTGCTTGCCAGCATTTTTTCTTATGAAATTTTTACAACTCGCATACATGAACTGTTTTACCTGAACACTCAAAACATACATGGACTTACTGAGATTTTTATCATATCACTCTTTTATGCCATGATTTCAGGTCGATCCTGCTGTGGGGATAAGTAGCTAGACTGTTGCCTTCTTGAAGACTATATTATTTATTTTATATGATGCTTTGAGAGATGATAGTGAACAATTTATTTTAGTTTTGTTCTTGAATTTTTGGATTCTAATAATTTTTAATTTCAAAGTATTGTTTTATTTTTGTTGTGTGACCTAGTTATAAAGACCCCTTGTCCTTTAGACGGGGCGACATCCCCGGCCTTGTTGGGCCAAGGTAGTAGAGTGTTACATATGCTATAGTGGTAGTAGCCTAGGTTTCTATTGCATAGTACTTTTAGAAACCACTACTATAAGTTTAATTCTACGTATTCAAAATACGCTTGTGTTATAAAATGAGAAGACTACTCATTAGGTAAAGGTAAGCCATTATATAATTAGAATTTATAACAATAACCTTACCATGATGAGATTCTCATTCTCATCATTTGGTTAAGAACGATAGTTTATATGTTAAGTAACCCATTGTTCATATCTTACTATGAAAGGCTTCCATTCACATGAACTATTTACTTAAACACAATGGGTCTTTTATAATAAAATTGTACACAAAAGTAAAGAAGAATTTACAAATAATTTTTGAGAATCAAATTTTTATTAATACAAATCAAAATTTACATCAGAAATCTAGTCTAAGAGGACATGCATACCAACAATCTCCCACTTGCACTCTAAGACTAAGTGAGTCCATAGGTGCCCACCCATATAGCATCTAAGTGTTCTCAAAAGACTCTCTCAACCAAAGATTTGGTGAAGGGATCTACTAGATTATTCTCCGAGGCAATTTGTTCTACCACAACTTCTAGTCTCTGGATGAAATCTTAGATCAGGTGGTACTTCCTCTCAATATGTTTTTTCTTTTTGTGATTTCTGGGTTTTTTGGATTGTGAGACCGTGCCAGTGTTATTGCAATACATCATAATCAGTCTTTTCATCTGTGACAAGACTCTAAGTTGTAAAAGGAATTTTCGAAGCCAAACTGCTTCCTTGGATGCCTCCGAAGTTACCACATACTCAGCTTCTATGGTTAAGTCAGAAATGTAAGATTGCTTGATACTCCTCTATGAAATGGCTCATCCAGACAAGGTAAAGACATATACGCTAGCGGATTTCCTCTTATCCTTATCCGCCTGGAAGTCTAGGTTTGTGTATCTTGTAAGAACCAAGTCATTAGTCTTGTAAACCAGCGTATAATCTCTCGTACCCTTAAGATACTTGAGAATATACTTTATAGCCTACCAATGAACCTCCCACAGGTTTAACTGATATCTGGTCTAATACAGAGCATGGCGTATATGAGACTTTTCACAACTGAAGCATAGGGAATCCTACTCATTCTATCTTTTTCTTCTTATGACATTGGACAGTCTTTTGAAGAAAAAGATAATCCATGTCTATAAGGGATAAACACTACCTTGTATGAGTCTATGTTGAACTTGGTCAGCATTTTGTCAATATATGTAGCTTGGGATAACCCTAACATTCTTTGCTTCCTATTTTTAAGAAGCATTATTTGAGAATATAGCTAGTTTCTCCAAAGTCCTTTATACTAAATTGACTTGATAGTCAAACCTTAGTAGATGACAGTGTCCTTACATCATTTCCAATAAGTAGAATGTCATCCATATATAGTACAAGAAAAACTACGTTTATGCCTTCTAATTTCCTATACACACATGGTTCATCCTTATTTTGAATAAAACTATAAGATTTTATATTCTTATCGAAATGAATGTTCCATACTCTGGATGCCTAGTTAAGTTCATAAATAGATTTCTTATATACTCCTGGCCTTCAGCAATAAAGTCTTTCAGTTGAAACATATAGAAGCCTTCACTAAGATGGCTATTTAAAAATGCCGTATTGATATTCTTTTGCCATATCTCATAGTTATAATAACATGCGATAGTAAAAAGAATATGGATGGACTTAAGCATGGCTATCCGAGAAAAGGTTTCCTTATAATCGATACCTTCTTTTTTACTATACTCTTTCGCTACAACCTTAGCTTTGAAGGTTTCTACCTTCCCATCTGCTCCCCTATTCCTTTTGTATACCTACTTAAACCCAATGGGTTTTATCCCTTCAAGTAAAACTACAAGGTCCCAAACCTAATTGAAGTACATAGATTCAATCTCGGCTTTCATTGCTTCATGACAAAGGTTTGCATTGGCATCATCAATAGCCTCCTCGTATCTAGTGGGATCTTATTCTTGATAGTTAGAGACTAGGTCAAATGCCTCTCTAGTCCATCTTTTTAGAACTCTAGATACTCTCTCACTATGATGAGGCTCTGTCTGTACAGATTCCTAAGGCTATGCCTCTTCTTATTTTATAATCGGGTTAAAAGAAGTTGTTCAAAAAATAACCTCTCCTAGGGTTCCAACATTGTTGAACCTTTAGTAGATATGCTTTGATTATCCTCCAAGTATCTAACATTATGACTCATAAGTACTTTTTCCTCCTTGAGATAATAAAGGTAACTACCCTTTATACCTTTTGGATACCCAACAAAATAGTATAATTCTGATTTTGGTTCTGACTTGTCTCCCTTATGTTACTGTTGTGCCCTAGAGGCAATCACTTGTACATTGTATATGACACATTTTATTTTATAAAATGTATTATTTATCTTATAGTTTCTTTTGTTTACTTTAAGTAATATAACTGTTCGATAAAGTCCCTACTACAACACTGTGTTAAGGAAATCATGATAGAGATCATGATATGAGATTCCTACTACACTGGATGGTGTTAGTATTTAAATAGTCCCTAGTCGTAGTATTAATGAGACAGGAAATCATTAATGCGTTAAGACTAGCATGTGTTAGACTTCTTGATTTGATCAGGCGATAGTTCTTATATCCATGAGTATTGAGATACTCAAAGTTAACACATGGCTGCTTGTTAATGAAACAAGTTCATTGGATGGCCTAACTTTGAGATAATCACATGGATAATTATTTAGTACCAGTGATATAATCTCAATATAGCAAACGTGCAAGTATCCTTAGACTTGAGATCTCCAAGGTACTTTGGTTGCTGAGCTTTGTACTTTGATTCCAATCTCCGGAGCTCGATCGAGGGCCGCCTATGGGATGGATATTAGGTACATTGTGAGGTAAATGAAAGTAGTTGAGAGGGTCAATAAAGGATTTACCACTCCTAATAGTAGAGGCGAAAATCTCATAGCCACTTGTAGGAATTACTACTCGAAAAGTCCTTGACCAAGGCGATTGTGTATTGGAAACAGTTCCAATTGATACACATCTAGAGTAGTGGGTTCCTGGTACAAGTACTATTGTATTCGGGCCAGAATGAATTCTGGAGGGAGTTGGCACTAATTCCGTATTTCAAACCGAATGAGATATTGTATGGTAAAAGGAGTTAATTGCACTGAAGTTTGTTATTGAAGGGGTTCATGTCAAGCCACTTGACTTCCTGGACTCTTGGGTGGTCATGATATGTTGCTAGATACTGCTCATGATCTGGGAATATGTATTTATTAATTGATGAATTAATAAATTATTAATTCATCAATTAATAAACCCATATTCCCATATCATGAGCGATATCTAGGATAATTAGAATTAATATGATTAATTCTAATTAATTATGGATTATTAATCTCAAAGACGTTTGGATTAATTCATGTTCACTACCAATTGACTAGGAACCTAATAGGTCACACACAATAGAGGATTATATACTCAAGATGTTATTTGATAACATAGTGGGGTTGACTGAGAGAAAGAGAAGTTGTAGTGGACAAATTATAATTAGTTATAATTTGTAGTCCAAGTTGTAATTGTGAGAATTTAATGTTTCCAATTACAATTAGGAAATTTTAATTGTTTTAGAATTTCAGTTTTTCAGTGGATTTTGCAACATATATTGGATATGCTCGAAACCCTAATCTAAGAGTGATTAACACATGAAATACACAGCCACAATTGTCTTCTTCTTCTTCTTCTTCTTTTCTCTCTCTCTCTCTCTCTCTCTCTCTCTCTCTCTCTCTCTCTCTCTCTCTCTCTCATTTTGCTAAAAATGAAAACAGCCCTAGCCGCCATCTTTTTCTGCTAGCACAGAAAATTTTAGTTCTTGAGTATTCCTCTGTGTGAATTACTATTAAAGATAATCACACACTATAATTATAGTGGTTAGACGTTCAACTCACGTGGAGGTTGATCATGAGGATTGCTAGATAGCGCATCGACTTGAAGAAGAAATTTTGTTCTTCAGATGATCAAACAAAGGTTAAAAGCTGTTACCTTTATTATCATTATGTCTTGTTTTCCACACATATACAGGTCCTGGGAAGATATCTTGTTTTATTTTTTGCTGCACCGTATACGATACGAGCCTGAGATACCCAACACCTTGATCAGTACATAAGTTGGACAATCCCATGTTTTGAGATGATTTAGACTTGGTTTATGCCTAACCACATCTCATAGAGCATCCTACGTACTGATTTGGAGGGCAATAAGTTCAAAATATATACCGTTATTTCTAGGGTATATCCCCAAAAAAGACACTGAAATTGTAGCATGAGACATCAGGCTTCGGACTATATCCATTAATATCTTATTCCTTCTCTTAGCTACTCTATTCTGCTCGGGTGTTCCTAGTGCAAAGAATTTGAATACTATCCCATGATGTACCATGTAATCCTTGAATTACCAAGGAGGTACTCTTCATCACGATTAGATCGTAAGGTCTTAATTAGTTTACTTATCCGACGCTCCATTTCAATCTTAAACTCTTTGAACTTGTTAAAAGAGTCAGACTTGCGTCTCATCAGGTAAACATAACTATACCTAGTACAATCATCTGTGAAGGTAATGAAGCACTCAAACTCCCCTTTTGTTAGTGTAGACAAAGGACCACACACATCAGTGTGAACAAGACTCAATGTCTTTTTAGCTCTATCTGCCTTTTGGGTAAAGGACCTTTTGGTCATTTTTCCCATAAGATAGATTCACACTGATGCTAACTTTCCAATCTCAATGAGCCCAAATACCCATCATGAATTCATCTCTGAATCCTAGTTAAGTTAGTATGACCTAACCTTATATTCTAAAGATGTGCATCATTGACATTGGTCTTTCTCTTCTTATTTAAAGTTTTAGATTGAGTGTTGTTTAATTGATTGTTAATAGGATTAATAAAGAATAGATTTTCATACATGTGCCCAATATATAAAACTTCTTCATTTCTACTGATAGTTATACTAGAATGGAAAGAAATAGAATATCCTTGATTTATTAGTTTTACAACTAAAACCAAATTTTGTCCAAAACCAGGAACAAATAAAACATCATTCAATATAATTATTCTATTAGAATCAAAAGCATGTTCCAGTTCTCCCACTACAAGGGCCCAAACTTGTGCTCTATTTCTCACACGTAGTCTATGTTCACCTTTTGGAGTCTTCTAATCTTTCTAAATCCCTGTAATGAGTTACATATATGATCAGTGGCTCCTGAATCAATAATCCAAGTAAAAGTTGATCCAACTATTGATGTAGACTCTAGATAGTAAATATTACCTGTGGAGTTTTTCTTAGCTTGAAGATCTAGACACTCTTTTTTCCATTGTCTCTTCTTCCTATATTTGAACCATTTGCCCTTAGGTTTATCTTTGGGCTGGGACTTGGGCTGGTGCACTGCATTACGCTTCTTCTTCTTGAACTTTCTGGTCTTGGGCCTAGTTTTTGAAGAAGAAGCCATCATAGCCCTTGCTTGTAGCTTCATGACCTTTTCCACCACCTAGAGTTCTTTTATTAGCTCAGTTAAACTCATATTTAATTTGTTCATGTTATAGTTCAACTTGAACTGAATAAAAGAGCCCGACAAAGATTCGAGAACCATGTCCACTTGGCTCTCGAAGTCAATGACTGTCCCCAAGACTTCAGCTTCCTCAAAAGTAATAATCATTTTAAGCATATGTTCTCTGACTGATGTTCCCTCAGCCATCTTGGTGTTTATGATTGTTTGAAGAGCCTCATGCCTTCTAAGCCAACTCTTGTCCGCTAACATCGTGGCTAGTGATGTACTAATATCGTACGTAGTTGCTATGTGCTCATGTTTGGATTGGAGTACAATAGACATGGAGGCTAACATATAGCATTGCGCTATCTTATTAGCATTTTTTCATGCCTTCTCAGCCTCTCGCTCCTCATCGGTAGAACCCTTTCTAATCACAGGACATGTTTCATAGAGGATATACTTATACTCTTTGGTTGTGAGTATTATGTCCAAGTTCCTTTTTCAATCCACATAATTGGGACACGTTTGTTTATTCTCATGGAGAATAATGGCTAAGAGACTGAAAGAACCTCCAACAACTAGTTTTGAAAGTTTTGAAAATAAAAGAAATTCTCAGCTTTGTGGAAAACATAATTTTTTGCACTTTATCCTCATATTAATCTGATAATAGTTAACCCCATCACTATTATCTTTAATATGATTGATTTGGCTCTTAAGAAAACTAACATAGCTTCTTGGGAATATTAACAGTTTCCTAAGTTAAGTGTGCTAACCACCACAAATTAATTTTCCTTCTAAGTAATGATCTAAAAGATCACTTCATCGAGGGGATGATTGTTTCT
The DNA here is from genome assembly GCA_026120185.1 of Voacanga thouarsii. Taxonomy (NCBI): domain Eukaryota; kingdom Viridiplantae; phylum Streptophyta; class Magnoliopsida; order Gentianales; family Apocynaceae; genus Voacanga; species Voacanga thouarsii. The sequence continues at coordinate 118,401 of JANUWF010001547.1, read as the reverse complement.
TCTCATTCCCATGGACATGCCTCGCACTATAACCTTCAACATGGGCTGGCCGATCATAGTACGTGTCTTGGGTTGTTAATTACATGCTTCCATTAGTTCTAGATCATTGTGGCATCTCTATCCTTTACGGGTTCACTCCAAGAGTGACGAGAGGAGACCCACGATCTTTAATGAGAATCGTGATAGAAGCCGTGTGTTATTAGAATCCTTCTCCTACTTAGTTTTTAAATAAGGGTTTTCTTAGAAAAATATCATTTGAAAAGTTTCAATTAAGTTCTCTTTTAACTTAAAATAAAAATATCTAAATCTATAAAAATTTATATGTTAAGGTCTATACCCTTTGAGAAAATTTTCCTTGGATTAATTTTTATTTAAGTTAAAAACTTAATAATTTCAAAAATTTCCATTAAAACTTTTCAGAAATTTTGATCTCAATTTTTTTTTATTTGACCAAAAATAATTTTTCTTTGTGAAAATAAATTAAAAAAAACCATTTTAACTTACAAAAATTTCTAAATCCAAAATATTTTTTATGTCAAGGATAAAAACTTTAAGAAAATAACCAATGATTAATTTTTGTTTAAGTTAAAATTAACCATTTAATTAAAGAAAAATATTTTTCCTTGTCAAATAAAATTTTCCAAATACTTTGGTCTTTGAGAAAATGTGCACATAAGAATTAAAACAAATAGCATGCTAGAAAACAGTAAATATTTTCATACTTTTCTATTTTTAAACTTAAGTGACCAAAGAATAGAATTAAACACATTAATTAAATTAATTATTAGTCTTATTTAATCCTAAAAATCTTTTACTATTATTTTTTGTGCAAAATATTAAAAAAATATTAAGTATTGCCAAAATAATAACTTCACCTAGTATAGGACCAAAAACCAAAAAGAAATTACCCAAGAATTACAAGAAAAAAGGTAAATAAAATATTTTTTTATCCTACTCTTGTGCACTCGCCATACTGGATTATGGCCCATGGAAAGATCCATGGACCATGACCTGTGGGTGGGTGCCTGCAACCCATGGGCTACCCTTGTCTAGAACACAGTCACTATTCTGACTGCATCCAGTATGCGTTAATTCTTGCCGAGCCGAGGAGGTGCTCGGGCCTAGCTAAGCCTGCAAACTACGGCTGGGCCTAGGTGCTTGCCTTGGCTCCAGGCAGTCTGAGCCGCGCCTCGACTTGGCTCGATAGCGGCTCATCATCTTCTTTTTTTTTTCTATGCGATTTCTGTCCAGAAGACGTCTGCACTTCATCTCGCAACTTCCTCAATGGGCTTTCTTGTTATAAATTTTCATCAAAAACAAAAACCATATCCACTTATACCCTTTAAAATCAGGTTTACACGCTTTGCAATGGAAAATATTAAATTTACATTGTTTCCTAAACCTCAACCGTGAGGTGTACAGAGCTTCTACTCATACCAAAATAGCGCAGGTTCATAGGCATTTAATCAAACAATTATTTTGCCAATTTTATTAACTAACATGTATGCTTCCTAGGCCATTCAAAGCTTCACTCTCTGATACAAATTAAAGCTTGAAAAATAAAAACTGAAGCATGCATACAAAGAACAAAAACAAAAATGCACAGAACATAGAGGAAAGGTGTTTAAGTTTATACCTATGTGCGTTAATTTTTCCTTTGGCACTGATGGATTCGAGTGAACAACTAGGACGCTAGCTACACTTGTAGAATCTTCTGGTTGAAATCCTGCTATGCGTCTGCTACGTCTCGCTTGCATGAACGCCAACTCCTTTTGAGAACTCAGAATATTCTACTGCCCTAAGCTTTTTAGTGAAACAATATGAGCGAGAAAAATCAGTCTTTATCTCTCTCAGATCACTGTTATTAAATAATAGAACCAAGAAGAACAACCAGAAAGGCTTGTGGGATTTTTTCTTTGTTCACAAACATGTGTGTCCTATGAAAATTGAAAACACAGGGCCAGTATATTTGATAACATAACACTGGAGTTTTAATATTTCAAAACATGTGGAAGTTATCAACAAAAGACGTTTGGCTTACCCCCAAACTCTTTTGTTCCGTGAAATTAAAAAAAAAAAAAACCTTTTTGTCCAGGCTATTAGGCCAATAATTATTTTTATTATTTTTTCTTGGACCCAATGAGCCCAAAATAATAAACATTCATTATTTATTTTCTGGGCTTGAAAAAAATAATCTAATGAATAATTAATGAGCAAAAATAAACTAAAATAATTATTTAAGATTTTTTATCTAGTTTAGATCCAGGTTAATTTTTTAATTATTCAATCTGGGCTTAGGCTCTGAATAACTAATTAACTAATTAAACTAGATAATAAATTTAATTTAATTTCTTTCCTTCTTTTATTTTATTCCAGTCCAATAATAAAATAGACTTTCTGAATAAAATAAAATCCTTTCTAAACTGGGACCATTTCCTCACTCCAAAAATAATTAGGACTTACGGACTATTTCGAGAACAAAAAAGACACATCACCTTAGTTACTAAAATAACAAAAATACCCTTATTATATAAATAGCAATGATGTGTTTGAATTTGGGTATAAAAATTAAATAAAAATAAGCACATTTCCAATCAAGTTTAACTTAAAATGTTAACCCCAAATTACACATATGAGCAAACGCACTCATCATCAAGTATAGCATAAGGTTTAAAACGAGTGTCGATCCTCAAAGAGCAAGTATGTCTTAATCACTTTTTTTTTCATTATTTAACCGACTCAATAAAGTGAAAAAGAATAAAATTAAAAATAAAATAAAAGAATATATACATGTCAAGGATAGATTATGTAACTCAAACCATTATTTTGACAAACATGACCTTAAAGTACCCAATCTATATCATAACTAATCATTCTCTTGGCATCATAAAGGATTAAGATAGATCCACTTCTTTTCCAATCCATGAAATCACTATCTTCTAAACAAATTAGCATCACATATCTTGTCTCAACTAATTCACCCAAAAGATATATTAAACACAATCCTTAATTAAATTTTCATATCCTGGCAAATTTAAAACATGAAATTAACCAATGAATCCATATCCTAGCAGACATCAATTAACCTTTAATTACCCAATTCTTAGCAATTAACCCCTTTTCCAAGCAAGTTAAGAGACAACAAATATGAAATTAATGGATTGAGACCACTATCAACCCATTTTCCTAGCAAGTTAATAGAAGAAGTAACAAATTAATCTCGTAATCAATATAAGTAATTAAATACCAAGAATAATAATCAATTAATCAAAAGATCAAAGTAACTTTAAAAATCATAAACACCGAAAACAATGTCAAATTACAATAAAACAATTAATACATCATTGTTCAAGAAAAGATAACAAAGTTAAAAGAAAGCACTCATAGACAAGCTTCCTTCTTCTTTCTTCGTAGACCCTCTTATACAATCCTCCTTGATCTGATAAATTCCTTCTTGATTTTGAGTGATTTGTGTTTTGCTCCATGAATTCATTCATTTGACTTGTGTTTTCCTTCTATTTATAGGCTTTAGAAGTGCCTAAATTCGTCTTTCTAGGGTTTCTGGCCGAAAAAAAGTAGAAAAATACTAAAACTCTGAAAATTACCAAAAATGCACACGAAAATCGAGGCACCACCTCTGCACCAATGCACAACCAGCGCCGCATGTCCTGCCTAGGGCCGGCGCTGGTTGTGTTCTATCTTTTTATCCATTCGCCAATTTTTTCTTGATTTTTGTGCCAATTCTTTCAAATTGCAGCCGGCGCCGCCTTTGAGCTCCCAACTGGCACCGGCTGTGTTCTATTCAGCTCCTGTTTTACCAATTTTTCATCGCCTCGAAGTGCATGCCCATAGTACGTGGCCGGCACCGCCTCTCTTGTCCTGGCCAGTGCCGCCTCTAGTCTGTTTAACGGCGATTTTACCTTATTTTACCTCTAAAATCTGACATAATGTACAAAATATCTTTTCAAGGGTAAAATCTCAAATGTGAAGAAATATGACCAGTTATTGCACAAAATCTATCACAAAACGATTTCAAATAACTAGAAAATATATTACTAATTTAGGCTCTATTACATTCCCTCACACTTAGCTCTTTGCTTGTCCTCAAGCAAAGTATCAAAGAAAAGTAGAAAAACACAAGTTTTCGCAAAATCACTCAATCAATTTCAAAAGAATATTTCCAATGCTTTCTTTATTTAAGACAACAAAACATATGCTACTATACCTTTCATAATAATTGCAAGACTTGTGTAAGTGAAGAATGACTAGTAGAACTATCCCAACCCTTAACATCGTTCTCAAACCATTAGAAAGAATTTATTTCAACAAAAATATGCATTCCATAAGCTTACATTTCATATACTCTCTCCACTAATCCAAGACATATCATGATTCTACTTAGGTCAAGTAGGACTTTTAAGCTTGTAATGTAAGGCTAAAGGGTTTGTAATGTAGTTGTCAAATGAAGGATATAGGAAAATAAAATATCAAAGAATATGAGAGCTTGCAAGAAAAGGATAAACAAAATGTACCAATAGATTCCAAACTTTTCTTGCTCTCCTATCCCAGAACCAATAAAAAACTCATAACCTTGTATAGTAATCATATCACAATTTAAGCAAATCTTGCATTCTTTTAATCAATAGTCCTCAACTCATCAATCATTTTGCACAAGGTCATTAAAATTTCAACAATTCTTATTCCAACTTAACCACATTCTTCATGTGCTCTTCTTTTCTTTTTCTTTCAGCTTTTCTTTTCTTTCTCTCTTCTTTTCAAATGCTGCTTTTGTTTGTTTCTTAGTCTTTTTCTTTCAACATTTTCTAGCTGCTTTTTTTTTTCTTTTCTCCTTTCACAATTCCAACTTAACACATGATGCATGACTGAAAGTAACAAGTCATGACATTTACATAAGCATTTTCGCTCACAATTCTTTTACTTGTACTTTTATCCGTCAAGAGCAATCAAATATTTGGAAAGTAAATCAAACTCTCAGAAAGAAGTAATGGACAAAGAATGATAACGGGTTTTAAAAAAGAAATTAAAAATTTAGGCTCAAAATAGGCACTAGGGATAATATCAAATAGGTAGGCTTGAAAAGCTCAAACTATCTAAAGAAGGCCTATTACCGTCATCTCCAAGTTAAATTATGAATGTCTTTCTTATTTCGCCTCGAAAGGTATTCAAGTAAGTTCTGGAATGCTCAATGAATTTCAGCAGAAAAAATAGGTTTAAGAACAATGTAAAGCATTTGATCAAGAACTACTTAGTCCAAGTGCGTACAAAAAGTCATGCATAAGCCACAAATAATATAGAACATATGCTCTATGATCTAGCACAAAGATATGCATTAAAAATACATCTTGAAAGCTAAAAAAAATCAAAAAAATTGTAAAATTTGATCAAAAGGTTCAAAGAAAAGAATTTCAAGAAGAATGAAGCATAGAAAAATCCCCATTCTAATCACTCCCTCACATTTAAACTAGACATTGTCCTCAATGGCCAAACAAAAAGAGCAAGGAAATATTGCCACGGGACCAAAAATAAAGGGGAAAAGAGAAGAAAGAAAATACTTTTATTTCATTGTGCATTCTCCTACAAAAGAGTTAAATTCCAGCAGAAATGAGCATTGTTGAAGTACCTAGAAAGAAAAATATACAAAAGAAACACACCAAAGCATAAAAACTTAAAAAGAAAAATAAGCAAAAAGTAAAGAAAATACTACAAAAAAGAAAAGTACACGAAATAACTAGAAAAGTCATAAAAATATAAAGAAAAAAAAGAAATCATCTCAATCCTCCCCATCATCATCATCATCATCATGAGCTAAAGTGCCATCACCTCCATGCGGTCCCAAAAAATGCTGCATCCACTGAGCCCATTACTGCTCCTGAATCGTCTGCCTCTGGGCAATGTCATCAATGGCGTCTCGCATGTGTAGCAACATCTCTGTCTACTAAGCTAACTATCCCATCACTGCGGTCACAAAATTAGTTCTTAGTTGGGACTGTGAACTATTAGCTCATGCTCGCGATGGTGGTGGTGGGTGCTACTCCTCCACAGGTGGTGGCCAAACTTAGCTAGGATATTGTACCTCATAGGCAGTTAGGCGTTTCTTCATGTCCTGACTATATTTGTATCCACAGCTCATCAATGTTTGCTCCGTGGCCAGGTCGTGCTCAGTGGTAGTCTTAGTTAATTCTCCCTCAGTACTAATACCAAAATCTCTCAGAATTTTCATGATTACTAGAGGGAAGACGAAGACTTTGGTAGAGAGACGATGATGAATCACATCCCTAATAGATTGTATGATCAATGGGGCAAGAGGGATAGGCTGAGTGGTCATCATCCTATGCAAGATGTATATATCAATAGTGCATGCCTTATTGAATCCACTGGCTCGGGGTATGACATTAAAAGCAAACATGTATACTAGAGCCCGAAAGTTGGCATCAAGATTATTGTTAGAATAGAAGCTGTTAGCTTGGAAAGCATTTCTCTTGCGCAGCCCTATAGTAGCTCTAGTTCCACTGGCATCCCAATTAGGGTCAGAAAGAATCTTTTGATGATTAGTATCTATCCCTAGCCAAGAAACATAATCATACACATGGAGAAGAATAGCTAAATGGTTTCGTGTGATGATAATGGGGATTTCTTTCACTCGTGTCTCAATGTGTGGAAGACGGTTATTGTCCGTTACAACCATGTTGGCATAGAATTCATTTACGAGCACTGGACAATAATCCCCTTAAGCTGTACTATAGGTTCCCACCCTAGCCTCCTAAACATCATTCCTAGTTTAAGGACACAGTCTAAGGTAGGTGCAAAGGTACTCTCCACAATAATCTTATTTGCGGCCCTCCTATTGTATCACTCCTCACATGATGGATCAATGAAATGAGCTGGCCTGAGAAATAGGGGGTCTATAGACGAAGGGGCTGATGAAGAAGAAGCTCTAGCCCTTTTGGATTATTGGTCCCGTGCTCTAGACATATTGGAAAGGAGATAGTAATGAAGATAGAAGTATAAGGAATGGGCAGCTCAAAGATTTCAAAAGAATATAATCTCCCCTTTTTCAAACACAATGTACAACACCACACTCAACTCTCAACTAGCTCACACCACAATTCCCCAAACTCCTTAAAGTATACCAACACAATAACCAATTCAACCTTCGCCAATCAATCCACCACAATTTTCACACAACCTGCAAGAATAAGCATAATATCTCACTGGAAAGCGTACATGTGCTTAACAAACCCAATGTATCTAGATGCTCATAACATGACCATGTGAATTATGGAATCATCATGGTATTATAGTGATCAAGTGTAATATAATTCAAGGCCAATGTACAACTAGTTACTCAATCATCATAATAGCTATAATTATACCGTTAAGTGAATACACAAACTCCCTAACAATCATGTGAATGAATAAAGTTCACAAGAATCATCAACTCATAATATATCCAATGTCATAAAGCTCACAAATTAATTCACAATGCAAGAGAACATTAAATATCCTAAATTTTGGCAAAAAATATACCTAAAATTAGAAAATTTTACCTACAACATTTTAACCGTGGGAATTCAAGAAAAAACATACCTTTATGTTCTCCTATGCATGGGCAAACAAAAGATACATCCTTTTTTTCAGAAATCAAAGCTCTTTGAAAGCAGATTGAAGATTGGATTTTTGTGAAAAACGAAAGATTTAGAAGATTTTGATCCATAGAATAAACAAAATGATGATAGATCGAAGTGTTTGGAAGGTAAAAAATCAAATCTTGAAAGGTGTAGGATGTGGAGCCGGCAAGGGTTAGAGAGAACTTGAGAGGGAGTTGGAGAGTTTGAAAGAAGAAATGGCCAAATTGGCCTATTTTGAATGCCTCTTGCGATAAGAGCTGGCGCCGGTTCTAGTTTGTCTGGGCTTCGAGAAAGATTTTTTTTTTCGAAAAATGAACTCAAAATCATGAACACATAGCAGTGATAGATAATGCAATTCAATTCATGAAGAAATAAATAAAAATGAACAAAATAAAGAAAATAAAAAAATTGTTCCAAATCGCAAAAACTTAAAGCAAGAAAGACTTCAATGTTCTCCATGGCCTTGATCACGTGGATTTTATTCGGTGTTCCCTGGTAATGTCCCTGCTTGACGAATCCCAAGTAATTTAGCCAGTTGGCTAATTTGGCTCTCCAAGTTGCGTATGAAGGCTTCTAAGTTCCTTGTTGTAGCATCAATCCCTTGGAACTTAGTCTCTGTTGTACTTACCAATTGGCTAATCAATTTTTCCAATGGTGGCTTGGAAGGTATTAAATTGTTGTTCAAAGGAGGTTGATTCCTTTGATTGCTCCCAAAGTAGAAAGAGCCCTGCCTAGGTTGGTTTGTATTGCTCAAAGAGAAGTTAGGGTGATTTCTCCAACTAGGATTGTAAGTAGAGCTATAGGGATTGTTATCTGGACGGCCATTACCTGCAAAGGCTGCTTGTTCTGTGGTTTCATGGAGTGAATCCATATTTTGGCACTCATGATTTGGGTGCCTTTCTCACAGAATTCACAAATTACTTTTAGCACTTGGCCTTAAGGCATCACCATTTGTTCCATCTTTTGAGTTAAAGCTTTCACCTTAGCTTCCAAAACTGCCACAGCATCCACTTTGTGCACTCCTTGCACACGAGCTCTAGACCTTGCACTTCCCCAAGAATAGTTATTAGAAGTTAAATTTTCAATGAGATCGAATACCTGTTCCGAAATCTTATAATTGATGAAATCCCCTGCAGAAGAGTCCACCACTTGTCGTGTTGCAAACGTAAGGCTATTAGAAAAGATGAGCATCTGCATTCCTAGCTCAAATCCGTAGTGCGGACACTTTCTCAACATCTCCTGAACTTCTTCCTTTCATACAAAGGTTTAGAATCTAATTGTTGGAAGGTAAAAATTTCGTTTTTGAGTTTGGATGTCCTAGCTAGAGGAAAATATTTGGCAAGAAATTTTTCAGCTAGGGTATTCCAAGTGGTGATGGAACCTGTGGGTAAATACTTTAACCAGGATTTGGCTCGATCTCTCAAAGAAAAAGGAAAAAGTCTTAGTTTTATGGCATCTTCGAAATACCATTCATCTTAAATGTATCGCAAATTTCAAGGAAACTAGCTAGGTGGGCATTGGGATCTTCTTCAGGTAGCCCATCAAATAGGACCATATTTTGGACTATCTTAAAGATATTGGACTTTATTTCGAAATTATTCACATCCACCCTTGGTCTAGTGATACTCGAGCCCATGTCCGAGATTGCAAGTTTCACAAAATCATTCATGACCCTCCTGTTGTTTCCAGCATTGTTGCTTTGAGCACCATCCATGTCTGCGAGTAAGTTCCTTTTGATTGTCCGGCAAATTTTTGACAATGTCTTTTCGATTTCAGGATCAAAATCTATTATATCGTCTTGAGATTGTCAGGTCATGTACAAAGGCTAACACCTAGATAGGACAAGAAAAAAGTCAGATAACAGAATTCACAATTTAAACAAAATTAAAAGAACAAATTAGTCAATTAAACATCACTTAAGTTAGTAAATTATATTACAAAGATACACAAGATACAAAAGATGGCACCTTTTTGTAAAACGAACAATTGTATAAATTTACATATTTACATATTTACATGGTTAAATCAACAAAATCCAAGCTTTCATGATATTGTTCCCTAGTAACGGTGCCAAAAACTTGATATATTTGAATTTGGGTATAAAAATCATATAAAAATAAGTACATTCCCAATCAAGTTTAACTTAAAACATTAATCCTAAATTAGACAATGAGCAAGCGTACTCATCATTAAGCATCGCATAAGGTTTAAAACGAGTGTTGATCCTCAAGGAATAAGTATGCCTTAATCACTTTTCTTTCATTATTTAACCAACTCAATAAAGTGAAAAAGAATAAAAATAAAAATAAAATAAAAGAATATATACATGTTAAGGATAGAGAATTATGTAACTCAAACTATTTTTTTGACAAACATGACCTTAAAGTTCCTAATCATTATCATAACTAATCATTCTCTTGGCATCATGAAGGATTAAGATAGATCCATTTCTTTTCCAATCCATGACATCACTATCTTGTAGACAAATTAGCATCACATATCCTGTCTCAACTAATTCACCCAAAAGATACATTAAACACAATCATTGATTAAATTTCCATATCCTGAAAAATTTAAGATATGAAATTAACCAATGAATTCATATCCTGGCAGACATCAATTAACCTTTAATTACCCAATTCTTAGCAATTAACCCATTTCCCAACAAGTTAATAGAAGAAGCAACAAATTAATCTCGTAATCAGTATAAGTAATTAAATACCAAGAATAATAATCACTTAATCAAAAGATCAAAATAACTCTAAAAATCATAAATACTGAAAACAATGTCAAATTACAATAAAAAAAAACAAAGTTAAAAGAAAGCACTCATAGACATGCCTCATTCTTCTTTCTTCGTAGACCCTCTTGTACAATCCTCCTTGATCTAATGAATTCCTTCTTGATTTTGAGTGATTTGTGTTTTGCTCCATGAATTCATTCCTTTAACTTGTGTTTTTCCTCTATTTATAGGCTTTAGAAGTCCCTAAATTCGTCCCTCTAGGGTTTCTGGCCAAATAAAAGTAGGAAAATACTAAAACTCTGAAAATTGCCAAAAAGGCGCATGAAAATTGAGGCACCGCCTCTGTACCAGTGCATAGTGATGCATTCAGACTTGGGTATAAAAATCATACAAAACTAAGCACATTCCCAATCAAGTTCAAATTAAAATGTTAAACCCAAATCACACATATGAGCAAGCGTACTCATCATTAACTGAGCATAGGGTTACAACAAGTGTCGATCCTCAAGAAACAAGTAGACATTAATTACCCTTCTTTCATTGTTTATCCGACTCGACAATGTGAAAAACAAATTAAAAAAATTAAAAAGAAAATAAAAAATATATATATGTATATGTCAAGGATGTAGATTTATGCAACTCAAGCCATTGTTTAGACAAACATGATCTTAAAGAATTTAACCATTATCATAACCAATCATTCTCTTAGCACCATGAAGGATGAAGGTAGACTCACTTTGATGGTCAATCCATGAAATCACTATCTCCTAGATAAATTAGAATCACTTAGTTCGTCTCAACTAATTCATCCAAAAGACGCATTAAACACAGTCCTTAATTAAATTCCCTTGGTCTCGGTGAATTTAGAACATGAAATTAATTAATGAACCCTTGGTCTCGGAAGACATCAATAATCTTCAATTACTAGTTCTTAAACAATCAACCCCCTTTGGTCCAGCAAGTCAATTGCCAACAGAATATGAAAATAATAAATCAAACACCCATCAACCCCCTTTGGTCCAGCAAGTCAATGGATAGAATCAACTAACTAATCTCGTAATAAGCATAAGTAATTGAATGCCAAGAATAATAACCAATTAATTAAAAGATCAAATAACTCTAGAAATCATGAATATATCTAAAACAATGTCGAATTACAATAGAACAATTAACATATCATTGTCAAGAAAAAGAAAACAAAGTAAAAGAAAGAACTCATAGACAAGCCTCATTCTTCTTCCTTTGAAAACCTTCTTGTACAACCCTCCTTAAACTATTAATCTCGAGAAAAAATTGGTGATGAACTCAAAAATAAATCTAAGTCCCTATATTGTGCACACACCCCTTTTCTAGGGTAAATTGGCATTTATTTATAGGCTTACAAAGTTCCTAAAAGAGTCCTAAATAAAAAAGAAGTAATTACCTAAAGAAAATCAAAACCAAAAAGAAATAAAAATTGCTAAATAAAAGTCTAAGAAAAACCTAAATAAAACTTAAATAATCAACCGCCTTTGACTTTGACCGTGAGATTGAATTGGCGAATTTAACTTCAATTTGGCTTCTTGATTTCGGTTTTGTCATTTTATGCTGGAGTTTGCAATTTGTGTTGCTGAATTGAAATTGTTGACTTGATTGTTGATTCGGCTTCCAATTTGAAGCCGAAGAAAATCTGCTGAAGCCACCTAATTTGCTGATCAAAATCCATTCTTTCTTGTCGCAGCGGCTTAATTGAGACGTTTCCCTTGCCTTGGCTCAATTGAGCCGCAAACCATCACAATCCACCGAAAATTGCTGCTTCTTTTGCTTTCTTTCTTATTTCAGCTACTGCTTGACATTGTTGACTTTTCTTTTCACCGAAATTGTTTGTTTGCTGCAATTGTCTTTTTCTTGTTATTGGCTCAATTGAGCCACGAAGCTAATTGCTTCTTTTTCCTTCCAACATCAATTTCCAATTGCATTCCACTGTTTCTTCAATTTCTTTTGTCCACCAGTATCTAACCGGCGCCGGCTGTCCTTTACAGGGGTGGCGCCGCCTCTGTTCTATTATTTGATATCTTTGTCTTATTTTACCCCTAAAATCTGAAATAATATACAAAATACTTTTCCAATGGTAAAATCTCAAATATGAAGGAATATGACTAATTATTTCACAAAATAATATCAAATAACTACGAAAAATATGACTAATTTAGACCCTATCACATAGTCGGCGCCGCCTGTCCTGCCTAGGGCCGACGCCGGTTGTGTTCTGTCTTTCTATCTGTTCGTCAATTTTTTCTTAATTTTTGTGCCAATTCTTTCAAATTACAGTCGGCGCCGCCTTTGAGCTCCCAACAAGTGCTGGTTATGTTCTGTTCAACTCCTATTTCGCTGATTTTTTATTACCTTGAAGTGCGTGTTAGCAGCACGTGGCCTACGCCGCCTCTCCTGTCCTGGCCGGCACCGCCTCTTGTGTGTTTAGCGATGATTTTACTTTATTTTACCCCTAAAATCTAAAATAATGCATAAAATACCTTTCTAAGGGTAAAATCTCAAATATAAAAGAATATGACCAGTTATTGCACAAAACGTATCACAAAACGGTCTCAAATAACTAGAAAATATATGACTGATTTAGGGCCTATCAAGATACACTTTGCATTTTAATATTTTCTACTATAACTATAAAAAAATATTGACCTCAAGGACAATGTTGCATTAACTATGTTTTCGACCTATAGGTGAGACGACTAAAATACTCCTCTGCACATCGCCATCCATTTAGAGAGAAAAAAGTGTACTAATACCTCTGTAAAAGATATCTACCATCCTTAGGCTTCTATCCAGTGATCTACGACTTCTTGGAATATTCTAAGAGAGCTACGCTAAAGCAAATATCCAAATCACGTTCCCTATGGCCCTAGATATTTAGATCATTCGGACAACCACAAGGGCCAATATGGTATAGAAGTTCTCTTGTACAAGTTTATTTCAACTAACTAGTTATATATACCCAATATATAAGTATATTGGTCATACAATAGAACCTTAACTATAGTATATCAAAGCATACGCTTCCAGCTTTATCAGACCACCAACTCATACTCATGCTGTAGAGTACAAGCCCACATTGTAGCAGTAGTAGCTGAGGTTTCTACCACATGGTACTTTTAGAAACCACTATTGCAGGTCCAATTCTACGTATTCGAAATATGTTTGTGTTATAAAATGAGAAAACTACTCATTGGCTAAATGTAAGCCATTCTATAATTAGAATTCATAACACAATAACCTTATCATGATGAGAATTCCATTCTCATTATTTAGTTAGGAGTGATAGTTTATGTGTTAAGTAACCCATTGTCCATACTTTTCTGTGAAAAACCTTCATTCACATAAACCATATACTTAAACACAATGGGTTTTTTCCAATAAAATTGTGCACAAAAGTAAAGAAGAATTCACAAATAATTTCTGAGAATAAAACTTTTATTAATACCAAATCAAAATTTATATCAGAAACATAGTCTAAGAGGATATACACCCCAACACTCTTCACGTATTGTTCTATACTTAGAGTTTATATTATTGGTTAGGTCATCATCCACTTGGATTGTTGATTTCGGAGTCATTGACCATATTTGTAACTCCTTACAAGGGTTTAGTAGGATAAGGTGACTCAGTAAAGGAGAGCATGGACTAATAGTGGGCAACAGAGCACAACTATGGGCCAAAGCAGTAGGAGACTTAGAGCTTTTATTTGAATATAATAGGATTTTAGTTTTAAAAAATATTTTATATGTTTCAAGTTTTAAATATAATTTTATTTTAGTTTCAAGATTGTTTAATCAAGGATATTCTATTTCTTTCCATTCTAGTATTTTAATCAATAGAAATGGAAATATTATTTGTTTAGCCTTTATTTCTGATGATATTTCCAAACTCATTTGTCTTGTTATGAAATACCCATTTTATGCCAATTGCATTTACTTTCTTCGATATTAGTAAAAGTTCTTATACATGATTTCACTCAAACTATTGAAGTTCATTTTGTATTGCAACAATCTAATGCTCGTCTGTCGAAGCTTCTTTAACATTCTTTAGTTCCATTGTTGAAGTATAATAGGCATACTTGACCATCTCCTTATAATCTATTTTTTATTTTTCTTTAGTCTTTCTTAACTTATCTAGATTTCTAATAATCATATCAGATGGATAATTCTTCTTTACTTTTGAAGATGGCACCTTTTGTTCAACACCCTTCTATTCTTTGTTAACATTGACTGCCTCAACAATGTTTTTCTGTTCTATTATACTCATATTGTGAATGCCCTGTATAGGCTTCTTATCATCACTTATGTGAACTGAATTCTTTTACTTTTCTATTGGAATGCCTTCAACAACAACATTAATAGATTCCACTACAACTTGACTTCCCTTGTTGAACACTTAAAAAGCTCTACTGTTATTGGAATATTTAAGAAAAATTTCTTTATCACTGCTTTAGTTAAACTTTCCTAGTTATTATCTGTCATTCAGAACATAGCGTCTACTTCTAAAGATATGAAAATATTTCAGCTGAGATTTTCAACCATTCCAAAGTTGTTGTCTTGTTGGTATGTGTCTGAAGTATGTTCTGTTAATGATGAGTAGCAGTATTTACGGCCTCTGTCCACCATCTGTGTAATATTTTCTTAGCATTAAGCATGACTCTTTCCATCTCTTATATGGTTTAGTTCTTGCATTCAATAACACCATTCTGTTGAGGTGTTTTAGGTGTCGAAAACTCATGTTGGATACCATTCTCTACAGAAAATTTGTCATAAAATTTGTTATCAAACACTCTTTAATAGTCGCTTCTTAATCGTTTTAGCTTTACACCTTTCTAAGTTTGCAGATTCAAACATAGCTTCTGAAATGCTTTAATGTAACCGACTTTTAACTTAAAAATTAACCCAAGTGAATTTAGAAGAATCATCAACATAAACCATGACATACTTTTTTTCACCAATGCTTTCTATTTGAGTTTGTCCAAATATATCCATGTGAATGACAATTGCTCATTATATGCATATTTTACATATCATTTTCAATTCAAAGTCTTTAAAATTCATTCTAGATTGCAATTTAATCCCTTATTTTCTCCTCATTTTACATATGATATAAAAGTTGAGATTGGACAAGGATTCAAAGAGAAAAAAGACCAAAAAAGAGCCAAACTAAAGAGATCTGATGACATCACCATTGTTTGCACACTGCTATACACCTGTTGAATTTCAAAAGTCAACATTCTGGTAGTCAACGGAGCTATGCCCATCATCTTACACGTTGTTGTGCATTATCAGAATGGAGAAAATACAAAATATTTGGAGCTCAACGACACTATACTAATTACACTTGACATCACCATGCATTATTCCAACACACAACAATAGTAAACCCCATGATGTCATTTGAAACCAGAAGTAGAGAATCAAAGCCTTCACAGCGATATGCAGACCACTTTCCATGTTGTCATGCAACATCATAGAAAACCCCCCTATTCTATAGAATTTTAGGGATTCAAAGGGGGAAACTATAATTACCTTTTATTTAAATGATCTAAAAGAGAGCTACCTATGAAAATCATTTGAAAATCCCTTGGGAACACAAGGAAGAGAGGAGAAGAGAAAATCAATAAGAGATTTAATGAGAAAGAAGCAACTCAAAAGAAGATTGCAAAGTAGAAGAAAATCTTGTCTATGAGTTTTTCTATTCTCAATTTTATGATTTGATTTTGTATATGTTAGATTTATTTGATTTGAGTTGAAATTAAAAGTGTTGTACCCTAATTTACTATTGCATTAGATGTTTACTTAATTAATTGATATCTATTTTGAGTAATTTATCACTCAGGTTTTGATTAATTAAATTAGTTGATTGGATAATTCTCTTATATTGAACTTGAAAAAAGATGCTTGAGATGGATTCTCTTTTATGTTAGTTTAATATATTTATTTTTTCTTGATGAACTTAGAAAAAGATTTAGGGGATTTAGAACCTGGTGAAAGATGTAGTTTTGGGGTCACCTAGAGATTAGGATTCTAGGATTTTTGGCTTATAATTAGCTTTCCTTCATTTTATGCAACCTTAGGTTTGATTTGTATGATAGAGGTGTCTATGGGTTGGGTCCAAGGGTAGGAGATTCATTACTCAAGAGAGATTGAATTTTACTTTATTTTGTATATTTTGCCAATGCTTGAATTTGATGTAAATTGATTGGGTAATATTTTATATTTGAGTATTGTTGGGGGAATTCTTCTTTAATTATATGGCCAGTCTCCTTTTCTTGAATCTTACTTTGTGATCTTCTATTTTTTTACCTCGAAAATAAGTTGATGTATTTACGTGGTACTTTTTTGCCCTTAAATTATTAGTAAATAGTTATTTTACTTCCTATTTTGGTTGGTTAAAGAATACAATTTAGATGGAGTAGGGGTAGTTGATGTTCCATTCCTTAGGATCTTTGATACTTACCAACTACACTCTATACTACATAATGGGTATATTTTTCCAATTGTGTGTGTGAGTTAAATTGGTATTTTATTTTAAAACATAATTGAGCATTGGATTCATTTTCTACCCTATATATCACAACACAACTGCAATAGGTTTTCGGCGCCATTACCAGGGATTGTGTGTCAATATCCTAAAAATACTTAAGTTTTGTTGATTCAATCTTTGTTTTGGCTTCTTAGTATTTGTGTTTCGCTGTGTTTTTGTCCTTTTTTGAGTCTTTGCTAATTTTTATTTTTGTATCCTTTTGGTTGATTTTGTGATTTTTGTAGTTTTGTTATTAATTTTTCGTGTAACTAACTTTGGGGTTTTATCTTGAGATTTTTGAGATTGTGTGGAAAACATCTTTATTGCTAGCAATTTTAGGGGTAGTAAATGGCTATGGGCACAAAGTGAATAGGGTATTGATGATGTGAAGTTGGCAAGATTGCAAGCATGTGTTGATGCTTTTAGTGAGTGGAATAGTAATTGGAGAGTAATTCTCCTAGAAGATCAAGGCATGAGTTGTGTGTTCTATGGAGAAAAGCTCTTTGGTTATTGTCCTCAATCTAATGGAGCCTATCATTTTAAGTACTAAGAGCAAAGTAGAGCATACAATGTGGAGAGATATGATTATTGTAGTGCTTATTGGAGTAATCAAGAATACTATCTATATGACCTTCCACCTCCACCTCTATAAGTTAGGCTATCCCTTAAAGAGTTAGTGAATATTTTTTAGGCTAACAAAAATGTAGCCCTTCAAAGATTAAGTGAGCCAAGTGCACAACAACCAAGAATGTTTAAGGATTTAAAAGAAAGTAATTCAATAAACATGTTGGATATCTCATCGAATAGCAATGATGAAAAATTGGTGGTTCCAACAGTGAATACGTAAAAAAATGAGGATGACAAAGTTGTGGAAAAACAAGGTGTAGCTATAGAACAAAACTGAAACCGGTTAATCAGAACACTATTAAAAATGAGATGAAAAAGCTGTTGGAGTATAAACCGCGTATACTATATCCTTGCAAGCTACAGAAGGAGAAAATTGATGAAGTACAAGAAGGAAAAGTCTTGGAGCTATAATTGAAGATATTTGAAGACCAAATATAACTATTGAAATAAGATACCAAAATGGCCCATACATTTGGAAAAGAAAAAGAGACTTACTCGCATAAGGATAAAGAGAATGAAGAGAATGTTGAACAATAGTGTAAGATTCCACTAGAAAAGAACCCCCAAGAGGAAATGAGTGGACACGAGGAACTATGGAATAATGTGATGAGAGAAGAATCCCATTTGTATTTATGTTTTTCTAATATCTCTTTTTCACTTGATTTTATAGGTACTTCTCAGTTCATGGAGCAAAATGAAGCCAATAATGATGTGAAAAACCAATTATTCTTCAAGCAGCAAGAGTATTCACACAAAAATCACAAAGAGTCCTTGGAGTATGATGGCCAATTATGCCCTTCACCCTACTTAAAAAGAGCTAACTTGGTAATTATAGACACTTCATTGAAAATTAATTATTTTTTGAATATTACTTTAAAAGTTATATTACTAGGTTTGAAATTGGAAATTTTTGATTTTGATGATTCTTTGGAAGGGATAATTGATTATTTGATTGCTGATACCCCCTTTATATATTATTTACATTCATATGTAGAAGAATTGGTTTGTTTGTCTAAAAAGATGCAATGGGAGAACTATGTGCTTGATTTTGTTGAGATTTATAATTTACATGTCCTTTACCCCGTCCAAAAACTCCCTTTAGCTTCACATGATTCATCATGCCTACCATTTTCATTAAGTTTTAATTTTCTTTATAAAAGGATAATGCGGAAACGTGATGCATGGAAAGAATTGGTTTATATTTTTAGCTTTTTATGTCGTTTTGCTTTGTTTTAGTTTTTCTATAATTACGTTTTTTTTTATTAGTTTTTGAGTAGCTTGTTTTTTCTAGTTGGTAGTTATTTTCTTAACCCTAACAATGAAAATAATGTTGTTTTAAGTATGGGGGAGTGAGTACTTTCTTTTTATGGTCTTTGCTTTTATTTGCTTTAATATGATTTTAATTAGTATTGTATTATGCTTTATTATGTTATTATTTTCTTTGATCTTTTACTATATTTTTCTGTTTTCTAGCTTTATAGATAAGGAATAATTCCTCATATTCCTCCTTCAAAATCTTATTATCTAATAGAGCTTAATTAACTTGGGGAGTATTGCTTAACCCTTCCTCTATTTATTTATTTTTGGTACCTTTGGATGAGCTTTTCTTGTTTATATTTTAGATAATAAGGTCATTGTCCATTTGAAGTGTGGGGTAAAGGTTAAAGTGCATTCCTTATAGGATTATTTGTGGTTGAAATAATTGATATTTTTTACATTGTAGTTAAATTTTTTTTTTTCGATTTTGGGCAAATAATGACAATTTTTTTGGAATTGCTATTCTTATTCTCTTGACATGAGAACTTGGAATGAATTTGTTTTGACTAGATATTCTTAGGTAAATGTGTATATTTGATATGATATGGACTAGATCTTGAGAATTTGGCTTAATTTTATTTATATCTTAGTAAACATGGTGACATTTTATTTCTTAAGCATTGATGAGAAACTTGTGAGGAAATTTTGGTAAGGAATCTTAACTTATTTATATTTTGTAATATTTTAACTAGTCCTAACTCTTCATTTAAGCAAATAGTTGGAGCAAGAAAATGAGTGATTTAAGCAAGGTAGTGTAAAAGTTGAAAATCATTCATTTTATCTATTTAGGCATTTGTATTACCTTCCTTTGAAAGAAAATTAGAATCTTATGAGGGTAATGTAAAAGTTGAAAGATCTTTATTATCCATCTCTAATAGGTATTTATATTACTCTGAAAAAGTAAGTTTATAGATCAATCCTTTGTTTATTACCTATGTTTGCAATAGCTTTTGGAACTTAGAGAACTTAAGTAACTAATTATTCGCTATTTATATGAATCACTTAAGTCATATTTTTTACTTAGGAAATGGGATGACACTTGTTGAATATATATAGATTTGTTTAATCCAACTTCGATGGCTTTGATTTTATCTATTCAAATATATATGTTCACATGAGTTTAGCCTAGTTGGATAATTTTAAAATAAAATTTGATCTTAATATCTTTTCTAATAGTAGTTAATGCTGCAAAAAATCTACTCTTGATTTTTCTATTGCAAAAAATCTACTCTTGATTTTTCTGCTTTTTACTTGGAGTGTTTTTAGTTTTGATACTTTACTTTAGACAGGCAAAAGTTTAAGTATGCAGGAGTGAAAATAACTCATTATATACATATTTAATATATCATTTGCATTTCAAGGTTTTTAAAATTCATTCTAGATTGCTACTTAATCCCTCGTTTTCTTCTTGTTTTATGTAGGATGCAAAAGTTGAAATTAGACAAGGATTCAAGGAAAAAAAAGATTGAAAAAGAGCCAAATTGAATAGACAAGGCGACGTTACCATTTTTTTGCACTCCACCATGCAATTCTTGAATTTCAAAAGTCAATATTCTGGCAGTCAATGACATCATACCCAGCACTTTACACGTCATCGTGCGTAATTAGGATGCAGAAAGTGCAGAATATCTAGAGCTCAATGGCACTGGGCCAATCACACTTAACATCATTGTGGATTATTCCAGCACACGATAATAGTAAATCCCACAACATCCTTTGAAGCTAGAAGTAGAGAATCAAAGCATGCACGGTGACGTGCTAACCACCTTTCTTGGCACAGTGCAACGACACAAAAAATCCCCTATTCTGAAAACTTTTAGGGATTCGAAGGGAAAAGTATAAATACCTCATATTTGAAGGATTTAAAAGAGAGTCAACCACGAAAATCATCTAAAAATCCCTTGGGAACATAAGGAAAAGAGGAGAAGAGAAAATCAATGAGAGATTTGAGGAGAAATGAGCAACCTAAAAAAAGATTGCAAAATAGAAGAGAAACCTTGCTTATAAGTTTTTCTATTCTTAATTTTGTGATTTGATTTTTTGGACGTTGGAGTTATTTGATTTGAATTGTAATTAAAAGATTGTATCCTAATTTACTCTTGCATTCGATGTTTATTTGACTAATTGATGTCTATTTCGAATAATTTACCACTTGTGTGTTGATTGATTGAATTAGTTGATTAGGTAATTCTCTTATGTTGAGCTTGAGAAAGAATGCTTGAGATGGGTTTCCTTTTATTTTAATTCAGTAGATTTATTTTCTTTTGATGAACTCTAAAAATAATTTTGGGAGATTTAGAACTTGATGATAGTTGAAGTTTTAGGGTCACCTAGAGATACAAATTCTATGGCTTTTTGGCTTATAATTAGATTTTCTTTATTTTATGCATTCTTTGGTATGGTTTATATGATAGAGATATCTATGGGTTGGGTCCAAAAGTAGGAGATTCATTACTTAAAAGAGAATGAATTTTACTTTATTTTGAAAATCTTGTCAATACTTAAATTTGATGTAAATTGATTGAGTTATGTTTTATATTTGACTATTTTGGGGGGAATTCTTGTTTAATTACATGGCCAGTCTCTTTTCTTACATCTTACCTTGTGATCTTCTATTTTTTACCATGGAAAATGAGTTAACGTATTTATGTGGTACTCTTTTGTCCTTAAATTAGCAGTAAGTCGTTATTCTACTTCTTATTTTAGTTGGTTAAACAATAGAATTTTAACGGAGTAAGGGTAGATGTTGTACCATTCCTTAGGATCCTTGATACTTACCTACTACACTTTATACTATATGATAGGTATATGAGCCCAATTATGTGTGTATGTGAGTAAAATTTGTATTTTAATTTAAAACTTAGTTGAGCGTTGGATTCATTTCTACCCCATCATAGCACAACACAACCACACCTGTGAACAAGCTCAATAATTGTTTTTACGACAAGTTGTTGTTCTTATATGGTGACTTGATCTATTTACCATTTTGACATACACCACAAACTCTTTTGATAGTCTTACCTAACTTAGATAATCCATAGATTGCTCTTGTTGAACTCAATATTTCCAACTATTGGTAATTGATATGTCCTAGCTTTTGATGTCATATTTCTACTTCATTAGCTTTAGCCAACATACAATTATAACTATTATATGTTCATATCTAATAGCAATTGTTAGAGGTTCTATTTCCAATAATTGCACATACTCTAGATTTGTAAAAAACAAGACATTTATCTTTGTCAAAGTGCACATCCATAGTGTCATCACATAATTGACTTATACTTATCAAAGTTTTGAGTTTAGGCATACTTTTAATATTTAACATTCCAGTTCGAACAACTCTATTCTTTTAGCCATCACCAAATAAACAGTACCACCGTATTCATAATCCAAAAGAAATTCCTTATGGCTTGAATATGTTTTGACCAACTGCTATTAAGATACCATACACCCTCCATGGCAGCTTTCAAAGCTATGTGAAAAACATATACTTTGTGTTTCACTTTTAGAGATTTCTTAACTTTGTCAAACTCAGGCTTAACAAACTTCTAACCATATAGAAGATCTTTAAATTTTTTTAGACAGTTCTTTCATTTTTTACTTACATGAGGACAATAGTCATAATAAATAAAAGACTTTTTGTGCTTAGATTTTAACTTTCCTAGTTATCTTTTCTTCTCAGTAATTGTTAAATTCTGAGGTGCAATAGCAATTTTGTTGGACTCCTCATAACCTAATCCGGTCTTGTTATAAAAGTTTCTTCTAAAAGAAAGAATTTCATCCAACTTTACTTTTCCAAAGTTCAAACTTTTGATAGATTATTCAGCATTTCCAACTTTTAATTACCAACTTTCAAATTTTCTTCACTCTATTGAAGTTAATGTTGAAGTTTTAACAATCTCTTGTTCCTGTGAACTATTGAGTTGTTGAATCTGCAAACTTCTTTTTTTAGTGCTTTAATCTAACCCACACTTTCAAGCCATTTTGGGTCGATCAACTCATATTCATGTAGGAGTGTTTCGGGTGTCATTTCCTCATCATCATTATTGTTAGACTTATTAATATTATTTTCAACTTTATCTTCCTTAACAACAGTATTAAACACAATATTGCTCACCTGAACAAACTCATCATCACCACCAATATTGTATTCAATAGTATAATCTGGATTATTCTCACAATCGCTTAAAGTTGTATTGTATGACTTATTCTTTAGCTTTTTTTTTTTTTTTCAAATTTCCACAATCAACTTGAATATGACCAATTCCATCACATTCTCAACATTTTAGTCCTTTTGGTGTATACTTGTTATTTTAGAGTTTTTGCTCGATATTGCTCTTCTGTTATGGCTTAGGTTTTTTTATGAAGGGCCTGCCAAAGGGTTTGTTCATTTGCTATGACTTTCTCAACATTTTGTTGAATCTTCTTATTAATAATCTAATCTCATCATCAAAATCTTTATTCTCATTAGAATCCTCTTTTGCTTTCAAAGCAACGTTGTTCTTGTTAAACTTTAATTGCAGTTGATGACTTATCTCATTTATTCTTTGATTGCGATTGAAGACTCATCTTATATATTCGCAATGAGTTCATTAATTCATCTAACTGTATCTTAGATACATCCTGTAATTCCTCAATAGTAGCAAATTTTGCATGAAATCTTGACAGTAAAAATCTCGGGGTCTTGCGAATCAATTTTGCTTCAAAGTATTGTTCTCCTAATTGAAAAGCTTCATTAGTAGTGTCTCTTAATTTCTTACTAAATATAACAACATTTTCATTTTTACTTATTCTATGTTTCTTGAACTGTGTTTTTAACATTTGTAATTTTGACATCCTGACAGTACTTGTTTTTTCAAACACTATTTTGTAATTTCTCTTATGTATCTTTACCAGCTCGTTAAGTTGAAATCAACTTAAATTCCTCTGGTTTAGCTGTAGCAAAAATTGTATTTAATGTTTTAGTATTTTCATCATCATGACAACATTTTTTATCGTCTAGTCATCAATTGATTTTTTCTACTTCTTTAGAATTGGTGGTTGCACTTGTCGGAGGTTTTCATAATTTTTTAGTAGCTCTCTAGCAGTAGTATCAAGATTTTTTATGGAGATTTCCATTCTAATTTTCTAATAGGTATAGTTTGTACCTTTTAACAATAGGGCTCGAGTGACAAAAGCTTCTTCTTCTACTAGTCTAGATATAATGTTTCCAAGCTAACTTACAAGAACTCACCAACCAAATTAATAGCTTTTCCAATGTAGCGAACTACTTTGATACTAGTTGTATAGTTTGGATTGTCAATCTCCTGTGTTATTACTAAACTTTCCTACTATAGTTGTATTAGTTTGACAAATAGAAATAACAGTGCAACACACATAGCAAATTATTAATACAGTTTGGTTATTAATAAGCCTATGTCTATGGGTCCTAGACTAGTAAAAACCAGTAAACTTTAATAAAAGTTATAAGAAATATACTTATCTCAATTCACCAAGTGATCCATGGTGAATTTTGACAGAACACCTTATTAGTGTTCTTTTGTCAAACCTCTAAAGACCTCTGCTAGACCCAACTACCATGATTCAACTCCCTT
Organism: Voacanga thouarsii; assembly: GCA_026120185.1. Lineage (NCBI taxonomy): Eukaryota > Viridiplantae > Streptophyta > Magnoliopsida > Gentianales > Apocynaceae > Voacanga > Voacanga thouarsii. The sequence continues at coordinate 93,907 of JANUWF010001547.1, read as the reverse complement.
CAACCTTCATTGCTTCAGCTCCAAGGTACTTTGTTCAACTCCAAAAACACTTCCCACTAGAAAGGTATTTTTTTTTTTTAAGAAGATTTTATTTAAGCCCGTCACAAAGATAATAATTGTTGAAATTGTTAACTTGAATCACAAAAGCACACATTAACAATGAGATTCAATCAGCTTTATCAATGGCATATGCTTTAGAACTCTCAAGGTATAAATTTGAATTCTCTCACTCTATTCCTCTCAACCAAACTATGAAGAATCTCACTTAGTTTCAAATCTTTTTTCTCTTCTTTGTTCACTTATATATCTATGTATCACAATAGAGTATTAGATTCCTTATCAAATTAGGAATTTGCATGTGCCTTGCAACTTCCTAAATATTGGCAAGTCTAATCTCATCCGGATTCAGTGTCTTTATGATTAAATTCATACAAGATCTCCTCTGCCATAAATCCTAAATTCTCTGAAATTCTTCTGAACTTTAATTTTCAAACCCAATTCAAATTATTTAAGAGTCAAACCTTGCCAACACTGTAGTGTCTAAAAACAACTTCAGTTTGTCAAGAACTCTTGTTGAATATACTTGTCAAGCAGCAAACATGATAATCAATCTTAACAGGATCTATAATAAGTCAAATCTTAGATTAACTAGTTGGGTAATCTAACACTTAGATTGTTCTAAAAGTTAAATAAGGTTTAAAATTTCGTTCATTCAAAAACTGTAAGAGTTTATTTTACTAAATTTGTCTCTTATGGGATCATGAGTATTCGTCTAGTTGAATGATTGAATAGAGTTGGATTGTTATATTATTTTTAATCTCTCTTTCTCTCTTCGCCTCTCTCACCCTCTCCATGTGTATATCTAATGTCGGTCCCTACTAATGCACTTAAAGTGGGATTATATTGATTTTTTAAAAAAAATATAAGTATGATTTTGAATTATATAAAGAATTTGTGAATTCAAAGATCAACATTACAACTGACCTGTTATGAATAATAAACTAGTAATGTTTTACGTATAAAAATTATTTGCATTAAATCTATATATATTTTTTTTGTAAATAAAACATAAACTAGATTTTTTTATATAAAAAAATTCAATCTAAATTCAGCCGAAGATAATCTAACTAAAATCCACATGGCAGCAATGTCTAACAAACTAATTTGAGGAATTTTTAACCAGGTTGATCATTGATTTTAAGGCTATATTTATGTAAATCGATGTTTGTATTGAAATCTATTATTGTTTCTTTTAAAATGGTATTAATATATTTTTAATTCCATGCTGAAAATTGATCGTAAAATACATAGTGTCTACATATCTTAATACGTGAAGAATTAAGATTTTAAGTGAAAATAAAAAAATCATGGTTTTAGATAACTAGAGAATTGGTATGATAATATTTAAGAGAGAGAATGGAAAAAATTGGGCAAATTAAGGGAGAGTGGTAGGAGGTGGAATTAATAATTAATATTTAATAATAGGCTTTGATTTTATTTCTAAAAAAGTATAAAAAAAAATTCATGACTCTAGATTTGTTTCATAAGAATGAAGTTTGAATATTTATTAGGAAATATAAATTGGGATAATTAACAAAAATAAAAAAACTCTATGTAAAATAAAATAAGGTACAAAAGATTTACGTAATTTGACTTATTTAACTAATCGTACAACCATGAAAAAAATTACCAAAAACTTTATTAACAACCACAAGGAAATTTATACAAGGATATTTTTGATATTTTATCCAAACTTTTCTATATATATCCTAACTCGCACCACTTATATACTCACCTAACTTACATTCACACAGTCCCTAATACTAAACAGCCCAGAATAAATTGAGACAATTCCAAAAGCTTATAGTTCCACCTATATATAGGTGTCAAGTCATAAGACTACTACTCGATATAGAATGCAACAAGTACAACATCTTAATTCTAAAATGTATAGGACAATGGTAACTTCCTAACTCTAAATACATTAAGAATACTTTTTTAAATCAAAGTACCTTATTCTAATCTAATTATGAATACAAGACAACCAACAAATCTCCACCTTAACTTGTATTTTGTCTTCAATCTTCACAACTTCTGAATATTTATAGCAACTATCAAATATAAAATCTAAACCTCCGAATCTTTATAGCAACCATCAAATATTGCTAAAATTCAAGTACTCGAATCTTTACAGCAGCCATCAAACATTACTAAAATCCAAACTGTAGGATCTTTGCAACTATTGAACATTATTTAAATCCAAACTTCTAGATCTTTACATCAACCTTCAAATATTGTTTAAATCTAAATTCTGTCCAATCCTTCTGCTAATTGTACATGTATAACTGCATAAATAATTCAGTATCCAACAACCTCACGTCAGACACAAACCCATTAATAACAAACAAATTGACCAATACACCTTTCCCAAGAGAGATTCGTGTTTCTTTATCTTCTATCATCTAACCTATTCTTCTTATCGATTTTTACTATCTCAAAAAATCCTAAAAATCTAAACCAAAAAAACTAACTATGATACTACTTGTTGGAAAATCTAAATCGAGGTAATTAACAAAAACAAAACCAAAACAAAAAAACAAAAAACATATGTGAAGAATAAAACAATGCACAAAAGATTTACGTATAGTTTATGCTATTTAACCAAGCTTATGTTTACGACAGATGTCACAAAATACTTTATTAATAGCCATCAAAAAATTTATACAAGGGTATTCTTGGTATTTTACCTAAACCTTTTATATACATCATGTCTTGTACCGCTCATACACTCACTTAACCCTTTAACTAAGCTTATGTCTACCGCAATGAAATACTTTATTAACAGTCATAATAAAATTAACCCAAATATATTCTTGGTATTTTATCTAAACCTTTTCTATACACCCTGTCTCGCACCATTCATATATATACCTAACCTAATACTGGATATACAAGAATAAATCAAAATAGCCTAAAAAAGCTTATGATCCACACATATATATGTATAAAGTCATAAGACTACTAATCAACATGAGAATTCTAATATACATATAGGACAATTGTAACGTCTTAATTCTAAATACATTAGAAATACCTTTTTAATCAAACAACCATATCCTAAACTAATTACGGATGCAAAACAACCAACAATATCTAAACTCTAGATCCTCACAGTAGAAAAAAAAATAATCATAATTTGTTTCCACATTATATTTCATTGAAATTGTTAGAATATATGCTCAAAATAGATTATGGATTTCTATATTACAAATTGTAATAAAATATTTTATTAATTATTAATTATTAATTATATTGAGTAGCTTATAAATTATTAATTAATTATTTTTAATAATTTTATATTGGATCCAAAAAAAATAAATAATTAATAAGAAGCTAAATATTAGTTTTACACTGTTTGAGAAGTTGGGTCAAACCCTGGCCCACTAGGGTTTAAGAAGGACGGCCAGCATCACAAAGCCGCAGCCAGATTTATGATAACAAAGCCAGGGCCGATTTTAGCCCTTGGGGGAAAACCGATTAGGTAGTCACGGGCCTATTTGGACCTGGAAGAAGGTCGGCTTGGCCTGTTCATTAAAGGAAGCCAGTTTTGGTTTCTAGACAAGTGCGGTTCGAGTTTTCTCTGAAGAGCAAGGTGAAATGTTTTTTATCCAGCATTTTTCCCTTGTAATTTTCTTTTTCTTTTGGATCCAATATCACACGAAGTTAATTTTCTTGCAATGGTTATTTTCTATGATGAATATTTTTCTTGAAAATAGTTAGTAGAGAAGGAACTACCTTAGGATTAAACAAGATCATTTTATTTTGTGATGTTTAATCCATTATTTAATCACTTAGGAATTAAAGGACAGAAATAGCATGAAATGGTTTACTTTTGAGAGCATGCATATTTCATTAATTTTTTGAGCAAATGCACAAGTTCTTGAGATTTAATTTTTCTCTAGATATAAAAATAATAAAAACATTTTATTTAAAACATGAAACTTTAGAGTTTAAAATAAAATTCATTATTTATTCTCTTAAAGGGTTTTATCTTTGGCATAAAGAATAATTTAAATTTAAGTGTTTTAAATTTAGTTCCTAGAAGGGTATTAACTTAGCTAGTGAAAACAAAATTCATGGTTTAGTCTTTTAAAGGATTTCATCATTGATACAGAGAATAATATTAAATTTTAGATTTTTATTGGAGTTAATAAAACTAATATTTTACTAAAGGGAAACGTTTTTCAACACGCATTTTTTGAGAAAAAAAATTAAGTGGGAGAGGGTTCTAACAACCCATGGCTTCCATTGCGAATTCCTATTAGATTATGATTATCCTCGTGTCATTTTAAGTATAATCCCCTATAGGATAGATTTCTATGGGAATCTAGGTCTAATGGAGGAATTATAATTAATGCCTAAGATATATGTTAGTATCAACCAAACTACATTGGAGTATTAACATTAGATTATTCGTAGGTATCATGAGTAATGGCTATTGCATCAATAGAACTATTTCTAGATCATTATCTATTAAGAAAGTTTAATTAGTAATAGTTATACACTTAACTTGAAAAACCATTAACTTTCCTACGAAGTTATGTCAGTTCTTCTAAGAACCAAACGTTTTTATATTATTAATAATGGTTTTAATGGGTTAACCATGTCATAAATATAAAATGATCTTTATATGTGCATTTTATATGTTTTTACAATTCAAACAAGTTTATTGAATGAATTTTTTCTTTGCTATTAATAAAAATATCTGGTTTCAGTCTGTTGTCCATTAATCTCAAGGACAATGAATTAACTAAATCGAACTATATGGATTGGAAGATAAATCTAAACATAGTACTCACACTTGAGAAGGACAAGTATGTTCTTATAGACTGTCTTGAAGTTGGAGAAGATTCCATTATCCAAGATCGTGAGGCTAAAAGGGCATGAAAGAAAGCTAACCAGATGGCTATATGCTATATGTTAGCTTCCATATCCAATGTACTTCAATTGAAGCATAAGAACATACCCACTGCATATAGCAATGATATATTGTTGCGCATCATATTTACGAATAAGAATCAGGCCGCAAGATAGGAAGCTTTTAAGGCAATCATGAATATTATGATGGTTGATGAAGCATCAATTCGAGAGCAAATGCTCATGATGTTTGCTTACTTTGTGGAAGCCGAGATCCTAGGGATAACAGTAGATCCTGAAAGCTAAATTGATGTGGTTCTTAAGACTTTGCCAAATTCATACTCTCAATTCAAGTTAAACTATAACATAAACAAGTTGAGTATGACTTTGACTGAGTCAATGAAGAAACTACAAACAGTTGAAAAGATAATGAAGCATGTGTCAAAAGTTTTGGTTGCTTGTTCTACTTTATCTTCTAGAACTAGGGGCCAGCCTAAGAAGTTCAGGAAGAAGAAGGCATAAAACAATACAGGGACCTAATCTAAGAGGTCAAAGCTTGATCAGTCCAAGCCCAATGCTAAACCTAAAGGCAAGTGTTTCAAATGTAGCAAGAAGGGATATTGGAAGAAAGATTATCTAGAAGATTATCTAGAATTCTTGGCTAAGTCTTCCTCAGGTTTTGCTCCTTATTTAGAGTTTATATTGATGATTGGATCATCATCTACTTAGATTGTTGATTCTGGAGCTACTAACCATATCTGTAACTCCTTGTAGAGGTTTAACAGGATAAAAAGACTCAATAGAGGAGGGCATAGACTTTGAGTGGGCAACAGAGCATGAGTATGGATAGAAGCAGTGGGAGACTTGAAATTATTATTTGATTATAGTAGGATTTTTATTTTAAAAGATATTTTATATGTTTTTAGTTTTAAACAGAATTTGATTTTAGTTTCACATTTGATTAATCATGGCTATTCTGTTTTTTTTTCATTATGGTATTTCAATTAGTTGAAATGGAAATATTATTTATTTTAGAAACATGTATAGAAATATTTTTTATAATAATCCTATAAGTCGTTAAATAAATAATACTCAACTTGAATCTAATAATAAGAAGAAGAGAAATGCAACATCAAAAGATTTGTATTTATAGCACTTAAAGTTGAGACACATAAATCCTATTTGGATTTAATGCTTAATCCAAGTTGGGCCTTTGGGCTTGTTGAAATTGAAAAAATGGTCTCAGTGTGAATCTTGTCATATAACTAAAATGGCCAAAAGGTCCTTTACACAAAAGGTAGAAAGAGCCACAGAAATACTTCACTTAGTTCATACTAATGTTTGTAATCCTATATCTATACTAGCTAGAGGAGGATATGTGATGCGTATAGATTTGGGTATAAAAATCATAGAAAAACTAAGTACATTTCTAATCAAGTTTATATTAAAACGTTAACTCTAAATTACACATGTGAGCAATCATACTCATCATTAACATAGCATAGGGTTTAAACGATTGTCGATCCTCAAGGAATAAGTATGCATTAATCACTGTTCTTTCATTATTTAACCGACTTAATAAAGTGAAAAATAAATAAAGAGGAAAATAAAATAAAATAAAATAAAATAAAATATATACATGTCAAGGATGGAGAAGTATGTAACTCAAGCCATTGTTTAGACAAACATGATCTTAAAGAACCCAACCATTATCATAACCAATTATTCTCTTGGCATCATGAAGGATGAAGGTAGATTCATTTTGATGGTCAATCCATGAAATCACTATCCTCTAGATAAATTAGCATCACTTGGTCTGTCTCAACTAATTCACCCAAAAGACGCATTAAACATAATCTTTGATTAAATTTCCTTGGTTTGACAAATTTAAAATATGAAATTAATCAATGAATACTTGGTCTGGCAAACATTAATTAACCTTTAATTACTTAATCCTCAGCAATTAACCTCTTTGGTCTAGCTAGTTAACAGCTAATAAATATGAAATTAATCAATTGAAACCACCATCAATCTCTTTGGTCTAGCAAGCTAATGAAAAGAAACAACCAATTAATCTCGTAATATGCCCAAGTAATTAAATACCAAGAAGAACAATTAATTAATCAAAACGTTAAATAACTCTAAATATCATGAATATCTACAACAACGTTGAATTACAATAAAACAATTAACATATCATTGTTCAAGAAAAAGAAAATAAAGTAAAAGAAAGCACTCATAGAAAAGCCTCTTTCTTCTTTCTTTGAAGACATTCGCACAACTCTTCTTGAATTGAAGAATTCCTCCTTTGATTTGAGTGATTTTTTGTGATGATCAATGAATTCTCTCATTCTTCTTTGTGTTTTTCATTTATTTATAGGTTTGGAAAGTGCCTAAACTCGTTGGTGTAATGTTCTTAGCCGAGTAGAAGTTGGAAGATACTAAAACTCTACAGATTATCAAAAATCGCGTAGAAAAATCACAATCCCGCCTTTTCCTTAGAGCACAGCCGGCGTCGCCTTGGCTCTCGGAGCCAGTGCCGATTCCATTCTGTTCTGGTCTTGGTTCAAAAATTTTTTGTGGCCTCGAAGTTCGTATCATCAGCATATGGCCGGCGCCGGTTCCTCTGTCCTGGCTGGCGCCGCCTCTATTCTATTTTGCGACGTTTTTGCTTCGTTTTACCCAAAAAATTTGTAATAATGAACAAAATACCTTTTCAAGGGTAAAATCCCAAATATGAAGGAATATGACTAATTATTGAACAAAACGTATTACAAAAGAACCTCAAATAACTAGGAAAAATATGACTAATTTTGCCCCTATCAATATGAATACTTTATTACTTTCACAGATTATCATACATGTTTTGGTTATATTTACTTGATGAGGCACAAGTCTAACTCTTTTAATAAATTCAATTAGTTTAAGGCTGAAGTGGAGCATCAAGTAAGATAATTAAGAAGTTAAGATTAGATCGTAGTGGAGAGTACTTTCTTGGTGAATTTAAGGATTATTTGGTATATCAGGGTATAGTATCTCAGTTAACTACGCATGGGACTCCCCAGCAGAATGGAGTAGTTGAGAGAAGAAATAGAACTTTGGTGGAGATGTTCAGAAGCATGATGAGTCATACAACTCTTCCTATTTCTTTTTGGGGATATACTCTGGAAACAGTAATATATATTATGAACTCCGTATCTTCCAAGTCAGTACCTGGGACACCTTATGAGATATTGACTGGACGTAAACCCAGTCTAAATTATCTCAAGATATGGGTCTGGATTATGTACTGACTAAGGGAAGTAAGCTAGAGTTAATGTTAGAATTATGCTACTTTGTAGGGTTTACGTGTCAAGGATGGAGAAATATGTAACTCAAGCCATTGTTTAGACAAACATGATCTTAAAGAATCCAACCATTATCATAACCAATTATTCTCTTGGCATCATGAAGGATGAAGGTAGATTCACTTCGATGGTCAATCCATGAAATCACTATCCTCTAGATAAATTAGCATCACTTGGTCTGTCTCAACTAATTCACCTAAAAGACGCATTAAACATAATCTTTGATTAAATTTCCTTGGTTTGACAAATTTAAAATATGAAATTAATCAATGAATACTTGGTCTGGCAAACATTAATTAACCTTTAATTACTTAATCCTCAGCAATTAACCTCTTTGGTCTAGCTAGTTAACAACCAATAAATATGAAATTAATCAATTGAAACCGCCATCAACCTCTTTGGTCTAGCAAGCTAATGAAAAGAAACAACCAATTAATCTCGTAATATGCCCAAGTAATTAAATACCAAGAAGAACAATTAATTAATCAAAATGTCAAATAACTCTAAATATCATGAATATCTACAACAACGTTAAATTACAATAAAACAATTAACATATCATTGTTCAAGAAAAAGAAAATAAAGTAAAAGAAAGCACTCATAGAAAAGCCTCCTTCTTCTTTCTGGGAAATTAATTATTTATTGGGCCATTTATTTGGTTCTAATTAGAATAATTAATTTAGTCCAAAAGGCTAAACTAAGAGTCCAATGGGCTAGTTTAGTTTTACCTAGAGTTTTATTTAGGTTAAATAGGAAAATAGACAGCTACGTTGTTTTTCACTGCTTCTTCTTTGGTGAAAAAAAAAAAACAGACGCCTCTTTCTCTCTCTCTCTAAGAAAATTCCTTATCCCTGTAAGTTGTTCACCAAACGGGATTAGGCAAGCTATATACTGGAAGATCAAGAGATTGGCGTTCACATACATGCAAAGATGGAGTAAGAGGCTTGCAGGAATCACACCAGAGGTTTCCACCAGTGCACCTACCCCAGTTCTATACATTTCAGTCTAGCCATCCTTGAGAACAAGAAGAAAATGTTAGAAATTTTTTATCTCGGAATCTGGACAGAGTGGGACCGGCGCCGGCTGACGAAGTATGGACCCTAAAAGTAAAAAAGATTTTTTTAAAAAAATTTTCCTTGTAATTTTCTTGCATTTTCTTTTTGGTTTTAGGGTTTATACTAGATGAAGTTAATATTTTTACAATAGTTAATATTCATGGAATATTTTTGCATGAAAAATATTAGTAAGGGATTTTATGATTAAACAAGATTATTAATTAATTAATTAATATATTTAATTCTATTATCTGGGCACTTAGGTTTAAAAATAGAAAAGCATAAAAACGTCTACTATTTTCTAGCATACTATTTATTTTTATGTACCTATGTGTACGTTTTCTCAAAGGCCAAAGTCTTTGGGAATATTTTTTACAAGGAAAATATTTTTTTACAAATTAAGTGGTTATTTTAACTTGAACAAAAATTAATCCTTAGATATTTTCTCAAAGGATTTAATCCTTGACATAGAAAATATATTAGATTTAGATATTTTTGTAAGTAAAAATAGAAAGCCATTTTGTTTTATTTTTGCACAAGAAAAATTGTTTTGTCAAATAAAGTTGAGACCAAAGTTTCTATAAAGTTTTAATTGGAAAATTTTTGAAATTATTAAGTTTTTAACTTAGATAAAATTAGTCCGTGAAAAAAATCTCTCAAAGGATATATACCTTAACATAGAGATTTTAATAGATTTAAATATTTTATTTATAAGTTAAGGAAAAACTTAATGAAAATTTTCAAATGGATATTTTTCAGAAAACTCTTGTTTTAAAAGACTAAGTGGGAGAGGGGTTCCAACGACCCTACGGCTTCCATTACAATTCTCATTAAAGATCGTGGGTCCCCTCGCGTCACCCTGTGAGTGAACCAGTATAGGATGGGGATACCACAAGGATCTAGATCTAATGGAGGGGGTTGTAATTAATAACTCGGGACACGTACTATGATCGGCCAGCCCACGTTGGAAGTTCTAGTACGAGGTATGTCCATAGGAAATAAGAGGAAACGACCATCCCCTCGATAAAGCTATCTTCTAGATCATTACCTAGAAGGGAAATTAATTTGTGATGGTTAACACACTTAGCTTAGAGAACTGTTAATCTTCTCAAGAAGCTATGCTAGTTTTCCTAAGTGCCAAATTAATTATTATCAGTTTTGATAATAAGGATAAAGTGCACAAATTTGTTTTGTTTTCACAAACAAAATCTTTTTCTTTTATTTTTCAATTTTTCAGAATGGTGGGAGGTTCTTTTAGTCCATTGGCCGTTATTCTCAGAGAGAATAAGCTAACGGGACCAAACTATGTGGACGAAAAAAGGAACCTGGACATAATACTCACAGCGAAAGAGTATAAATATGTCCTTTATGAAACCTGCCCTGTTATCGGGGAGGGTTTCACCGCTGAGGAGCGAGAGGCTGAGAAGGGATGGAAGAAGACCGACGAGATGGCTCGTTGTTACATGTTGGCCTCTATGTCTAATATGCTCCAGTCAAAACACGAGCACATGGCTTTTGCGCATGATATAAGTCAATCATTGGCCATGATGTTCGTGGATAAGGTAGGAGGCTCTTCGAACTATCATAAACACTAAGATGGCTAAGGGAGCATCAGTCAGAGAGCATATGTTCAAGATGATTGCTGCTTTCGAGGAGGCATAAATCTTAGGGGCTGTCATTGACCCCGAAAGCCAAGTGGACATGGTTCTCGAATCTCTACCGGGTTCCTTTACTCAGTTCAAGTTAAATTACAACATAAAAAAGTTAAACATGGGTTTAACTGAGTTGATGAAGGAGCTCCAGATGGTAGAAAAGGTCATGAAGCCACAATCTAAGGCTATGATTGCTAAGACTTCATCTTCTAGAACTGGGCCCAAGCCCAAAAAGTTTAAAAAGAAGAAGGGGAACGCAGCGGCCCAGCCCAAGACCTAGTCCAAAGACAAACCCAAGGGCAAGTACTTCAAATGTGGACTAAAGGGACACTGGAAAAATAAGTGTCCAGATCTTCAAGCCAAGAAAAACCCCACAAGTAATGTTTTCTATCTATAGTCTATATCAATGGTTGGATCAACTTCCACTTGGATTGTTGATTTAGGAGCCACTGATCATATCTGTAACTCCATGCAGGGGTTTAGAAAGATTAGAAGACTTCAGAAGGGCAACCATGGACTACGTGTGGAAAATGGAGTATAAGTTTAGGCCCTTGTAGTGGGAGAGTTGGATCTTGTTTTTTATTATAATAGAATAGTGGTTTTGAAAAATATTTTATATGTACCTGAATTTCGACAGAATTTGATTTCGGTTGGGAAACTTAAAAATCAAAGATATTCTATATCTTTCCATTCTAGAATTTCTATCAGTAGAGATGAAGAAATTTTATATACTAGGCACATGTATGAGAATCTATTTTTCTTAAACCCTATTAACAATAAATTAAATAACACTCAATCTGAACCTTTAACAAGGAAGACAAAGAATAATGTCAATGACTCGTATTTTGGACATCTAAGGTTGGGCCATATCAACTTAACCAGGATTTAGAGGTTAATCCATAATGGGCCTTTGGACTCATTTAGATTGAAAAATTGGCCTCAGTGTGAATCCTACCTAATGGGAAAGATGACCAAAAGGTCATTTACCTCTAAGGCGGATAGAGCCAAGGAGGTTTTGAGTCTTGTTCACATTGATGTGTGTGGTCCCTTGTCTACACTAGCTAGAGGGAGTTTTGAGTACTTCATTACTTTTACGGATGATTGTACAATGTTTGGTTTTATTTATCTGATGAAACACAAGTTTGACTCTTTTGACAAGTTTAAGGAGTTTAAGGCCGAAGTGGAGCGTCGGACAGGTAAATTGATCAAGACCTTACGATTGGATTGTGGTGAAGAGTACCTCCTTGGTGAATTCAAAGACTACATGGTATATCATGGGATAGTATCCCAACTCTCTGCGTCAAGGACACCCCAGTAGAATGGAGTAGCTGAGAGAAGGAATAGGACATTGATGGAAATGGTCCGAAGCATGATATCTTATGCTACTCTTCTAGTGTCTTTTTGGGGATATGCCCTAAAAACAGTGACATATATTCTGAACTTAGTGCCTTCCAAGTCAGTACCTAGGACTCCCTATAAGATGTGGATTGGGCGTAAGCCAAGTCTAAATCATCTCAGGATATGGGATTGTCTACCTTATGTACTGGTTAAATGAGACAAGTTGGAACCAAGATCAGAATTATATATTTTGCTGGGTATCCAAAAGAGATAAAGGGTGGTTACTTTTTTCATCCTAAGGAGCAGAAAGTACTGGTAAGTACCAATGCTAGATACTTAGAGGATGATCAGAGTACTTCCACGAAATGTTCAACTAGGTTGGAACTTGAGGAAAAGTTATCTTCGGAATCAACTTCTTCTGACCCGGTTGTAGAACAAGAAGAGGCACAACCTCAAGAGCCTGTGCAAATGGAGCCTCGTCGTAGTGGGAGAATGTCTAGGGTTCTATAGAGATGGACTGGAGAAGCTTTCGAGCTAGTCTCCGACCATCAGGAATAAGACCCCACTAGATACGAGGAGGCTATTGCTGATGCCAATGCAAATCTATGATATGAAGCAATGAAAGTCGAGATTGAGTCTATGTACTGCAATCAGGTTTGGGATCTTGTAGCATCACCTGAATGGATAAAACTCATGGGGTGTAAGTGGGTATACAAGAGAAAGAGGGGAGTGGATGGGAAGATAGAAACCTTCAAGGCTAGGCTTGTGGCGAAAGGGTATACTCAGAAAAAGGGAATCGATTATGAGGAAACCTTTTCCCCGGTAGCCATGCTTAAGTCCATTCGTATCCTCCTGGCCATTACATGTTATTATGACTACGAGATATGGCAAATGGATGTCAATACAGCATTTTTAAATAGCCATCTTAGCGAAGACATCTATATGTTCCAACCGGAAGGCTTTATTGCTGAAGGCCAATAACATATGGTTTGTAAGTTTAAGAAGTCCATTTATGGACTTAAGCAGGCATAATTTATATGTACCTGAATTTTGACAGAATTTGATTTCGGTTGGGAAACTTAAAAATCAAAGATATTCTATATCTTTCCATTCTAGAATTTCTATCAGTAGAGATGAAGAAATTTTATATACTAGGCACATGTATGAGAATCTATTTTTCTTAAACCCTATTAACAATAAATTAAATAACACTCAATCTGAACCTTTAACAAGGAAGACAAAGAATAATGTCAATGACTCGTATTTTTGACATCTAAGGTTGGGCCATATCAACTTAACCAGGATTTAGAGGTTAATCCATAATGGGCCTTTGGACTCATTTAGATTGAAAAATTGGCCTCAGTGTGAATCCTACCTAATGGGAAAGATGACCAAAAGGTCATTTACCTCTAAGGCGGATAGAGCCAAGGAGGTTTTGAGTCTTGTTCACATTGATGTGTGTGGTCCCTTGTCTACACTAGCTAGAGGGAGTTTTGAGTACTTCATTACTTTTACGGATGATTGTACAATGTTTGGTTTTATTTATCTGATGAAACACAAGTTTGACTCTTTTGACAAGTTTAAGGAGTTTAAGGCCGAAGTGGAGCGTCGGACGGAGTAAATTGATCAAGACCTTACGATTGGATTGTGGTGAAGAGTACCTCCTTGGTGAATTCAAAGACTACATGGTATATCATGGGATAGTATCCCAACTCTCTGCGTCGAGGACACCCCAGTAGAATGGAGTAGCTGAGAGAAGGAATAGGACATTGATGGAAATGGTCCGAAGCATGATATCTTATGCTACTCTTCTAGTGTCTTTTTGGGGATATGCCCTAAAAACGAGTGACATATATTCCGAACTTAGTGCCTTCCAAGTCGGTACCTAGGACTCCCTATAAGATGTGGATTGGGCGTAAGCCAAGTCTAAATCATCTCAGGATATGGGATTGTCTACCTTATGTACTGGTTAAATGAGACAAGTTGGAACCAAGATCAGAATTATATATTTTGCTGGGTATCCAAAAGAGATAAAGGGTGGTTACTTTTTTCATCCTAAGGAGCAGAAAGTACTGGTAAGTACCAATGCTAGATACTTAGAGGATGATCAGAGTACTTCCACGAAATGTTCAACTAGGTTGGAACTTGAGGAAAAGTTATCTTCGGAATCAACTTCTTCTGACCCGGTTGTAGAACAAGAAGAGGCACAGCCTCAAGAGCCTGTACAAATGGAGCCTCGTCGTAGTGGGAGAATGTCTAGGGTTCTATAGAGATGGACTGGAGAAGCTTTCGAGCTAGTCTCCGACCATCAGGAACAAGACCCCACTAGATACGAGGAGGCTATTGCTGATGCCAATGCAAATCTATGATATGAAGCAATGAAAGTCGAGATTGAGTCTATGTACTTCAATCAGGTTTGGGATCTTGTAGCATCACCTGAATGGATAAAACTCATGGGGTGTAAGTGGGTATACAAGAGAAAGAGGGGAGTGGATGGGAAGGTAGAAACCTTCAAGGCTAGGCTTGTGGCGAAATGGTATACTCAGAAAAAGGGAATCGATTATGAGGAAACCTTTTCCCCGGTAGCCATGCTTAAGTCCATTCGTATCCTCCTGGCCATTACATGTTATTATGACTACGAGATATGGCAAATGGATGTCAATACAGCATTTTTAAATAGCCATCTTAGCGAAGACATCTATATGTTCCAACCGGAAGGCTTTATTGCTGAAGGCCAATAACATATGGTTTGTAAGTTTAAGAAGTCCATTTATGGGCTTAAGCAGGCATCAAGAGCATGGAACATTCATTTTGATGAGACTATAAAGTCATATGATTTTATTCAAAACGAGGATGAACCATGCGTGCACAGGAAACTTGAAGGCATTAATGTGATTTTTCTTGTCTTATATATGGATGACATTCTACTCATTAGAAATGATGTAGGGTCATTGTCATTTACAAAGGTTTGGCTATCTAGTCAATTTAGTATGAAGGACTTGGGAGAAGCCAGCTACATTCTCGGGATTAGACTTCTTAGAAATAGGAAGTAGAGAATGTTAGGATTATCCCAAGCGGCATACATTGACAAGATGCTGGCCAAGTACAGTATGGACTCATATAAGGGAGCTCTAATTACTTGCAAACATGGATTGTCATTTTCTTCAAGGGACTGTCCTAAATCTCAAGAAGAAAAGGACAGAATGAGTAGGATTCCCTACGCTTTGGCTGTAGGAAGTCTCATGTACGTCATGTTGTGTACTAGGCCAGATATCTGCTTTGTCATAGGCTTGGTTAGCAGATATCAGTCAAACCCTGGGGAGGTTCATTGGCAAGTTGTAAAGCATATTCTCAAGTACCTCAAGAGAACGAGAGATTATATGCTGGTTTACAAGACTGATGACTTGGTTCCTATAGGATACACAGACTCAGACTTCCAGACAGATAAGGATGAGAGAAAATCCACTAGTGGATATGTCTTCATCTTGTCTGGAAGAGCCGTTTCATGGAGGAGTATTAAGCAATCTTGCATTGCTGACTCAACCATGGAAGCTGAGTATGTGGCAGCTTCGGAGGCATCCAATGAAGCAGTTTGGCTCTGGAAGTTCCTTTCAGAACTTGGAGTCATGCCACGCATGGACAGACCGATTATGATGTATTAGACAACATTGGAGTAATATCACAATTTAAAGAACCCAGGAACAACAAGAAGGGGAAGCACATCGAGAGGAAGTACTACCTGATCCAGGATTTCATCCAGAAACAGGAAGTCGTGATGGAACAGATTGCCTCCGAGAACAATCTAGCTGATCTATTCACCAAGCCTTTGGCTGAGAGAGTCTTCAAGAGACACTTAGACACCATAGGGGTGGGTACCTACAGACTTACTTAGTCTTAGAGTGCAAGTAGGAGATTATTGGGAAATATGCCCTCTTAGACTAAGTTTCTGATGTAAACATCGAATGTTTTAATAAAAGAATTTATTTTCAGAAATTGTTTGTGAAATTACATTTTTATTTGTGCATAATTACATTTGGAAAAGACCCGTTGTGTTTAAATAAGTGGTCCATGTGAATGGAGGTCTTTCACAGTAAGGTATGGATCATAGGTTACTTAACACATAAACATTCATTCTTAACGATTGATGAGAATGTGAATCTCATCATGTCTAGGTTATTATGTTGTGAATTTCAAATAGGGAATGGCTTACCTTTAGCCAGTGAGTAGTCCACTCACTTTATGACATAAGTGTATTTCGAATACGTAGAACAGGACCTGTAGTAGTAGTTTCTAAAAGTACTATATGGTAGAAACCTAAACTACTACTGCTACAGTATGGAATAGTACTCTACGACTTGAGTATGAGTTGGTCGTCTGACGAAGCTGAAAGTATGTACTATGATATACTACAGTTGAGGTTCTATCGTAGGACCAATATACTTATATGTTGGGTATGTGTGACTAGTTAGTTAAGACAGACTTGTACAAGATAGTTTATATATTATATCGCCCATTGTGGTTGTTTAAATGATCTAAATATCTAGGGCTCTGGGAAACTTGACTTGGATGTTTGCTTTAGGGTAGCTCCCTTGGAAAACAGAAATAATCCAGGAAGTCGTGGATCATTAGACTAGAAGCCTGTGGATGATAGATGTCATTTAGAGAGGTGTTAGTACATTTCTTCCTCTCTAATGTATGACGATGTATAAAGGGGTATTTTAGTCATTACACATGCAGGTCGGAGATTGTGCTAATATAGCATTGTCCTTGGGGTCAATATTTTTTTATGGTGATATTAGGAAATATTTAAAATGCAAAATACAACTATTTATATGGCAAGGGTATTTTGGTCATTTTAGTAGCCAATGCGGTGTGTCTTTTGGTCCCCAGTATAGACCGTGAATCCTAATTAAATACAGGCTAAAGAATTGATCTTCAATTAAATTGAATGAAATTTATTTTATTTAAATAACCCGATTTAATTCTTAGGCTAGAATAAAATAAAGGTCTATGGAGAGAGACAATTAATTAAATTAATTTGGTGGGTTAATTAATTATTCAGGGCTTTGGCTCAATTTGAATAATTAAAGATTAACCTGGGACTAAACTAATATAAACTTGTTAATTGGACTAGTTTATTTAGGCTGAGAAATTAATTATTTGTTGGACCATTTATTTAGTTCTAATTAGAATAATTAATTTAGTCTAAAAGGCTAAACTAAGAGTCCAATAGATTAGTCCGGTTTAACCTAGGATTTTATTTAGGTTAAACAGGAGAATAGATAACTACATTATTTTTCACTGCTTCTTCTCTGGAAAAAAAAAAACAGACGCCTCTTTCTCTCTCTCTTCAAAAAAATTCCTTAGCCTTGTAAGTTGTTCACCAAACGGGATTAGATAGGCCATATGCTGGAAGATCGAGAGGTTGGCATTCACATACATGCAAAGACGGAGTAGGAGGCTCGCAGGAATCGCACTAGAGGTTTCCACCAATGCACCTACCCCAGTTCCACACATTCCGGTCTAGCCATCCTTGAGAACAAGAAGAAAAGGTTGGAAATTTTTTACCTCAGAATCTGGACAGAGTGGGACTGGTGCCGGCTGAGGCTGTCGAAGTTGGCGCTGGCTCCATTTGGATTTTTCTGTTTTTCAGTTTTCTTCAATTTTTTCTCGCTTCCGCTACATGCTTTAAACCTTCACTTTATGCCAGGAAAACGTTCAAGTTATAAGGGAAACTCTATCAATTTTTTTAAAAAAATTGAAGTGGCTTAATACCAAGAAATTCTTATTGTTTCTTACCTAGTGTATTTCCATATGTTCTTTTCATTGTGAAGTTGATCTATGCATGGTGAGAAACATTTTGAATTAAGTTTTGATGGCTGAAGCTGAATGAATTCATGATGGAGACTTTGAGAAAAATTCTATTTATGTGTTGTTTGTGTAGGATGTTAACTAGACTGTTTGAGAGTATTTTGGTGTGATTTTTCAGTTCATTTTATGCGAAGAAAAAGTAATAAAAAGAAGGGCAAGAACAAAGTACATAAACTCCATATAATATAAAATGATAAAGTTGAAAATAGAATGAAGGAAATACCGAAAAAGCTAAGTGCATGATGTTTTAGATCATTGTGGCCTAATGGATGGTTAGGAGCATTATTGGCCCTTGGATCAAAAGAACCCTAGTATAAAACCTAATTTTTTTTTTTTTGTTGATTATTATTCTTATTATTACTATCATTCTCCAATATCCTAGGGTGTTTCCTAGTCTTAGAAGCAAGGCCTTCAACTCTTTATGGCCAAAATAACTCTCAAATGGTAGTATTAAATTTTGGAAGAAAAGGGATAATGAATATTTATAGCTAACTAGCATCGAAAACTAATCTTCATTAATCCTAGATTTTGCTCTACTCCAAAATCACTTCAAATCCACTCTTAGATCCCTAACACATCGAGGAAGGTTTAGGAACCTTAGTGTATAGCAAGGGGATAACAAACTACCATTCTGAAGCCTATTATATTAAAGAAATGCAAATCAGAATTTTTGTTTTCCAGGTTTGGCAGTTTTGGTAAAAAATTCATAACCTTCTATTCATAAGTCTAAATCATGTCAAATTTGTTCAAAAATCTTCTTAGGACATTTATCTACAAATTCTAGTTCATGGATTTCCAGAATCCACGGCCATTTTGTACAGTTTAATCCAAAAAACAGACATAGTTTACATATGCAAAGCAAAATTCTCTATTTTGCTCATTCTTTTGCACCAATTCTATCTTTCCATTTTTCTACAGAACTTACCCCTTCTAAGCCTTTCTAATCCATTTTAAGACTCAAATGAAGGTGTTTTAGCCACCCTTTTAACCCAGCTCTCTTAAAACCGTTCAAAACAGAACACAAGTTCAACATGGCAAACCAGCATTTTTTCTTGAACCATATACAAGCAACTTTAATTCTGTCCATTCCCATGCCTTTATCTACACACTTTGGAAGATTAGCAGATGAGTCCGGTATTGGAGATACAATCGATGTTATAGATTCGGGTTTAATGATGGAGGAAGCACAATCGAACAATGAAAACGATGACAAGAAAGAAGAATGGGAGATAGGATCCTTTACAGACAATGATGTGGATGGCTACTCATCCGATGATGACAGAAGTCCATAGACTAGGACCAAGTTTAACTAATGTATAGAAATAATTATTATTTCTGCTATTGTTACATTACAAGCATTTTACTTTGCTTTATACTTTTAAATTTATTATTTTTTTCTTCTTCCAAAATATGACCATTTTTATGTTTTTAAATTATTCCAGTCACATATGGCTTCCGATGCCTCACCCAATGATTAGTCAGTGACTCGTGAGTCGTCAAGGGCGGATGAGACACCATCCTCGAGTATCATGCTACGTATACCTACTCCACAACCGTTACCCCTAAACGAGGACCGATCAGAGCAGGTCCTTACCCCGATCTCAGGTTCTTCAGTATCTATAGTTGGCGCTCCCCGTACTGAGGATACACGACTGCTGATTGACCTAGTTGGTGACTCGTAAGTCAACTACATAATTACTTATTATACGCTTATCTGAATTTTTAAAATTATAAATATGTCTTATATTACAAAATCTATTTTCTCGAAACAGGTTCACACATTCGATTCGATGTGTGAGGGAGATAGTTGAGATTTTTAGGCGACACTACACTAGAGCCTATGCTACCTTCTCACATGTTTCGATTGATATTCGGAACATGTGGTTCGATCTTTAGAGTGTGAGTTCGATTTGTAATTATTACTTATAATATTTTTAGTATTTTTAATATGTTTTCTTACTTGTAATTACTTGTAACGGCTACTTTGATTTTGCAGTCTTTCTTCTGTAGACGCCAAGATCATGCCGCATAGATCTGGGCTAATTGGGAGAAGAAATGTAAGGCTAGACTTTCAGACATGTTGTCGAAGGCTCAGAAGAAGCATGGGGGTAGCTGCCCCAAGTGGATTTCCCCAGACCATTGGGCTACTTTATCGGAGCATTGGGGGTTCGGTAGGTGGCAGCGTATCTCTTCCGCTGCTAAGCAGAACAGATCCATTGGTAAGGCGTCACACACAGGAGGATCCATTTCTTTTACTGAGCATGAGGAGCAAATGGTAAGTATAAAATTTTTTACTATTCGATATATCCGCTATTTTACACTTAGTCCATCATAAAAACTAACATCTAGTCATTTCTTGTTACAATGATAGCGGAGACAGTTAGGTCTTGACTTCAGCTACATCGACTTCTTCAAACACACCCACTTGTTTCAGGATGGGCCGAGGAAGGGTCAATATGTCAATGATTGATCACGTCATACGCTAGTAAGAATACACAATCTTATACATTTTTAAGTTTAATATTGTTTATATTTTGATCGTTAATTTTAAATATTTTATGAGTGTTTCCTTACCCCAAATTTGATAGGATACTATCACTGCTATTATTGAGCGTCATAGCAGTCAGGTTCTCAGATAGATTCTACGAGCACAGTCGCATTACGTAGGGTGCCCGATGAGAAGACGCTGTTCATCGAGGTGGATGATAGAGCGTGCAAAAAGGGGCGAGTATACAGATTGCGGTCTGAGTCTTTGAGGGTGAGATAGAGGTTACAACAGATATCTTCATTTGAGTCATTGACCTCTTCTACCTCGTTAGATGTGTGCCAGCAGCAAAGAGAGTTACACACGGAGAGAAAGAGGCGGGAGAGGGTTGAGCATCAGGTACAAGTATATCGGAGTTACAGCCAGAGATTGATTGAGTACCTGAGACTTATGTCTCAGAATTTGAATCTACCTCTGACACTGCCGATGCTAGCTGTTCAGAAGGATGATGCTGAGGATGAGGAGGACTTCGTCATGAGTCCTCCAGATTCACATCCTGATCATCAGCCAGGCCCTTCCATTCCACCTCCACCCCCCTCCGTCGACTCCAACATCTGCACCTATTCCTGCTTCATAATTAGGACATTTGGATTACATTTTTATGTTTTAGTCATATTTTTCATTATTATATTTATTTAAGACATTTAGACAACATTTTTATGTATTATTCATATTTGTCATTATTATATTTATTAATTATACTATTTGACGGGTTTTTTTTATTTAATTGAATTTTGGCATTACTTTGACAGATGAATTTTCTTCTAATACATGACATTTTTTAAAATATTTTAAAAATATTTTAAAATTATTCAATATTAGCGAGGAAATAGAAGGGGTAAGAAAAAAAAATAACTTCCGTTGCTAATCCCTCGCTAAAAGCGACGGCCTTCTGTTGCTAATCGCTCGCTGTTAGCGAGGGATTAGCGATGGATTCAAATACTGGAAAACTATCCGTAGCTAATCCCAAGCTAATTTGTGAGGGATTAGCGACGTATATATTTAAACCATTAATTTAAAAATAAAATTCCATAGCTAATCCCTTACCAATTAGTGAGGGATTAAAGACAGAAAATTCCCTAGTTACAAACATTTTACTTTTATTAATTATTAAGATAATCCGTCGCTAATCCCTTTCTATTTAGAAAGGGATCTGCAATGGATTAAATAAATCCCTTGCAGATCCGTTTTAAAATTCATTGCTGAAGGTCGTTGATTGCTGACTAATTTCCTCGCAAATTCATCACTACTTGCAACAGAAATTTTAATCGGTCGCAAAAATTTGCCTTTGCGAGGAAGAAATTAGCAGGGGATAATTCCCTCGCTAATCCATCACTAATTTTGTTTAGCGACGGAATTGTCCCTCGCTAATTCTCTGTTTTCTTGTAGTGTTTTATTGTCACCGATAGATAGCTTAGATAAGATTTGAGAATACTTTGAAAGATCGAGAGCTAGTAATTCTAGTGCATGTTTGATGCGAAGGAGTAGACGATTGATTGGTATTCCAGTGGAACAAGTATCTGTTACAAACCAAGAGGCTTCATCAAATCTAACACTACTACCAGTAGTTCACCCTACGCATCGTAAAAGTAATTATCTTATAGATTATGAACAGTAAATAAATTTTGAAACCTAATTTCCGTTGTATTTTTAATTTCTTAGGACTCTTCAAATTACGTTAAATAAAAATAATAATTAGACAAGTATCTAACTTGAATATTTTTCGTTTCAATTAAAATTAATGACATAATTTTAATATATCTTAAAAAATTAAATAATATTAAGAATTTATCATCAAACATTCTAATATAAATAAATATTTTATAACATTCATTATTAAATATGATTAATTAAATACTTAATAAATAATTTAAATATAATCTTATCCAACTGCGATAGAACTAGTATGACCAACCATTGACCATACAACAGTTGTAGTTGTATGTAAAATACTATATATAGATAGATAGATAGATAAAATAAAATAATTTTAAAAAATTGAGATAGTTCCGCAATGTTACTATTTTAGTTGTTTTTATTCAAAATTGACCATCAAATTGACAAAGAGAAAGACAATAAAGTAGGATTTTAGTTTACTATAATGCAAATTGAAAATGTGAGAATGGAAAGAATAAAAAGAGAATTTTTTAATTGGAAGTGAAAAAAATTAAGGAAGAAGGAGAAAAGAAAGGGTGAAGATAGAAAAAGTGCTTTGAAAAAGGACGATTAAAAGATTTACGAGAATAGTAATTACTAAAAATGTAGTCATCAAGTTAGATCTTCTATGTTATATATATATATATATATATTTTATGTGTGTGTGGTGGGGAAACTTTATTTTTTGGAAAATTTTGGGAAGTGGGGAGGGGGGGCAAACTCAAAAATATAAGGGGGCAAAGAAACATTATGCTAATATAATTTATAAAATGTTACGAAACCAAGGGAGTAGGGTGGCCGCACTCCCATAGTTTCGTCTGTGATCTTCGTTACTATTTGGTCCCCATTATATGATAAATCATACTAAATGGCATACTCTCTTTTAAATTGTCACTAAATACAGTAAGTGCAAAAATAAAAATTTACTGATGCCAATCACCTTTCTTGTTAAATATGTTGACTTCCGCTTCTTTGCATCAATCTAAAAACTACTCTAAAGCCCTAATTAACTAGAAGAATTAAATACTCATCTCTATATTGAAACAATTATATAGTTCATGAATAGTACAATTGTATTCATGGAAAAAGAGAGGGCAACAGTTAAATATAACTGAAAGGTAATAGATGAGGTGAATTTTAAATAATCATAAGCAAAATAGATAGGTTTTTAGATTTTTACACACGTGTACAAGTAATTGGGGCAAAAAAAAAAAAAAAAAAAAAGAATCAAGGCATCGTTACATATTTATTGAGAAAATAGTTTTACATAATATGATATAATTTTAATTTTTTTAATCAAATATACTTTTCCTTCCGAACCATCAAAAGGCAACTTAGTTTTTGTCATATAAATAAAGATTTTTTAAATTAAAACCATCAGTAGAATGATAGGGGATTAGACAGATCCTCACTTTATTAAGAAAAGGAAGAGAAGATACAACAGAAGCAAAATCCCTAAAGGTTATCAGCGACCTTTGAGCAATATGTGAGATCTATCCCGTAAAACAGGAATAGATTGATCCAAAATACATAAAGACTGAGAGTACACATGTAAGCTACTCAAAGTGGGAAAATCAATGCAGATTTGAAGAGATGATGCCTTTCTTGCAAGGGAAAGCGAGTTTGCTACCAAGTTGTGCTCGAAGAATGTGCTCGAAAGTCACTGACTGAAATTGAGTTAGTAAGCTTTGTATTTGTACAAAAAGTCCTGATAACCCGCCCAGGGAATATTGTCCCAACCGGACATAATCTGAATCACCTGAAGAAAATCTGCCTGGACAATAATGCTCCGAAATCCCAATCTCAAACAAGTACAGAGACCAATCAACATGGGGCGCAATTCAGCCAGAAAAGGGCTGGAAACAAAAGATATGCAGTGAGCAAAGCCATGAAGAAAAATGCCATCTCCACGCGGAATAATCCCCCCGACTACAGAAGAGCTAGGAAGTTGATTCTTTTATACTTCTATCAACATTAAGGACAATTTGAAGATGATCATGTCATTTCCAAATGACTGGGGTGACTGAAGTGAAAGAGCTCCAGATAGCAAAAATCCCTAAAGGTTATCAGCGACCTTTGGGCAATATATGAGCTCTATCCCGTAAAACAGGAATAGATTGACCATCCAAAATACATAAAGACTGGGAGTACACATGTAAGTTACTAAAAGTGGGAAAATGAATGCAGATTTGAAGTCTGCTACCAAGTTCCCTTATTGAAGAATGTGCTCGAAAGTCACGGACTCAAATTGAGTAAGAAAGCTTTGTATCGTACAAAAGTCCTCATAACCTGCCTAGGGAATATTGTCCTAACCGGACATAATCTGAATCACCTAAAGAAAATCTGCCTGGACAATAATGCTCCAAAATCCCAATCTCAAACAAGCACAGAGACCAATCAACATGGGGCACAATTCAACCAGAAAAGGGCTGGAAACAAAAGATATGTAGTGAGCAAAGCCATGAAGAAAAGTGCCATCTCCATGCCTAATAATCCCCCGACTACAGAAGAGGAAGTTGATTCTTATGTACTTCCAACAACATTAAGGACAATTTGAAGATGATCATGTCGTTTCCAAACGACTGGGGTAACTGAAGAGAAAGAGCTCCAGATAGCCTACTTGCGCCCATGCAAAGAATAAGTAAGAAAATCACCATGCATCCGCAACAAATTCTCATATGTGTAGCGCTGACCATCGAACTTGGAAGAGTTTAACGCTTTCCATACCACCTAGCAAAAGCCTACGAAATATAATCTCCCCATGTTAAGGCATCTAGGAGGAAGATTCAACCAAAAACTAATCAATTGGGCCATCTAAAAAAGTTGTAGGCCAGTTCTCCAGGCTCCTAATTCTAGAGCCACTTTCTTCCAAGTTCCAAAAGAGATAGGGTAGGTTATGAAGATGTGTGAGAATGACTCTTCTTGGGAGTTCGACATAAGGGGCATCTTGAGGCTAGAGAAAACCCACAGTCTATAAAATCGGATCCAGAGAGATGAATCTGTTGAAGAGTTTCCACATAAAAAATTTTATCTAGGGTTGTGCACCTTATGAAGGGCAGCCAGAACAGGCTGAGGTTGCATTCTTTAACAGACTATATCCCAGGGAGAAGATAGAGGAAAATGGTCTGGTTCTAAAGGCAACCAAACCAATACATTGGGAGCATGATCAGGTGGGGATGGAGGGATAAGTCTGAAAATTTGGAATGCAAAATGAGGATCTAGAATTTCATGTAATGTAGCGTTCCAATAACCATTAGGAGCAAATTAGTGCATTGAATAATACATATGAATGATTGAGGAATTGAGCGGTGATAATCTACCTAGACCCGATCAGTTGTCAAACCAAAAGGAGCGAGATCTCGATTTGAGCCTATATCCAATATGCTCTTCTGCGGCTAGCCCATGAGTGACCATCCTGCACCATACCGAAGACATCACTACAGTGGAAGACGACAAGCTTAAATGATCTCATTCGCAGTAATATTTAGCTGCCAGAAATTTAGACCAGAGTTTTTTGCTGCCTAAAATCCAACAAAGCTCCACTGAAAAAGCTACACTTAGATCAGTGAAGTCTCTCAAATTTAATTCACCCCAAGGAAGACACAATAACACCCATCTTCTCTAGTGCCGTCGAGGACCAAAAGTTGAGCTACCCCACAGGAAATTTGTGCATGTTATCTCCAGGGCATGAAACATTGATAGAGGAGGGTTAATAATATGCAGAGGAATAGTGGATAAAACCGACTTAATCAAATGTAAGTGTCCCACTTCAGATAAGTGCTTAAATTTCCAACCTTGCATGGGAATGAAGACCTTATCAATTAAATTAAGGTCGGAAGTATATGTGCTTCCGCCTACCCTTGAACAATGGACAACCAAGATAAGTGAATGGCAAACCTTCGTAAGAAAAGACCAAAAAGTGAGCCACAATAGATTTATTAGAATGAGAAGCTTTTGATGAAAGTGTAAAGGACATTTTTGTTGAATTTATAAGCTGGCTCGAGGTTGATTGAAACTCAATTAATAACTTCTTCAAAGCACCTAAAGACCTTCGAGAAGCAGTGGCAAATATGATCGCATCGTCCACAAAGTTGAGATGTGTGATTAATGGGCATCCTCTAGGAACCGAATAGGGGACAAATACTTGTACAAATAACAGAGCATTATAGCCTCTACCCTAATAGATGATACGTAGACTTCTAGGCTGGCTAGGAGTACTATGGTCTCCTGATGTAATCTGGTAACTTCGTATATGTAATCTGGTCTCCTGATAGCTTCTTCCGCCATGGCTATTCTCAGTTTTTCCCTTACTTCTCTACCAACAACATTTAATGTTTCGTATCGGTTCCCAGTTCATATGGAAAGAAATTCTTATCTTTGCTAGTGGTCTTAATTTGAGAATGTTCTCGACATACATGATCTCAAAGCCTTAATTCATTCGAGCAAATCTGTAGTAGAAGACACTTCTTCTACTTCTACTCTATGGACGAAAGCAAACAAGCTTGTCCTCAGTTGGATCAAGGCGACTGTCTCTCCCTCTGTTCAAACTCTTCTTCTATCTTGCTCTACTGTGTATGAGGCTTGGACATTGCTTGACCGACGTTAGTCTCCCCTTTCTAAGATGCATGTCCAAACACTCTAGGATCAATTGTGTACCCTCAAAAGGGATACTGAGAAGCCAGTCACTGATTATCTTCTCTATTCTAAATCTATCTCAGACTCTTTAGCCACAACCGGGTCTTCTGTTCCAAAAGCCAATCTCATTGAGTATGTAATTGATGGTCTGAGTCATGAGTATAAGGAGTTTGCCATTTCTCTGCATCTTCGTCCTACCCTTACCTTTGATGAATTTTATGATCTCGCCATTTAGGAAGAACATCTGCTAAAGAAAATGTCCACTTTCTCCATCTCTAGTGGTTTAGACTTGACTGTCGACTAGACTCCTAACATTGTTGCTTCCCTGGCACGCTCTTCCTCGTCTTACAGAGGTCCTGGCCGTGGCAGGGGTAGAGGACGTGGTAGAACTCACAGTTATCACCATCACCATACTGCTTCTGTCCCACGCCACTTTTCAAATCACCGATCACCATTGCTTCGACACCAGCTTCTTCTTATTTAGGATCTTAATTTCTTGACATTCTAGCATCTATGAACACGGCTATTGCTTGCCAAATTTGCAACAAACTTGGACATACTGCACGGGTCTACTATGAACACCAAAATACGGCCTATACTATAGATTTCATTCCTGGTTTTTCAACCTCCAGACCCGACAATACTTCTTGGTGCCTCGATTCTGGTGCTACTCTCCACATGACTCTATCTATGTCATTCTTGTCTCAAGCATCCCCTTATCATGGTTCTGATACTATTACAGTTGGGAATGGATCTCAATGTCCCATTACTCATGTTGACTCAAGTTCTCTTTGTACCTTTCGAAGCCTCTCTCTCTAAATGGTATTCTTTATGTGCCTTAACTTCGCAAAAATCTTCTTTCTATTCAACGATTTGCTCGTGACGATAACTATTTCTTTGAATTGGCCTCTGATGGTTTTGTTGTTAAGAATACACAGACTCTTCTCCATGGCAGTAGCAATGGTGGCCTATATCATCTCCGAGACTAGCTTTCTTCTCCAAAAATTTCTTCGTTCTATGGTGAACGCATAAATCCCATAACTTGGCATGCTCGCCTTTGTCATCCTTCTAACAGAGTTTTACAAATTTTGTCAAAGAAGTATGGCTTGCCTATTAGAGGTTCTATTTCTGGTGATCATGTCGGTTATATCTGTCCTGTAGGCAAGTTTTATCAATTGCCGTTTGATACCAAACAATATACTGCTAAACATCCCCTAGACTTATTGCATCTTGATGTATAGGGCCCCGTGCCTATTTTGTCTCACTCTGGATATCAATATTATTTGTTAATTGTAGATGATTATACCAGACATACATGGTTGTATCCCTTAGCTAAGAAATCTAATACATTTTCTGTGTTTCTTATCTTTAAGAAGAGTGTTGAATTTTTTTCATCTCAATGTATCAAATGCATCCAGACCGATGGGGGAAGGGGGGGAGGGGAGAATTTACTAATCAGCTGTTTGTTACCTTTTTAAAAGAATAGGGTATAATGCAACGAATCTCTTATCCTTATACTCCCCAATAAAATGGGGTAATGGAATGAAAGCATCATCATATTATCAATATAGGGTTGTGTCGTCTTTCCCAAGCTAGTGTACCTTTAAAATTTTGGGTCGAGGCTTTTTCTACGACCGTTTTTCTAATAAATAGATTGCCTATAAAATCCCTTAAGTACACTACACTATTGGAACGTCTCACTAGGCAGCCTCTCGATTATTATTTTCTTAAAACTTTTGGATGTACTTGTTTTCCATATCCAGCTCCTTATAATAATCATAAATTCTCCCCCAAGTCTACTAAATGTGTTTTCTTAGGTTCTGATTTATCTCATAAGGGATACAGGTGTATGGAACTTTCTATTGGGATAGACATGTCTTGTTTGATAAGACTTTTTTTCCTTATCACGTGGACACTCCACCAGCCACTACCTTCAACTTGCAATCATCATCTTCATGTGCTCAGTCTACTTTCACAAACTCTTCCTCAGTTTCGGTGGATAATCCAGAGCAGTCTTTGTCTTCTATTCAAACCACAGAAAGTCCACAGCAAGTGCACTATGTGCCCACTAATGTTGTCTCTTCTGGATCAACTTCTCCTGGGTCTTCTGCCATTGATGGCTCTTCCTCGAGTGACAAAGGTTCTCCTCCTCCAAAGAAATACAAGAGTATCAATGAATTGGTTTATGGTACTATTCATTATCTCTTACCTGAAGCCTTATCAGCTGAACTTATGAATTTCTCTTTTTCTGAACTTACAGGCTATCAACAAGCCACTAAGTTTCCTTATTGGCATGTTGCAATGGAAGATGAGTATGCCACATTATTACAAAACTGCATATAATCTCTTGTTCCGGCTACTTCCGCGATAAACATTGTAGGTTGTAAATGGGTATATAAGGTCAAACGGAAAGTTGATGGCTCTATTGAGCGATATAAAGCTCGCTTAGTTGCTAAGGGCTATAGTCAATATGAGTGGATTGATTACAATGAGACTTTCAGTCCTATGGTAAAACCTTTTACAATCCAGGTTATTCTCTCCTTAGTTGTATCTCGCCAATGGCCTCTTAAACAACTGGATGTTTGCAATGCTTTTCTCAATAGATTTCTTACTAAGAAAGTCTATATAACTCAACCATTGGGTTTTTCCGACCCTCTTAAACCTCAATATGTTTGCAAGCTTCACTGTGCTTTCTATGGTTTGAAGCAGGCACCTCTTGCATGGTATCATAGACTGCATTAGTTCTTGTTACAAAAAGGTTTTTCAATAGTCGCTATGATACATCTTTTTTTATTCGGCGTGCTTTTGGTCATCTCTTACTTGTTTTGGTTTATGTTGATGATTTAATCATCATTGGATATGATTCTTCCACGATTAGCAGTTTTATTGCTCGCATTTTTTCTACCTTTAATAGTCGTCAGCTTGGTGATCTTGGTTTTTTTCTTGGTATGGAGGTATATCGCACTAAGGACTCCCTCTTCTTGTCCCAGATTCTCTATGCTACGGACCTACTGAAGTGATTCAATATATTACACTGCAAATCATGCTCAACCCCTTCTTTTCCTTTATCTCGTCTCACTTCTTTTACAGGTGATACTCTTTCTAATGTCACAGAGTATAGGAGTATGGTCAGGGGGTTGTAGTATCTAACTCTTACCCGCCCGGATATCACGTTCACTGTACACCAAGTCAGCCAGTTTCTTCATCAGCCACACACCACCCATCTTTAAGCAGTTAAGTGGATATATCATTACACCAAGGGCACCTTAGAACATGGCCTTTCTTTTTGGAGTTCTAACCAAATGATCTTGTTGTTAGTGTTGTGCCCTAGAGGCAATCACTTGTACATTGTGTATGACACATTTTATTTTAATAAAAGGCATTATTTATTTTACAGTTTCTTTTGTTTACTTTTAAGTAATATAACTTTCGATAAAGTTCCTAGTACAACATTGTGTTAAGGAAATCATGATATGAGATTCCTACTACACTGTATAGTGTTATTGCTTAAATAGTCCCTAGTCGTAGAATTAATAAGATAGGACATCATTAATGCGTTAAGACTAGCATGTGTTAGATTTCTTGATTTGATCAGGCGGTGGTTCTCATATTCGTAAGTATTGAGATACTCAAAGTTAACGCATTGATGCTTGTTAATGGAACAAGTTTATTGGATGACCTAACTTTGAGATAATCACATGGATAACTATTTAATGCCAGTGATATAATCTTAATATAAGAAACTTGCAAGTATCCTTAAACTTGAGATCTCCAAGGTACTTTGTTTATTGAGCACTGTACTTTGATTCCAATCTTCGGAGCTCGATCGAGGGCTGCCTATAGGATGGATATTGAGTACATTGTGAGATAAATGAAAGTAGTTGAAAAGGTCAATAAAAGATTCATCACTCCTAATAGTAGGGGCGAATATCTCACGGCCACTTGTAGGAATTACTACTCGAGAAGTCCTTGGCTAAGGCGATTGTGTATTAAAAATAGTTCTAATTGATACATATCTAAAGTAGTGGGTTCTTGGTACAAGTACTATTGTATTCGGACCAGAATTAATTCTAGAGTGAGTTGGCACTAATTCTGTACTCCAAATCAAATGAGATATTGTATGGTGAAAAGAATTAATTGCACTGAAGTTTGTTATTGAAGGGTTCATGTCAAGCCATTTGACTTCTTGGACTCTTGGGTGGTCATGATGTGTTGCTAGATACCGTTCATGATCTGAAAATATGGGTTTATTAATTAATGAATTAATAAACTAATCCTGATTAGAATTAATAGGAGTAATTCTAATTAATTGTAGATTATTAATCTGAAAGACGTTTGGATTAATTCATATTCTCTACCAATTGACTGGGAAACCTAATAGGTCACACACAATAGAAGATTATATACTCAAGATGTTATTTGATAACATAGTGGGGTTAATTGCGAAAAAGAGAAGTTGTTGTGGACAAATTATAATTAGTTATAATTTTGGTTCAAATGGTAATTGTGAGAACTTGATGTTTCCAATTACAATTAGGGAATTCTAACTGTTTTAGAATTCTCAGCTAGAGTGTTTTAAGTAGGGGTTTTTCGTGAGTCATAGGATGACATACAATACCTATTCTTGTGTAAGACACACGAAACAATTCCAACCTTAGTAACACACGACTTCCTCTCTATCTTTCAATTTTTCTTGTGAATAACCCTAGCCGCCATATTTTTCTACTAGCACAGAAAATTTTGGTGCTTGAGTATTCCTCTGTGTGGATTACTATTAGAGATAATCACATACTGTGATTATAGTGGTTAGACGTTCAACTCTCGTAAAGTTGGATCAAGAGGATTGCTAGATCGCGCCTCAACTTGAAGAAGGAATTTTGTTCTTCGGACGATCAAAGAAAGGTAAAAGCTGTTACCTTTATTATCTTTATATTTTGTTTTCCACACATAGGCGGGTCCTGGGATGGTATCTCGTTTTTATTTTTCACTGCTCCGTATAGGATATGAGCCTGAGATCCATAACAGTGGTATCAGAGCCATGCTATGTGTGGTCTACAGACATTGTTTTGGCCTGAAAAACTGTTTTCATGTATTCGTGTTTATCTTTGTTTGCTGTGAAAATCATTTTCACTCGAGTCGAAATTGTTTCGAGCTTTGTGGGTTGGGTCCGTAGCACAATATGATTGTGTAAAGGTTATAGCATATTTCGAAAGGTGCTTTCTTTATGTGCTGAAAATTTTCTGAGAAAAACATTTTCTTGAACATGGTTGTTGCCCTCCGTTTCATCTTGTGAATTTGATTTTCTATTTTGTTTTGTTTAAACTAACAAATTGGTTGTTGTTTTGAGTTTCAAAACAGAAAATTCTGCTGAGAATTGTTCTCACTAATCTATTGCAGAAGATTAGGGCACCAGAAACTGTTTTTGGAATTTTTTTTTTGAAAAATCACCGCCACTTCCCAACTACAACCGGTGCTGGCTCTTGCCTCCAAATCGGTGCCAATTCCATTCTGTTCGCGATGTCCAGAACTCGTTTTTGGAAGAGAAAAATTTTTAAAAACCAGAACAGAACCGACACCGACTTTGACCTTCAAACCGGCGCCGTTTCTACTCTGTTTGCGACGTTCCAGCTATTTAAAAAAATATATTTTCCCTGGAATAGAATTTTGAAAGGGAAAAATCTCATTTGATGAGAGGTGGTAAAATAAAAATTTTTCCATGAGGGCGCTGCCCCCTGACCCCCGCCCGCTGACTAGCCAGCGGGACTGCTGTTTTCGTTGTTGGAGACAGGACTCAAAAGCATTTTCTCAAAATTAGTTTTGAGACAAACAATTTTATTTTTTAAAATAGTGATTTTGAAAATTTAAAATTAATTTATTTTTCTAAAATATTGATTTTAGAATTTATTTTATTTTTTCAAAATAGTAATTTTGGAATAATAAAAGTATATGTTTATTTTGTTTAAGCATAGTTAATGGCATGGTGAATGGTTATGGACTAAAACCAATTATATCTGTTCATGCATTTTACAGTTTTGGTTTTTATGAAATAGGGCCTGCGTGTCCTACCTTTTCTAGAATTCTTGTGTAATTCTCTTCTCATTTAACTCCCCTCGAATGTAATTCGAGGTTTCTCTCTTTAGAAAATTATGTAACTAGTTTACATAGATTAGATAGAAGTAGAATTATTTTAATTTTGGAGATGACAACCGAAACAAGGCGAGAAGGTAAAACCTTCTACTTAAATCATGCATGAACACATAGGGTTAACTATATTAATTTCTTTTATGGCTCAAAGAAATTAATTTAGGAAAAGTTCATAACCATACCACGTAATCGCTTTATTACCATGATTATCAATTATATGATTTACTGATTTTTATGCATGTCATTCAATGAAATCACTAAAAGGAACAAATCTCTCAATTAATATTAAACCTAATTCCTTCCATTAATATAGTAAGAATGAGAATCCTTTTTCGAGACCAGGTTGTTGGGCAAACCCAAGTCTACTAGACATCAGGCATGTTCAAGCTATAGAATTAAATTCCTTTGGAATTAAATTCCTGATTAATGGGTCGGGTTTAACTAAATTCTTTATCTAGGTTAGGCAAACTCAAGCATAAAGAAATTTAGAAGAAAAGTTGGAGTAACCCAAAAAGCTTTAAGATTAAAAGCTGTTAATCACCAAATGATCCAATAGTTACATACGATGTAATTGGCATTGGATACCTACCAATGAACTTAAGGGTGGCTTGTTAGGCAAACCCAAGGTTATTCTTGAAGAATTTGAATACCAGTCCACTAGGAAAGCTTCCAACAGGCTTTTCCGAATCAGTAGTGGGGGCTATTGGTTTGAATAAAATAGTAGAGTAAAAATGCGTTTAATTAAGTCCTAATTATTTGCATATCATATGCATATACAAGTAGCTAATACTCTTTATCTTTACATCTAGGTCACTTGCATCATATCAACAAACCTAAACTTACGTAGCATCTTGGAAACCAACAAGTTAACCGAATCAAACTATCTTGACTGGTATAGAAATTTGAGAATCATTCTCAAATCGAAAAAGTTGCTCTACATGCTAGATGCTCCTATTCTACCACCACCAGCTCAAGATGCTCATGCTGATGAGCATGCTATCCACAAGAGGCACAAGGAGGATAGTGATACAGCATCATGTATTATGCTGGCATCCATGACTCCTGAGTTGCAAAAACAGCACAAGCATATGGATGCTCAATCGATCATTTTACATCTTCGAGAGCTGTTTGATACCCAAGCCAGAACTGAGAAATATGAGATCTCAAAACAACTATTTCATTGCAAAATGGCAGAGGGTTCTTCTGTGGCCACTCATGGGCTGAAGATGCTGGGCTTAATAAAGAAGCTTGGATCTCTCGGGTTTGTAATGGATCATGACATAAGTGTTGACTTAATTCTATAATCTTTGTCTAATAGTTTCTCACAATTTGTGATTAACTATCATATGAACAAGATTAAATCCACCACTCCTGAGTTGATCAATCTTCTCAAAACAGTGGAGTCCTCCATGAAGAAGGATTCTAATGTAGTTTTAATGGTAGAATCTTCCTCTTCTAAGAAGAAAATTCAAAAGAAGAAGAAGAAGGCTCCCATGAAGCCCAAAGGTGATGTGAACAAGAAGGACACAGCTACCAAGGGCCCATGCCATCATTGTGGGAAGATGGGCCACTGGAGGCGCAACTGCAAAGCTTACTTGGAGACCATTAAGGACAAGAAGCAGAAGGAGAAGCTTACAAGCACTTCTACTTCTACTCCAGGTTTGTTTATGATTGAGATAAATACTGCCTTTAGAAATGAGATATGGGTATTAGATACTGGATGTGAATCTTATTTGTACAATAACTTGTAGGGAGTAAAGAGTAGCAGAAGGCTAGAGAAAGGCGATGTGGACCTACGTACTACAAATGGGGCAAAGGTTGCTGCATTTGCTATGGGGATATACGAGCTGAACTTGCCTTCAGGATTAATTCTAGAACTGCAAAACTATTATTTTGTACTAGTTTTAATGAAAAATATTATCTCAATTGTGTGTTTAGACTTATATGGATTTTATTTGATATTTAAGAATAAATGTTGTTCTTTTTCATTGAATGATATTCATTATGTTCAGCAACTCTGGTTAATGGTTTATATGTTCTAGACTTGGATAATCCAATTCTTAATATAAATAATAAGAAACCTAAAATAGATAACTTTGACACCTCTTACTTATGGCATTGTCGTTTGGGCCATGTAAACGAAAATCATGTTTCTAAGTTACACAAGCTTGGTGGCTTAGGGTCATTTAAATATGAATCATACGGCACATGCAAATCTTGTTTACTAGGCAAAATGACTAAAACTCCTTTTCCAGGAAAAGGAGAACGGGCCAAGGAGTTATTAAACTCATACATTCTGATATATGTGGCCCAATGTCAATACAAGCAAGAGGAAGTTATAACTATTTCATAACCTTTATCGATGATTTCTCACGATACAGGTATTTGTATTTAATTAAATACAAATCTGAGGCCTTTGAAAGGTTCAAAGACTTCAAAAATGAAATAGAGAAATAATTTGGCAAAAGTATTAAAACTCTAAAATCTGATCGAGGAGGAGAATACTTGAGTCAAGAGTTTCTGAATTATCTTAGAGATAATGGGATATTATCTCAACGGACTCCACCACATATATCTCAACATAACGGTGTATCTAAGAGAAGGAATCGAACCCTTCTAGACTTGGTACAGACCATGATGGCTTCTGCAGACCTACTAAAATCGTTTTGGGGGTATGCACTAGAGAATTCTATTTATATACTAAACAGAGTTCCGCCAAAATCGGTTGATACTATCCCATTTGAGATGTTCATTGGTAAGAAACCAAAGTTATCTCACTTGTGAGTATGGGGTTATCCTGCCTTTGTCAAAAGGTCACAGTCAGACAAACTTGATAGTAAGTCTGACAAATATTTATCTGTTGGATATCCGAAAGAATCTTTCCGATATTACTTTTACCTACCCTCCGAAAATAAACTGTTTGTTTCGAAGCATGCCATCTTCTTAGAGAATGAGCACATGTTCAAAGGGGACAGTCGGAGTAAGATTGAACTTAGTGAAGTTCATGAAGATCAAATAAACGAGGATCAACCGTCTAACTCCATATATATTAAGAGAATAGATGAACATTCTAATACATAAGAACCTCGTAGATCTAGTAGGATACGTGTGGCACCTGAGAGATATGGATTTCTCATTAGTGACCACAATGACGTATTGCTCATAGATAAAGATGAGCCTACTAACTATAAGGATATTCTGAATAGTTCAAAATTTGGCAAATGGCTTGAGGCCATAAAGTCAAAGATGGATTCCATGTACGACAATCAAGTATGGACTTTGGTTGATCCACCCAAAGGAATTAAACCTATTGGGTGCAAGTGGGTTTTTAAGAAGAAAACGGACATGAATGGTAACTTAGTTACTTATAAAGCACGACTAGTGGCGAAGGGTTATCGTCAACTACATGGTATTGACTATGATGAAACCTTCTCGACAATAGCCATATTGAAATCCATCAAGATACTCCTAACTATTGCTGCTCATTATGATTATGAGATTTGACAAATGGATGTGAAAACAGCTTTCCTAAATGGAAATCTGACTGAGGAAGTGTATATGACACAACCTGAAGGTTTCACATCCAGTGATGGCATAAAGGTGTGCAAGCTACAAAGGTCCATTTATGGACTTAAGCAAGCTTCTAAGAGTTGAAATATCTGTTTTAATGAAATAATCAAAGAGTTTGGTTTCATTCAAAATATGGATGAACTTTGTGTATACAAGAAAGTTAGTGGGAGTGCAATCGTTTTCTTACTGCTTTATGTAGATGACATATTGCTAATAGGAAATGATATACCTGTCTTACAAACGATTAAAGTTTGGTTGTCCAAATAATTCTCCATGAAAGACCTTGGAAAAGCAACCTATATTCTCGGAATAAGGATCTATAGAGATAGATTCAAAAGGTTACTAGGTCTTTCGTAGTCTACATACATAGATAAAGTGCTAAAGAGGTTTAGCATGGATCAATCCAAAAGGGGATTCTTACCCATGTCACATGGTGTATGTTGCGTATCTCAGACTCGTATCGTATACGGTGCAACAGAAAATAAAATGAGATACCCTCCCAAAACCCATCTATGTGTGGAAAACAAGATATAATGGTAATAAAGGTAACAACTTTTACCTTTAGGTGATCGTCCGAAGAACAAAAATTTCTTCTTCAAGTTGAGGCGCGATCCAACAATCCTCTTGTGCAAACACCACAAGAGTTGGACGTCTAACCACTATAATCACAGTGTGTGATTATCTCTAACTGTAATCCACACAGAGGAATAGTCAAGCACCAAATTTTCTGTGCTAGCAAAAAAAGATGGCGGCTAGGGCTTCTCAAGAACAATCGAGAGAGAGAGAGAGAGAAGAGAGAATGTTCATGGCTGTTATTTTTGTATGTTTATTGATCCAAACCTCAGCTAGGGTTTTGATTATATCATATATATAACCAAAATATCCTACTAAAACTGAGAATTCTAATCCTATTAGAATTCCCTAATTATAATTGGAAACATCAAGTTCTCATAATTACAACTTGGACCACAAATTATAACTAATTATAATTTATCCACAACAACTTCTCTTTATCTCAATTAACCCCATTAAATTATCAAATAACATCTTGAGCATATAATCCTCTATTGTGTGTGACCTATTAGGTTTCCCAGTCAATTGGTAGCGAATATGAATTAATCCAAACGTCTTTGAGATTAATAATCCATAATTAATTAGAATTACTCCTATTAATTCTAATCAGGATTGGTTTATTAATTCATCAATTAATAAACCCATATTCCCAGATCATAAGCTGTATCTAGCAACACATCATGACCACCCAAGAGTCCAGGAAGTCAAGTGGCTTGACATGAACCCTTTAATAACAAATTTCATTGCAATTAACTCCTTTCACCATACAATATTTCATTCAGTTTGGAGTACAGAATTAGTGCCAACTCCCTCCAGAATTAATTCTGGCTCGAATACAATAGTACTTGTACCAGGAACCCACTACTCTAGTGTATCAATTGGAACTGTTTCCAACACACAATCGCCTTGGCCAAGGACTTTCCAAGTAGTAATTCTTACAAGTGGCCGTGAGATATTCGCCCCTACTATTTAGAGTGGTGAATCCTTTATTGACCATCTCAACTACTTTCGTTTACCTCACAATGTACCTAATATCCATCCCATAGGCGGCCCTCGATCGAGCTCCGGAGATTGGAATTAAAGTATAAAGCTCAGCAAACAAAGTACCTTGGAGATCTCAAGTCTAAGGATACTTGCACGTTTACTATATTAAGATTGTATCACTGACACTAAATAGTTATCTATGTGATTATCTCAAAGCTAGGTCATCCAATGAACTTGTTCCATTAAAAAGCATCCATGTGTTAACTTTGAGCACTGTATTGATTCCAATCTTTGGACCTCGATCGAGGGCCACCTATGGGATGGATATTGGGTACATTATGAGGTAAACGAAAGTAGTTTAGAGGGTCAATAAATGATTCACTACTCGTAATAGTAGAGGCGAATATCTCACAGCCACTTGTAGGAATTACTACTTAAGAAGTTCTTGGCTAAGGCGATTGTGTATTTGAAATAGTTCCAATTGATACATATCTAGAGTAGTGGGTTCCTGGTACAAGTATTATTATATTTGGGTCAGAATTAATTCTGGAGGGAGTTGGCACTAATTCCGTACTCCAAACCGAATGAGATATTATATGGTAAACGGAGTTAATTGCACTGAAGTTTGTTATTGAAGGGTTCATGTCAAGCCATTTGACTTCCTGGACTCTTGGGTGGTCATGATGTGTTGCTAAATACTGCTCATGATCTGAAAATATGAGTTTATTAATTGATGAATTAATAAACCAATCCTGATTAGAATTAATAGAAGTAATTCTAATTAATTATGGATTATTAATCTCAAAGACGTTTGGATTAATTCATATTCTCTACCAATTGACTGAGAAACCTAATAGGTAACACACAATAAAGGATTATACACTCAAAATATTACTTGATAACATAGTGGGGTTAATTGCGAGAAAGAGAAGTTATTGTGGACAAATTATAATTAGTTATAATTTTGGTCCAAATGGTATTGTGAGAACTTGATGTTTCCAATTACAAATAGGGAATTCTAATTGTTTTAGAATTCTTAGTTGGAGTGTTTTAAGTAGGGTTTTTTCATGAGTCATAGGATGACATACGATACCTATTCTTGTGTAAGACACACGATACAATTCCAACCCTAGTAACACACGACTTCCTCTCTATCTTTCGATTGTTCTTGTGAATAACCCTAACTGCCATCTTTTTCTGCTAGCACAGAAAATTTTGGTGCTTGAGCATTCCTCTGTGTAGATTACTGTTAAAGATAATCACATACTGTGATTATAGTGGTTAGACGTTTAACTCTCGTGAAGTTGGATCAAGAGGATTGCTGGATCGCGCCTCAACTTGAAGAAGAAATTTTGTTCTTCAGACGATCAAAGAAAGGAAAAAGTTGTTACCTTTATTATCTTTATGTCTTGTTTTCCACACATAGGCAGGTCCTAGGATGGTATCTTGTTTTAATTTTCCGCTGCGCCATATATGATATGCGTGAGATACCCAACACTTGTATGCTTTTTCTGATTCTGATTGGGCAGGTGATCTTGATGACTGTCTTTCCACAACTGGTGCGTTTCTATTTCTTGGGCCTAATCTCTTTACCTGGACTGCTAAGAAGTAATCTGTTGTACCTCGTTCCAGTACGGAGGCTAAGTATCGTGCGTTAACAACCACTGCCTCTGAAATACGATGGTTTTGTTATCTATTTCATGAACTTGGTCTTTTCTTACCTATTATCCCTCTTATACGCTGTGATAATATTTCTACTATCCATATGGCTGCCAAACCTGTCTTTCATGCTCGCACTAAGCATATTGAAATTGATTATCATTTTCTACGTGACTTGGTTGTTTGCGGTGCTTTTTGTATTCAATATGTTCCCTTTGATGCTCAACTAGCCAATGTCTTTACCAAGTCTCTACCTCAAGCTCGTTTTTATTCCTGTAGTGG
This sequence comes from Voacanga thouarsii, assembly GCA_026120185.1. Lineage (NCBI taxonomy): Eukaryota > Viridiplantae > Streptophyta > Magnoliopsida > Gentianales > Apocynaceae > Voacanga > Voacanga thouarsii. The sequence goes on along the minus strand of JANUWF010001547.1, from coordinate 53,679 downwards.
GAGTTTGAATGCAAAAATGCTTTCCATGCTTAAGATAAATTCAAAAAGGAAACAAACTTTCTAGTAACTACAAGAAAGATTTATCTCACTAAGAGCAATCTCTTATGTCAGGAGACGATGCAATTCATGAATAGAAGCTTTGCCTAATCATGTATGAGCAATCAAAAGTCGATGATGTAATACATCAAACACTTTATGTGCAATCTCGTTGCTAAATTTTGTACGGCTAATTTCAATTTAATTTTTGCACCAAATAAACAAATTTTGAATTCCTAATCATTAATGTGTTATATAGAATCAAATGCACAACATTTCCATGGCACAAATTTAATTTTTTATCTCACAAAAATTGAAAAAAAATTAGTCACAAGATTTCTTATGTGTAGAATTTTATGTTGATAATTAACTCAAATAACTTTAAATTTTCATCAATTTGAAACTCCAAATAGCTACCTAATCATCAACTCAATATGTGAGTTCAATTTTACATCAAGTTCATGGCACAATATTGAGTTCTAAGCATTTTAAAAAAAGCCCCAAAGTAAGTGATGAAAATCTGAAAATTTTCACAAGTTCTTGAAAGAAATTGTACCTTTATCCAAAGAAAGTTCTATTGATTAAAATTAATATAATCTTGCTCTAATACTACTGGTGCGAGCATAGAAGCACCTCATGAAATCTAAGCACATAAAATCAAGAGTTGGTCGCCCAACTCTCTACCAAATTAATTGAAACAATTGAACTAAATGCAAATGCAAATAATCTAATGAGATTTGAAGAATTTAACCTACTTCAAAACACCTAAATACTCTAATCTATCAGGAGGTTAGAACAAAAAGGATAGAATTTGAAAGTATCCAAAACTTAACTTATCAAGAGCACTAAGATTTCTAGCACCCAAGAATAGAAAAAAAATATTTAGATTATCCCTTTGAAATTTAGAGACATTGAATCAAATGTAGAACTAAACCCTTTGATTTGATCTTGAAATATGAATCACCCATTACACACTCTCCTCTAGAGAGGATTTAGTTTCTCTACCAAAAATATTCTAAGTCTCAAATCTACTTAGTGAAAGTTCTATAATGACATAATATCTATCTATCTATCTATATATATATATATATATATATATATATATATATATATATACACACACACACACATACACACACACACACACACGTCGACACCAGCTATGTTTTGGAAATAGAACATTTTTGTTCTAGTAATGAGCATGAGCTGATTGCCTGTGTAGAGCCAGCGCCGGTTATGCTCTGTCTTCAAACTATCAGCTTTTCTGTTATCTTTAGCCTCCTCTTGTGCTCTTTGGGCCCTCTATACCAACTATTGTTCAGGCATTGATCTTTTTAACCCTCTTTCGATCTTCCTTTGCTTGACAACCCTCTTCATCCTTGGCCTAGAATCTTGAAATGTACCTTGAAGCCTTTCACAAAGAAGCCTTACCCATGGACCACATTTTGTGTTATTGTCCTCCTTCCCCCTTCTTCAGAGTGGCCTTAATACCTTAAGTGGTTCCTATCACTAGGATTCTTATATGAATCATCTCAGGCAATTAGCTATTAAGAGAGAATTATGTTTTTTTTCCAAGGAAAGTAAATGCTCATTTGCTAGGCAATAGGTGGAGTATTTGGGCATGTAATTTCAATCAAGGAGTTAGTATGGATAAGGGAAAAATCAAGGATATTTTTGCAGTGGCCTAAATCTAATACAATAGATCAATTAAGGAGATTTTTTGTGCTTACAATTTACTGTAGGAGATTTATCAAGGGGTATCATATAGTTTGTAAGCCTCTACGTAAATGATGAGTTAAATTTGGGTTTATAAAATTATCCATTTTTTTATTTCCAATCAAGTTTTAATTAAAACGTTAATACCAAATCACATATATGAGCAAGTGCACTCATCGAAAAGTAAATGTATACTAATCATTTTTCATCCATTGTCTAACCTATAAGTATTTAGAAAAGATAAAATAAATCTTACGTAAAATATATACAAATATGAGAAAGGAAAATCATATACTTAGATGGAATTTCTCAAAGAGATAATTATGATCAAATCTCAATTGTCGCAATCAATTTATCATTCTGGCAACATGAAGGAAATAGAATGTAGACTCTACTTCTTTCTCAAGTTATGGATTCACTATCTTTTTAGCCAATTTAGTAGATTTTCCAATCTGATCAAAACACCCAAAAAGATGCATAAAAAATAATTTCTTAAAAAATATCCCTATCTCTAGGTGATATTAAAGGATGAAATCAATCAATATCCCTATACTCTAGGTGACATCAATCAAAATTTGATTATTTAAGTTCAATTCTTAACCTCCTTTCCCAAGTTAGTCAATAAAACAAATATTGAATCAATTAAATTAAACTTCTTCAAATCTTCTTTCCCAAGTTAACTACAAGGAAAGAATAATCAATTAATTCATCAAATAAATCTAACTAAACAAATACCAAAAATAGATAAATCAAGTGATCAAATATAAACTTAACACATAGTCATAACCTCAAAATATCCTTTTAAAATACAATTAAAACAAACAAAATCAACATTGTCTAGAAAAGAAAAATAAAGAAAGAAGATCAGAACTCATAGACAAGCACTCTTTTCTTTTCCAATGAAGAACTCCTTCAATATAATGCTTTTATTGATGAATTCACTCTTTTCTTCAATAATTCTCAATGTGGCTCCTTGAATTCATGATGGTAGCTTGTTGTTTTCTCATATATATAACTTTCTTAGTTGCTAAAATTCATCCACAAATGTCTTTTCCCATTTACAGACTTATTCACAAAAGAAGTCTTCAGCAATTTCCAAATCCGACTTGAAAAGAATTACAAACAAACATGGGATTGGTGGACAACCTGTGCTGGATCAAGCAACTGAGCTAGCACCTGCCCAGTATTGTCCGAGTTGAGGTTTTGCTCTGTTTTTGCTCTGTTTTTTCAGTGTACAGCCAATTGGGATCCTAGGTATGATCTGACGTTGGCCCTATTTTGTCGGACATCTGATTTTAGTATAATTTCTACAATTTTAACTTCAAATCCAAGAAAAATATTTTTAGAACAAAGTATTATCAAAAGAACATAAGATAGAGGAGTTAAATAACCATTTCATAAAAAACAACATAATTTCATCTTAAATGGTTATCAAAATATGTATCAATTTAGTCCATTTCAATTCTTTCAAACTTAAACCATTGCTTGTCCTCAAGCAAATATTTAAAAAAATGCACACAAAATAATTTATCTCCTCTGCAAATTTAGCCATAACAAAGCCATAACTTTTTTTCAATCATTGAACATAAACTTGTTATTCATTCAATCCTTTCAAAACCTTCGCAAACTTACATATTAAATCAGATATGCCAAGGCCCTCAAAGTTAAGTTAAGCAAGTTTATAAATTAGTTTAAGAAAGTTATTTGACTCTTCAAGCAAAGAAATAAATAACACAAATTATATACGTCAAGTTGTTTAACCAATTCAGACTTCGTGGAATCAAATTTGCACAACTTTAAGCAAAATAAGTCTCTCTCTCTTTTTTTTTTTTTTTACAACACACATTTTTAAAAGACTCAAGGATTTTAGCTTCAAGTGAATAGATTTCTTTTCACTCACCGTATTACCCTCTTTAGTCATAATTTTTTTTTCTTTTCTTATTTTAGGAATTGATAACCTTAAGAGAGTGCACCAAATACTTGATACTTCTCTCCGTATTGGCCCATTTTAAGAATTTTAAAGCTTTTTTTTCACTCTTTTTTCAACTTTTATTTTTTTCACACATTGTTTTTCTCCAAAAGACATGCATTTTGCATTCCTGGACCTTTGTTTTCCTCACTATTTTTATTCACAACTCTAAGTTAAACAAATTTAGAAACTATAAAACAAGAATTAATTAACAACTATACTCATATTTCATCATATCATCCACATACAAACAAGAAGAGTAAAATAAATTTCAAATATTAAAATATGACTAAGGTTAACCTAAATTTTCAATACTTAGGATATTCAACTTAATACACAACTTTACTCTAAAAAAATCCAACCAATTAAATGATAAATTCACATTCAAAGCTAAAAAAAAAAAATCATACACTCATCATAGACAAAGCAAAACAATAAAAAATTTTCCCAAAAATCGAAGAAATGCATTACCCTTCAAAAGCCAATATATTCCCCCCCCCCCCCCCCCCCAAAAAAAGAAGCACTTGGTAGTAAAAGCATTCTCCCCCATACTAAAACTAGGCATTGTTCTCAATAACCAAAAATATCACAAGAATGCATATCCATTGGACTAAAAAGAAATAAAGAGAAGAAGAAAAACAACATTCCCAAGGCAGTTTACCTCCAAAGGTAAAAAAATCTAATGATCACAAATGGCAACCTAATCTGTAATTCACAAACCCTTGGCAAAAATATTCCACATCCTTCCCCTCACACTAAAGATAGAACATCCCTTGAATGGTAGAAAAATCAAAACAGGAACAATAACCGAATGAGGAAAAGAAAAAAGGGGGAAAAAGAAAGAAAATACTCTCCAAGGCATAAATGTCAAAAGAAAGAGATAATTATTCCAATCCATAAAGAAGAAAAGAGCATTGTATTGGCATCATTGTTCCCAAGTATTTAAGGAAAAACAAAAGAAATAAAACACACCATGAAAGAGAATAAAGTAAATAAACTAAAATAACAAAAACAAGAAGAAACTCCCTTTTAAATTAAAGAAGATTATCCATCATGGAGTGTAACATCATGTCGGTCTAAGACTTCAAGATCCTTCCCAAAATAGTGCTTCACACGATTACCATTGACATTAAAATCCCATTTTTTGGTATGCAATACCTTAATAGCTCCAAAAGGAAAGACTTTAGAGACCACATACGGTTTGGACCATCTTGATTTCAACTCACCCGAAAAAAGCTTTAACCTAGAATTATACAACAACACTCAGTCATCTTCCTTGAGCTGACGATTATGCCAAGGCATTTGTCATGCCATCTTTTCATCTTTTCTTTATACAACCTTGAATTTTTAGAAGCATTATGTCTCCACTCATTCAATTCATTCAATTGGACTAACCTCTTCTTTTCTACAAAATCAAGATCAAAATTGACAAGCTTAATAGTCCAAGAAGCCCGATGCTCAAGCTCTACGGGTAAATGACAAGATTTCTATACAAAAATCATACCAATGGGGGTTTTATAGGCCATCCTATAGTCCCAAAGTATGTCATATAACTTGAAACTCTAATCTTTTCTTGTATGATTGACAATCTTTTCTAAAATTCGTTTGAGTTTTCTATTAACCACCTCAACTTGTCCACTAGTTTGGAGATGATAAGGGGCAGTAAACTTATGTGTAACTCCTAGATGTGTAAGCACCTTTTTCAATTGGTTATTGTAAAAATGAGTTCCTCTATTACTAATGAGTACCCTAGGCACTCCAAAACGGGTATAGTACTTTTTAAGAAAATTAACTACCACCCTTACATTATTTGTAGGCAAGGCTTGTGCTTCCACCCACTCAGATACATAATCTACCGCAATCAATATGTATTTGTTACAAAAAAAATTAGGAAAACTGCCCATGAAATTGATTCCCCAACAATCAAATATTTTATATTCTTGAAAAATGGACATAGGCATCTTATTATCCTTAGAAATATTTCCCGTACGCTAGCACCTATCACAATGACAAACTCATAAACATCCTTAAAGATCAATGGCCAATAAAATCTTAAATCAGGTACCTTTCTTATGATGCTATTTGCTTGATAATAGCTGTCAGCGAGTCCTTTATACAAATGCCTTAAAATATCCATGATCTCTACTAAATCCACACATCTTCTACTGATATGATCTACACAATGCCTAAACAAGAGAGGATCCTTCAAAAAGTAATACTTCACTTCGAAAAGGAATTTCTTCCTTTGTTGTGAAGTAAAATCTTTTGGAAGAATTCCTATTGCCAAATAGTTAGCAAAGTTGGCAAACTACGAAGTTTGAAAAATGTTACCTTCTATTAGCACGCGTTGTTTATCCAAGAAAATATCATTAATATCTTCTTCTTTCAATGGCTCCAAGTAAAGGTTTTTCCAATCGTGATAAATGATCTATGGCCAAATTTTTTGCTCCCTTTTTGTTCCTAATTTTCAAATCAAATTCTTCAAACAACAAGACCCATCTAATCAACCTAGGCTTAGAATCATGTTTGGTCAAAAGATACTTAAGGGCCGAATGATCTGTATACACAATTACTTTGGACAAAACAATATAAGAACAGAATTTATCAAAAGCAAATACTATAGTAAGCAACTCTTTTTCCATGGTGGTGTAGTTCTCTTAAGCTTTTGTGAGAGTTTTGCTCGTATAGTAAATTAGTTGAAAGTGCTTGTTTCTTCGTTGTCCAAGAACTGCGTCCACTGCAAAATTATTTGCATCACACATTAGTTCAAGAGGAAAGGACTAATCCGGTGCAATCAAAATGGGGGATTAATCTATTTTTCTTTCAGCAAATTAAGAGCTTTGAGGTATTCATAATCAAAATTAAAGAAGTGAGAGGTTTAGAAAGTTTTGAAAAATTTAAGATGAACCATCTTTAAAATCCGACGTAATGAAGAAAACTCCTTATAGCTTTTACCAAAGTAAAAGGAAGAAATTTCTCAATTACCTCAATTTTAACCTTATCAACCTCAATCATTTTCCTTAAAATCTTATGTCCAAAACAATCCCCTCTTGTGGCCATGAAGTGACATTTTTCATAATTAACCATGAGGTTAGTTTCTTCGTATCTTTGAAGTATCTTTTTCAAATTATTCAAACATAAATAAAAAGAATCTCCAAAAATTAAAAATAATCCATAAACACCTCCATGATGTCTCCCACTAATCCTTCAAAAATAGCCATCATATATCTTCAAAAAGTTTTTGAACCATTATAAAGATCAAAAGGCATGCGACGATATGCAAAAGTACCAAAATGATAAGTGAAAATTATTTTCTCTTTATCTTCCGGGGCTATAGGAATTTGCAATTAAAATAATAATACTCATGTCTGGCTAGCCTTTCCAACATTTGATCAATAAAAAAAGGAGAGAAGTGATCTTTTCTTGTAACCTTATTAAGCTTTTTATAATCAATGCATACCTTCCAATTGGTAACCAATCTCATAGAAATGAGTTTATTTTTATCGTTAGGAGCTACCGTAATACCTGCTTTCTTTGGTACCACTTGCATTGGACTAACCTAAATACTATCTGAGATATGATAAATAATTCCTACATCTAAAAGCTTAACCACCTCTCCTTTTACTACCCCTTTCATGTTAGGGTTTATCCTTCTTCGAGGTTGCACCATGGGTTTAACTCCTTCTAACAAGATTTTATGAGTGCAAAGAATGCTTAATACCCCTAATGTCAGTTATTTTCCCAGCTATAGTCCTTTTATATTTTTTCAACATGGACACCAATTGGTCCTTTTGTTCTATGGTAAGATATTTGGTAACGATTACTGGTAATTTATCCCATTCTCTAAGAAAGCATATTCCAAATGTCTTAGTAATTCCTTAGTTCTAATTTCGGTGGGTCATCAATGGATGATCTCAATCTTCCTAATCTAGATTTCTTAATAGTCTCAAAAGTTTCCAACTCTACCTCTTCCTTACAAGATACCAAGTCTGCAACCATGTCCTTTGGAGGTGATTGTGCTTTTACCCTTTCAAGCTCCATAATCCCTTCTAAAGAATTTCCATCCATCAATTCCTACAAATGTTCAACAATTTCATTATCAAGAATATTTATCATAAAATAAGAATCGTCACAAGATGATGAGTACTTTATATGTTCATGTATGTGAATGATAACTCTCTATCCACTACTCTAAGTGTTAACTTTCTCCCATGAACATCAATAAGTACTTTTGCAGTTGCTAGAAAAGGTCTACCTAGAATCAAAGAAATTTTAGCATCTTTATTCATGTTAAGAATAACAAAATCTACAGAAAAATAAATTTATCTACTTTAACTAGTACATCTTCAACAATTCCTCTAAAATATTTTATGAATCTATCTGCTAGTTGAATACTCATCCTTGTAGGCTTTGGTTTTACTAGGTCGAGCTTTTGAAATATTTTATAAGGCAAAAGATTGATACTTACACCTAAGTCAGCTAATGCAGAACAAAATGAAAAATCACCAATAAGACAAGGAATAGAAAAACTCCTTGTATCCTTTTTCTTAGGTGGAAGCTTTCCTTTGAAAATAGTTGAGCATTCTTCATTTAAGATTAAGATAAAAAATTCTTCCAACCTCTTTTTATTTGAAATGATGTTTTTAAGGAACTTAGCATAGTTGGGCATTTGCATCAAAGCTTCCACAAGAGGAATATTGAGGTGAAATTTCTTAAAAATCTCTAAAAATTTACCAAACTACTCATTCATTTTTGCTCTTTGTAATTGATTAGGGGATTAGGGTAAGGGATTTGGGGTTTGAAAGAAGGAACTGGGTTTTTTTTAAGGGTTTGTTAACAGGGTGAAGCCAGCGCCGGTTCAACAAACGTATTTGGCATCAGTTTCGTACTGGTTGCATCAAGTAGGTGTTCTACAGTCAGTCGGCACCATATATCTTGATCAAGCTAGCATTGAGTATTTATTGGATTCTCAGCCAATTCTTTTCTACTTCTAAGTGTAATGGCTGCTAACGTTTCTTGGGAATATGATCTATGATGATCAAAAGTGTTTCTAATTGAGTTTTCATCACTAAATCCATCAAAAACCCATTTGTCTTTCCTAGTTGTAAATCATAGTTATATAATATTTTAAAGTTTTATCCACTTCTTGGAACCGTCATTCCATATTAATTGCAAATTTCTTCAACATATTCTCAAGGGTGTTGTGCCCGAAAAAATGTCACTCTATTTATAGCCACTTCTATCCCTTATGCAGAATACGATGACATCCATCCCCATACGTCGGAATCTCCATAATCGTCCAATCCAACCACATTTCCTATCATATAAATAAATGATTCATATTACATTTTTAGAATAAAAAATCTTTAATCTCAATGTGAAGTCAGTAAGAGCCCAATTTTACAACTTCGGTACTTGTATTCAAATAGGTATACAAACATTTAACTAAGACAAGTTAGTATTTCTCTTCCTATTTACATATCCAAATAGCTAGATTAATGGAATTCAAAAGTTCATGATATTATCCCCAACAATGGTGCCAAAAACTTGATGCATTAAATTTGGGTCTATAAAATTATCCATTATTTTCCATTCCCAATCAAGTTTTAATTAAAATGCTAACTCAAATCACATATATAAACAAGTGCACTCATCAAAAAGCAAAGTATAAGGCATTAATGAGTATTAATCCTTAAGGGATAAGTACACACTAATCATTTTTCATCCATTATCTAACCTATAGGTATTTAGGAAAGATAAAATAAATCTTAAGGAAAATATATACAAATATAAGGAAGGAAAACATGTACTTAGATGGAATTTCTCAAAGAGATAACTATGATCAAATCTCAGTTTTCACAATCAATTTATCATTTTAGCATCATAAAAGAAATAGAATGTAGACTCCACTTCTTTTCCAAGTTATAGATTCACTATCTTTTTAGCCAATTTAATTGATTTCCCAATCTCACCAAAACAACCAAAAAGATACATAAAGAATAAATCCTTAGAAAATATCTCTATCTCTAGGTGATATTAAAGTATGAAATCAATCAATATCCCTATGCTCTAGGTGACATTAATGAACATTTGATTATTCAAGTTCAATTCTTAACCTCCTTTCCCAAGTTAGTCAAGAAAATAAATATAAAATCAATTAAATTGAACTTCTTCTAATCTTCTTTCTCAAGTTAACTAGAAGGGAGGATCAATCAATCGATTCATCAAATAAATCCAAGTAACCAAATACTAAATAGACAAACCAATTGATCAAATATAAACATAATTCATCATCATAACTTCAAAATATCTTTCTAAAATACAATTAAAACTAATGAAATCAACATTATCTAGAAAAGAAAAACAAAGGAAGAAAATAGGAATTCATAGACAAGCACTCTTTTCTTTCCCAATGAAGAACTTCTTCAACACAATGCTCATCTTGATAAATTCACTCATTTCTTCAATAATTCTCAATGTAGCTCCTTGAATTCAGGATTATAGCTTGTTATTTTCTCATATATATAACCTTCTTAGTTGCCATAATTTATCCACAAATCTCTTTTCCCGTCTATAGACTTATTCCTAAAAATGGTCTTCAATAATTTCCAAATCCAACTATAAAAGGACTACAAACTGATATGAGATCAATGGACATCCGGCACCAGATCAACCAATTGAGTCGGTGTCAGCCCAATACTATCCGGGTTGAGATTTTGTTCTAATTTTGCTCTGTTTTATCAGCATACAGCCAATAGGGGATCCCAAGTATGATTCGACGCCGACCCTATTCTTTTCGACACCCGATTTTTGTACAATTTCTGTAGTTTTAACTTCAAATCCAAGAAAAACATTTTTAAAGCAATCTATTATCAAAAGAACATAAAATAGAGGGATTAAATAACCATTTCATCCAAAAATAATACGACTTCAACTTACATGGTTATCAAAATATGTATCACTTTTACCCCAATCACTAAACTTCTCAAGAAAATAATTTTCAATAAAATATAAGGGCAAAGGAAGTTTCCTAGAAGCTTAAGACCGGTATGTGCTCAACTTTTGTTTACGCCCTATATCCGAGGAAGATATGATAATATCCCAAATTGGAATGTCGAACTTCGAATATACAAAACTCTTCCACAAAATCAATGCCTTTAAAAACTTACATTAATGAGAATTTAGGTACAGAGTTTCCTAGTACAAAATATAATTTTAGAAACATTAAAACTTATCCAAGTGCAATAACTCAAACTAATAACTCTAAGAAACACTTAGTACATAACTCAAATGGTTTTCTATAATATACTCCAGATGCATGATCTGGAGTATATTATTCAAATTATTCAATATGCAAATTATTCAAGATTTTTTCCAAACTATTCTTCTAATTTAGCATCTTCTAACTAAGATCCTGCAAAATATTAAAGAGTGAGCTCACAAGCTCAGTAAAGAGAAGTGGCTCACCTGGGATATTGAACATGTTACATAAGTAATAATTCCAAAGTTTAAGCGATAAGTGATACAAATTCAAGAATATTTTGTATAATCATTGGAATTTCAAAACAACTCTAGATTCCCTACAAGTTCGATAAAAATGAAAGGATAATAAAAAATAAATTTGGAAAAACTAAGTTCAAACATAAAAATTCCAAGTGAAGTAAGGAATAGCCTTGCCAACTTCAAAGGAAGCATCACTACTTGAGATGTCCAGGGTAAACACTGAAACTTCTAAGAGGAAGTGACGCCACTTGAGATAGAATGAGTAGCACTGCTTGGTTGAGAAAAAAACCAGTGATAGAAAGTCTTGAGAGGAAGTAACGCCGCTAAGGATGAGGCAAGTGGCACCGTCTAGTCGAGAAAAACTTAACAGTAAGACACTTCTAAGAAGTGATAGCACCACTTAAGCTGAGAGAGGTGGCACTGTTTGATCTCTGGTGCTATACAAACTAGAACAAATTTCTAACAAGATTTTGGGATTTCTAATGTCTAAAACTACTAGGTAAACAAAAACATTCCATAATCTCCTAAAGCCAATTTCTAAAATGAGAGCTTAATATCTGACATCAATAACAACAATATTCACAAAAAGTCATCAATTTGAAGGTATCAAGATTTTAACAATGCCCTTAAGAACAATAAAAAATATGTAAGAATGCTAGTACTAAGTATTTTGAAAACACCTTAGACCAATTATATTCCACAACCAAATGTTCTTTTTAATACCTTTGCCAAACTTGAATACTTCCAAAACATTATAGATAGGTTGAATCATACTTTAGTAAGGTCATAGCTAACTGATATCAGTCTCTTGATGATGTGCTTTCTGGTGTAGGATATAATTTAATAAACTCATAGATAATAGATAATTGCTTATTATATGCATATTTTACATATTATTTTTGCTTTAAAGTCTTTAGAATGTATTATAGATTGCTACTTATCCCCTTATTTTCTCTTTATTTAGTGCAAGTTGCAATTATTGGAAATTAGAAGTGGAATTAAGAAAAAAAAGACCGTAAAAGAGTTTTACTAAGGCTACACGACATCGTCGAGGTCACCCTCCATTACACCATGTCATTATCTAAACTTTAAAATCAAACTTCTGGGACTTAATGGTGCCATGCCTAACACTTTTCAGGGTACCGTAACTAACACCTTCATAGCACCACTCATGTTCAGAGTCCAGAAGTCTAAACAACTACGAGCTGACGGTGTTATACTTTAACACCCCCACTAAAAGTAGTGCAACTGAAGCATATCAACACCGGGTGTTGCCCCATCCAATTTTCCGAACCAGGGGTCTTTATAATGAAAATACACTACAAAATTGTAGAGCAAATACGACGGCCATTACAGGCGTCGTATTAGCCAAATACGATGGCTAAACGACGGCTTTAGAGCTGTCGTATTTGATCTCGTCGCTTTTGCTCGGCAACGGCCACAAAACCGTCGTATTAGGCTAATACGACGGTAAAATATGACGGCTATGGATGGGGTCGTATTTGCTTGCAACAGTCCTTTTTTGCGATGGTTTTTATATACCGTCGCTTTTGGTTACCAAATACGATGGCTAATCGGCCGTCGTATTTGGTCCTGGTAGCCGTCATATTTGATTCCCCTTAAGCAAATGCGACGGCTACGGCCGTCGTATTATGCCTAATTTGGTTTGTAAATAATTTTTTATTTGGACAAGATTCTGTACACGTACAATTTAAAATCAAACATAATTAAATCAACACATTCAACACCAAATATAATAAAACGCAATCTCCTCATTGGCAAACAACTCAAAAGAAATATCATTAATAGAAAAATCATAAATATAATCTTCCAAGTACTATAAAAAAGATAGTACTAAATATGTGAGAAATGGGAAATATCAATAAATCGAACTGAAGCAATAGTACCAATACAAACAAGTAGAAAATCAAAATGTCACTCATCATGACGGATAGGCTCGCCAAGATCACCCGATCTAACAGGTAGAGAAGTGGAACTAACACAAGGAGATGCCGTAGAAGCACTAGATGGAGGTATAGGCACTACATCAAATGCGCTTGCTCCAATCTGCGTGCTCATGCTTCCATGGTAGTCTGAAGCTCAGCTATACGTTACTCGTAAGCCTCTCGCTCACACTGCATCTCAGCTCGCATCTTAGCCTGCATAGTATCTCACATACTCTGCATACGTGCCTCAACCTCAATCCTGATGATCTCCTCAACATTTGCTGTAGAACTTGATGATTGACCAACTGACGTTGGCATTGGATCCTTTGCCCTACACCTAAAATGACCTCTTGTTCTGGACCGAAAAATCGCCAAAATATATGATCCTTCGCTTCCTCTATGCGCTCAGACTCAAGCAATGCCTGCCATTTTATCTCTAATCGGTCCTACAAAATTAAGAAACATTATATCAAATTTATATTAGGTTAATGTAATGTCGTTATCATATTTTAATAACTCAGAAAAATTAGCATTTGAATATAACTTACAATCATCTCTGCAGTCAAACCATCAGCCTGCCGACCGTGCCACCTTCGTGTCGCAAGGAACATATCATATTGTGATGTCAGTTGGCCTTATGAGGCCATCTGTAAAGACATGTCAAAAAATTCAAGCAAAGTAGATAAATTTCATTTGAATAGTGTATAACATAAACTGAATACATAATCCTGTATAATAGAATGTGGCATTCTTCCTGTGATTGGTGGATATGCCAAATGTGATCGATTTTATCTATTCCGCTCGGCCTCTATCTGTGATTAATTGTAATAGTTAACATATAAAAAAATTAAACAAGTGCTGAGATATAAAAGTAGTCAACTTCTATGGTACGACCTGTGTATTCTCCAAATGCCAGTAATCAACTAACATCCTCCATTGATTTTCATCAACCCGTTTATCTTGACAAAGAATAGGCTCTGTACTTTGCTGGAAAGGAACGTAGTATTTTTGTTTTAACTTCGACTTAAAATCCTTCCATGTTGCGCATATCATCTTCATTGTGACACTACGTCCTTCTGGTGGCATCATGGTGTTGTCCTTGTACAAATTTTAACAAATAATTAAATAAACAAAATGTTAATTTTTTAAGAAAACACTCTTGGCTATGTTAGAATAAAATTAGTTACCTGTATTTCTTGCCAAACTTCGTCTTTGAGTCTCTGAGGTATGGAATGCCAATCCCTATAATTCAAAAGGAACCTACTGCTCATGCTTGCAAAATAGCTTACCACTAAACTATAACGAGATGCATCTAACCCAACAAGCCCTCCGTGTTGGTTAACACCAACATCGTACTTTTGAAACCCTGGCTCACCCCATCCGGAAGGTAACTTTCCACCCCCGCGAAAACTCCTCGTTGTGAAATCTACAAAATATCAACAGATTTATTAATTGAAATATCAACAGACATATCGTAATATCAACAAACATATCGTAATATTTACTTCATATTAACTTAGCACACCTGAGGCACTAAGGTCTGAGGAAGAAGGTCATGTGCCACTGGGACCTACATCAAAAGTGAGTATAGTTGTCGCATGATTAGATTCTTGATCCGTGGAACCTGTGCGGATACTTGTATGTGATCTCTATCCAACCTTGAGTGCTGGAGCTGGTGTCTCTGTACACCGTAAGGAACTAGCACCTGATCTTGCGGCAGCTATGGCATCCTGTATTGATGCACGTCGGGCACGCATGTTTACCAACTGCAAAACAAAAAGATTTAACATTGAGTAAAAGATTTTAACAACTGCTGCACATTTAGTAAATGATTAAGTGATTTAAGTACATTTAAATTGCAGAGTGTATTCTTCTTCCATCTAAATCTACTTCCTCCCCAGAAATTCCATCTCTAACCCATACGGCATCTACTTCGCGCGAAATAGGACGAGAATCTAACTGCTGCGCAGGAAAAGTTTCTAGATCATGGTCCATTGAATACACATTATAATTATCTCTTCTCATCATTGGCATTACCACATGCCAATCTCTTTCTTTAGGACAGCGAGAAAACCAAACTTGTTTAGTTTGGTTTGCTAGTATGAATGGCTCATCCATCTCTTTGTTTTCCCGGTACAACAAACGGTCCAAATTCACTAAAGTAAACTTTAGTTCGTCAACTCTAACACCTCGATGAACATCAACCCAATCACATTTGAATAATAGAAATTTCAGTTCACTACTATATCGGATCCTTATAATATTAGTAAGCACTCCATAGTAATTGACACCAGATGCTACGGGATTCATATCTCTTGGACTGGAATAACTCGTAGTATCAACTTTACACATGACGCCAGAATTTTAGGTTGACTTGTTAGCCTCGTATGTTACTGTACGAAATCGAAAGCCATTCACGTTGCATGCATTGTAGCGCAACCCTTGATTGAAAGGATTATTTGCAAGCTTTTTAACTTCAGTAGGAATATCAGGGCATTCTTCATTCTCATCAACCTATAATAAATATAAGTGTTATAACAGCTAATTGTTGTAGAGGAAAACTTGCTATATTGTGTTTGTTTTTACTTACGTAATAACTGAGCCAACTGTGAAACGTTTGAAAATGAATACGTTGCCTGTCATGTAAACGAGATCTTGGATGCTCTCTATTTATGACAGACATGTGAAGACTGCAAATAGACCACACGTGAAATTTTAGAAGTTATAATGAAAGAAGCATAAAAAATGAAGGACAATGGTTCAAAGGAAAACTGACTCTCTATAAGGTTTAAGGATGTCAGAGTTGGCTAAAACCCACCGATGTGCTTGCATCAATGTTAAACGATCAAATATTACATTAATCCCTTTTCCAACTGGTTTACCCATCGGGTTGTCATCATCAACATATCGTGGAGGCCTATTCTCCTTGCTCTCAACATCATCTAAATATCTCGACACGAATGTCATACATTCTTCCATTAAATATCCACTGGCTATCGAGCCTTCAGGTCTAGCACGATTGCGCACGTAACATTTGAGAGTTTTCAAGTATCTTTCAACTGGAAACATCCATCGACATTGAACTGGACCAGCTAATAATGCCTCAGCATCATAAGTAAGCATATCGACATTGCACCGGAACATCTCTTTTGCCTCAGCATCATAAGTAAGCACACAGTCAAGCCACAATTGTTTCAACTCCTCGATCAATGGTTGTAAAAATACGTCGATTTTGTTTCCCGAACTCTTCGGGCCATCGATGAGAGTTGAGAGAATAAAATAAGGTTGCTTCATGCATAGTCAGGGTGGCAAATTGTATGGTATTAAGACAACAGGCCAAGTACTATGTGGTATGTCCATATTTGAAAACGGACTAAATCCATCCGAAGCCAATCCAAGTTTAACATTTCGGCAGTCATTTGCAAATTCTAAATGTAACTCATCAAACTTTCTCCATGCCTTAGAATCAGCTGGGTGTCTGTAGACTCCATCTTTCACACGACATTCCTGATGCCATCTCATAAGGGATGCATTTTTGCGAGACATGAACAATCGCTTCAATCTCGGAGCTAACGGAAAATACCTAACACACTTGCATGCAGCTGTACTGCCCTCTTTCTTGTACCTCGTAGCATTGCATACCTCACAAAGTTGTGCAGCCTCATTTTTCCCTCTATATATTATGCAATTATTTGGACAAGCATCCTAGACTTTGCATTCCATTCCTAACACATTCATTATCTTACTAGTCTCGTAGTAATTCTTGGCAATTTTCACTCCCATCTCACTAAAAGCATCCGTTAGAAACTTAAGTAGCATATCAACTAACTTATTCGACCACCCATTGAGGACTTTTAAATGTAACAATCGCATAACGAATGAAAGTGAAGAAAATTTATTACAACCGGGATACAATTCTATATTAGCCTCTCCCAACAATTCATGTATCTCTCTCAAATCATCAGGCTCTTCAGTTACATTATCGAAGTCACTAATGCCACCAATTTCTTGAAGCATCCCAACCATATCATCCCCATGTTCATTTTCAGTCAAAGGGATGTTACTAGGTGTATTGCGAGAAGATAAGTACGTTCCCCCGTGAACAACCCACTTTTTGTACCAACGCATGAAACCCCACATTTGGCAATGCTGTTTGACATCAATTATACTATAAAGATACCTATTTTGGCACTTCATACAAGGACAATGGATTTTGAATCCATTAGGTTTGTCTCTTAACGCAAATTCTACAAAGGCATCCAAACCTTTATTATATTCATCACCTAAACGGTCTTGTAAGTCAATCCATGATCGGTCTATCTTCCTATTCATTTATCCATATTTTTAGTCAATCTACAAGTTTCGTTATGATAAACATATTCAAGAATGAATGGAAATGAAGGGAAATGATATCAAATTAGTGTTCAAATGATCAACAAGTTTCCTACAAGTTTCGTTATGAAAAACATATTCAATCCCCATCAAATTAGTGTTCATTCTCCTTTTTACTAGTGGAAATGATAAACATATTTTTAGTAGTAGTTAAAATAAATAAATACACTCCTTGAGAGTTTTCAAAAGAGAGAAAATAAAACATTTAACTAATCAAGATAGATCAAGTTTACATTTTGAGATGCACAGTATATAACTGGTTGGTCCAGATATTATGTAAATTTTGAAAAAATTTTGACAGAGTTTCCCCTATAAAATGAATATTTTCTAGGCACTAGGCTACCTCAAAATGCGCAATTATTCAATTCAACTAATCATGCTTATAACAAATTTCCAAGTAAACCTCTGCTTATCCAACTAGGTCCTCTTCCAAACACACTTGCACATAACAAATTTCTAACTAAAAAAACTCATTCAACACAATCCAAATACTAAGAGAAGTATATGTTAGCTCTATAAAACAAATAAGCTAAAAATGAAGTATAAGTAGCTAACAATTCGCCTTTTTTTTTTCCAACAATTCGCCATTCAACAATATTCAAAACACCAACAAAATGCGGAAAAATTAATTTTCTATAAACCACTATCTTCACATGTTTTCTCTTAATTTTAATCAGCCTAGGACACGACAAAGACGGAAAAATTTTCCCCTCTCAATTACTTGTGTAGCAATCAAAAGCCAAATAAGCTAAACATGAATAATAAAAGGAAATCAATAAACACTGTTGATTTTGGGAGTTCTAACATGATTTGGCTTTTGATTGCTATACAAGTAGACAGAAAAACTAAATATTTCTTAACTTCTACGGTATGATAACGTAATTGACAACTAACCAGAACTTCACGAACAAAAAACTCAATGTCCAGAAAACTCTTCTATGCCACTAAGAGTTTTCAAATACTTTGCTGATAATCCATTTGACTGTCATCCTTCCCCGAACTTGACACGATCCTAACTTCAAAGCCAGTAAGCAAAACTTTATGCAATTCTTTTCTGCATTATTATCCTCCCACTTACCCCTCTATGTTGAAAGGATTAAACAAAAGTCAGTCAATTAGTAATCAGCACACAACTATGAATGGTAAGCAAGCAAAGAAACACTATGGTTTACCAAAAACTTATCTCCTTGTTAACATGTTTCCTGCAAAATCTTATTAGATAGAATGAAAAGAACTTGTGTACTTCTCAATTTGTGCATGGTAGTACTAATTATTGTTAAACGTGATGATGTACAACATTGTTAAATAAATTAAAAAAAAAACAGAGAAGGATCAGAAGATGACCATTTTCGACCGGCCCTCACATATTGTTAAATCCCATTTTCGACCACCCCCCCCCCCGTGAATGAGGGCAACCCCAAATTCACATATGCAGACTAAGACAACAAGTGCAGAATACACATATGACATAAATTATATATTTTCAGCCATATATGATTTAATATTAAAATATATTAAAATATATACTTATTAAAATATTAAAATATGTAACACATATAACACATATTAAAAAATATATATATATATATATATACACATATATCTTAATAATTTTAATTTTATATATCTTAATATGTGTTATATAATATATATATATATATATATATATATCTAACTAACGTGACAAATAAAATGGCATAAATTTTATTTTTACAATAACAAGGATGTGTTATATTGCATATAAACACATATATAGCATGCATATGTATAAATGAATATAATAATTAAGAGTGTCTGCATATATATATATATATATATATATATATATGTGTGTGTGTATGTGTGTGTGTGTGTGTGTGTGTACATAGATATGCACACACAAATATATATGTTTGCAATTAAAGTTCTTTATATTATGCAAGATATATATTAATACACACACACACACACACACACACACACACACACACACTCACACATGCACACACGCGCACGCGTGCACACACACACACACACACATGTATGTATATATACACACACACTACTTTTGATTGATTATAAAAAGTACTACCATGACTAAATTTATTACAAAACATAGTACTGTGACAAAAAGTAGAGTAAATATATAACAAATTTATCTATTTGTTAAAATAATTATAAAAATTAAGTAGTACGTACTGTGACTAAATTTGAAAATAATCAGATAAAATTTACACTATTTTTTATTAATTTTGTTATAATTTGAAAAAACAATGATGATTATAATGACGGTTGAAAAAACCATGGTATTTTTAAAAAATCACAATTTAATTTCAACGAAAATATTAATGACATAATATATCAACCTAATACGACGGCTCGGGTGAACCGTCATATGTGCTCACTTAATACGACGGTTCCATCGTATTAACTATATCTAATATGATGGTTGATAAACCGTCGTATAAAATGGTCTAATACGGAGGTTTTACGACCGTCGTAATAGGCTCGTCGTTTTTGTCCTGTTTTTTTGTAGTGATAACAGAGTAAATATATATATATATATATATATATATATATATATATATATCAGGTCTAGACTCAACAATATCTCACCCTGATGGCCATACACATACATACATTAGAAAATCTCATACATGCCATCTCTATTTATAACAGAATACAGTACATGATCAAAGGGGAAGCTGTCCAGACCTGAACTACTGACTCTATGGTATCGTTCGTCTATCTGTAGGTTTGCTCAGTTTTGGATCCTACAAAAGTTAAGATAAAAGACACGTATGAGTGACGAATCATCCAGTGAGTCTCGTATGTGCTAGTTCTTTATGAAAAAATATGGTACATGAAACTTTTGTGGAATAGGATATCATTTGTTCATTGAAAATAATTCTAAAATTTTCTAAAGAAGAGTATATTCAAAACTCAATTATTGTTGGAAATCTTTTTTTCAGATTTCAAATCATTGCCCCAGTTTTCAAATCATAGGCACTTCTTCAACAGAAGGTCGACCTATATGCAAGTCCTGCAGGCCTTACCTTCGACATCACGAATCATTATACTGAGACCGCAGTCTCCAGAACTCAACTGTGCGTTGCCGGAATAAGTACACCACAGTGTACTTCTGCTCAGGTATACCGCAGCATACCTAGTGTAACACAACACATAATCTTTTACTTACCACCATAAGCTAGAGGTCCTAATCCTGACGTCAATCACCATTGAGGTGGCAAGGAGTTAAACGCACCGAGTGTCCCCACCCGGCATCCAGCGAAGGACTCAAAATCAAGAAGCACCCGCAGATGTGGCAATTTCCAGGTGCTAAACGGCTAGCCAGGATGACTCATCTCAATGTTCTATCACCCCGTTGGAGCAAGACAATCCCTAGAACTAGGCTAGGCTGCTAGGGCCATTTAATTCTAACATAGGTTAGTTCAAAGATCAAAGTCCTTACTGAGTACTCAACGTTAATAATACCAACCTTGTCTAACTGATTAGGCCAGAGGATTATCTGATCCCGTAGGATTTCAAATTAAAACATTTTTTTTGGCAAAATAACATTTTTTAGAATTTGATCCCACTAACTCGCAAGTCAGATCATCGTTCACATAGACTCGGCAGAGCCAATCAATTCATTTCATGGCACACCAGGCTAATAAAATAATTTTAGGGATCAAAAGATCATTTTTCAAAAGTCAATCTCATCACGGAAGATTATTTTCAAAATCGTTGAATCAAGATGAAGAGTTTTGTTCACACATCAAAACGTGTTTCCAAGAGTATTCGGGTCATTTTATCCGTACTTGATCACAAAAGTCATTTCCAAGTGTATTTAAGTTATTTGATCCATATTCGATTCCAAAAGACTTCTCGATGGTATTCAGGTCATTTTACCCTTACCCGATTTGAAAAGTATTCACAAAAGTTCCGATAAGGGTATTTCGATCATTTACCGTATACTCGTTTCCAAAAGTTTTCATAAATATTCCGATAAGGATATTTGGATCATTTTTCAAATATCCAATTCCAAAATGAACTCATTTCAAGAAATTCAGAATTCTAATCCCAAAAAAGAATTAAATTCAAAGTTTCTAAACACATTTCCATAAAATGTTCCAATAAAAGCATTCCAGTCAATTTATGAATACCCGATTCCAAAATTTATCATTTTTCAAAAATTCTAAATATTTAATCCAAAAATGACTAAATTCACAAAATTCATACTTAAATCATCCACTAAGGTTTCCAAGCCGAATATGAAGTTCATTCGAGCCCAAAGTGGCATAAAAATAATTCTTGCTCAGATAAACCTTAAGCAAATTCAAGGATTTCCAATATGGTATAAAACATAGCATTTCATGGAAAAGTGAATTACACTAGCTTTCAAAGGTTTTAGAAATCAAATGGACTCACCTCATATCCTAAGCAACTCTTTCTGTTCACGGCCGTTTAACCTTCATTTCTGCAATTTTCGACGTTCCATTGGCCGTTTGTCGCTAAACCTACACCAAACATCGTTTTCGGGTCAATTCGTGTTTGGCCGAAAAATAGCTGACGGATAACCGACGTCCAGACGATGTGCCCGACGGGTAGCCGACGTCCAACCAACATTTAGCCAACGGGGGCCGACAGTTAGCCGACGGTCAAGGAAAACATTCAACTTTTGTTCACGTAATTTTTTTCATCATTTGATCAAATTTTTTGTTTTTGTTTTTCCACATCCTTCCTCCCTTCATAAACAAGGGATTCACTTCACGTTTCCCCAATTATTTTATCCAAAATCACACAATTAATCATTTCTAAATTCGTCTATATTCTAAGCTAAATTCTGAAATTTTGCTGTTTTGACACATAATTTTGTTTTGGAAATAACTTTCAATCCACAACTCTAATTTGGCTATATGATATACCAAAACGGTCATAAGTTTTTGCCCAGTATTTTTCTAATTTTTAGTCCATTTCCACAAAACAACTTCACCTACTTGTGTTTCTTGATTCATAACACCTATTTAACCCTTAATCCACTCATTTCCCTTCAAACAACCTTAATTCTTCAGATTTTCAGGTTCAAGAAAGCCACTAAATTCTTATGCAAATAACATATAACTAACATCAATATTCAAAAACAAATCATAATCCATTTTCTTTAACGTTTAACCCATTTTTATCCCAACTCTACCATCTTTCTTCTCAATCATGAACAACCCTTTAAATCACCATTCAAATACTCTTATTCACCATACAAAATATAGCCTATGAATCCTTTATCCAACCGGTACACACACTTGTACACATAAAGTCTCATATAGTACACAATAATCATTTTAATCATCACAAATCTCAAGTTTTTATATTAAAATTCATATCAAAACGATCACTATAATGAAATTTACAACTTTAGTACTTGAAGTATAGGACTTTACCTTGTGTACAAGGTGTTCTAGCTTGAATTTGCTCCAAGAATCTCCAACTTCTTCAAGAACACTATTTTCTCTCTCCTTTTCCATTTTTTTCTTGATTTTTCCTTTCCTTTTCTTCCTTATTTCTTCCTTCATTCTTCATTTAAGCCCTTGGCCCATTTTCCCAGCCTCCTCACCACTATTCTTGGTCAAAATAATGACCAATAAGATGTTTCTCAACTAAATGAATGGTGACTACTTTACATGTGTTGCAATCATGCCTTTTTCCACATTTTTTCTAAATTTTTTTGCAAAACTTATTTAAGAAGCCTTGCATGCATAAATATTTCATGAATCCTCTTATTATTTAACACTTGTCCTTGGCCACCAATCACAAGAAGCCATATGTCCCATTTTCAACTGCATTGTCCTTTTTTTTTTTTCAAAAATGACCAAAATCGGGTCCGTAACGGAAAAATATTTTATTTCGCCATTCAACTCCAAAAATTCCACTAAATCCATTAATAACACTTAAATTCTTCAATTCCTTCTCTACTTGATCAAATTTGCGGTCAAAGCCGTAGGTGCGATCAAAATGACAAAAATGTCCCCGATATCCCAGGTAGCATAATTCGCACGAAAAACGTGCGTTTCATTACACTGATCAATTTTTCTTTCTAGAGTACCCTAAAATTCTTATTTTATTAATAATAATAGTCTTCCAAAAATTTAGGGTACAGGTAGAACAAATCCAATAATTACATCCAGGTCCCGACAAAATTTTATTTTACCAAAGTATTTGTCTTAATACACCGATTAGCTTTTGTTCTGGACATCAATACAAATTCTGATCCTATTACAAATAGTAGCCGATCGAAAGTAAATGTGGGGTGTTACATTCTCCCCTTCTTACAAAAATTTCGTCCTCGAAATTTGGCCTCCACTTGAAATAGTTCTAGGTACTTCTTCAACATCTTTTCCTTCGTTTCCCAAGTTGCATCTTGTACAGGATGATGATTCCACAATACTTTTACAATTTTGATTTTCTTATTCCACAGTTCCTTTTCAGAATACTCCAAGATCGTAATAGGTTTTTCCTCATACTTCAATCTTAGAGTCATCTTAATGGGCTCTTCATTTAAGATATGTGCAGGGTCAGCCACATACTTCTGAAGTTGGGATACATGGAACATGTTGTGAATTCCTTAAAGCCCTGTATATAACTCCAATCGATAAGCTACTTTCCCAATCTTCTCGATAACAGGGAATGGCCCTATATATCTAGGTGCCAATTTCTTCCCTTGACTATTGATCCCCAATTGTCATTGTGGAATCAACTTTAAGAATACACACTCTCCTTCAACAAACTCCAAATCTCTTATACGTCGATCTGCATAACTTTTCTGTCTACTTTGCTCTGCCTCTAATTTGGTTTTGATTAGCTCCACGGCTTGCCGACGTTTTCGAGATCAAAAACATCCTGTTCACCCATTTTTTGTCCTAAACTTTCCCAATATAATGGGGACTAACATTTTGTTCCATATAAGGCTTCAAACGGGGCCATTCTGATAGTTAATTGATAATAGTTATTGTAAGTAAATTCTGCATAAGCTAAATTATCAACCTAGTTGGTTCCAAAATCTAGAGCGCAAGCTTGCAACATATCTTCCAAAATCCTATTTACTCGTTCAGTTTGTCCATCCGTTTGTAGGTGCACTGCTGTGCTGAACTTTAGGGTTGTCTCGTATCTCTGTTGCAACTTAGTCCATAACTTTGAAGTAAATCTGGGATCTCGATCCAATACAATGCTAGAGGGTACTCTGTGGAGTCTAATTACTTTCTCCATAAAAATTTTGCTCAATTTTTCTAGAGAATCGCATTGGTTGATAGGGATAAAATGAGCGGATTTACTCAGCTGGTCCACTATTACACATTTGGTATCCCGCTGTCTTGCCTCTATAGGCAATCCTGTAATAAAGTCCATAGTAATTTCATCCCATTTCCGTGATAGAGTTGGTAACGGCTGCAATAATCCTCCAGGCCGTTGCTGATCGGCTTTTACTTGCTGACAAGTTAAGTATCAAGTTTCAAAATCTGAAATATCATTTTTCATACCAATCCACCAATAATACTGTTTCAAGTCTTGATACATCTTTACGGCTCTCAGATGGATAGTATATTTACTTTGGTGTGCTTCTGTAAAAATGTCTTCCTTTATCGCAGACTGTTTCGGGATACAATACCGATCTCGGTAATAAATAATTCCATCAACGTCCTTCCAAAACTCATCTCCTCCTTTATTTACCTCATTTTGCACCAACTTTTGCAACTTTTCATCTTTATCTTGCTCTTCCTTTAATTGCTGTAGGAAGATAGGTTGAATGGAAATATTACTCAGCCTTATTCCTCCATCTATAGTAAATGCTTCCAATTCTGAAATTTGTAACATCCGAAGAGATGATAAATTTATTTTCCTACTAAGAGCATCCGCTACGGTGTTCGCCTTCCCCGAATGATACTTAATTGGACACCAAAATTCTTCTAGGAACTCCATCCACCAATGTTGTCTCATATTCAAATCTTTATGAGTAAAAATATACTTCAAACTTTTGTGATCGATGAAAACTTTGAACTCAACTCCATACAAATAATGCCTTCACTTTTTAAGGGCAAATACAATAGCTGCCAATTTTAGGTCATGTGTCTAATAATTCTCCTCGTGGGGTTTCAATTTCCAAGAGTTATAGGCGATTACCTTTCTCTCCTGCATCAACACTCCTCCCAATCCTTCTTTTGATGCATCCGTATACGCCTCATAAGGTTTATTTATCTTTAGCAATGCCAAAACAGGAGCAGAGCTTAACCTCTTTTTTAGTTCTTGAAATCTTTTCTCACACTTCTCGGTCCACACATAAGGAACTTTCTTTTGGGTGAGTCGAGTCAAAGGTGATGCTATCTTAGAGAATCCCTCAACAAATATCCGATAATACCTTGCTAATCCCAGGAAACTTTAAATTTCAGATGGAGTCTCAGGACATTTCCAATTTGTCACCGCTACGACTTTTGTAGGGTCTATTGTAATCCCATCCTTGGATATCACATATCCCAAGAATGTTACTTCCTGCAATCGAAACTCACACTTACTGAATTTTGCATACAATCTGGCTTCCCTTAACTTTCCAGATACTTTTCGAATGTATTATTCATGTTCTTAGGGATATTTATAATACACCAGTATGTCAACTATGAATATAACCATAAAATTATCTAAGTACGGTCGGAATGTTCGATGCATCAAATCCATAAAAACAGCAAGGGCATTAATAACACCAAAGGGCATCACTACAAACTCAAAATGCCCATATCGAGTATTAAATGCAGTTTTTGGTATATCCTCTTCCCGAACCCAAACCTGATAATATCCTTACCTCAAGTCTAATTTCGAAAAACATCTAACTCCTTGCAATTGGTCAAACAATTCATCAACTATGGGCAATGGATATTTATTCTTTACTGTTACTGCATTCAACCCCCGATAATCTATGCACATTCGCAATGACCCATCTTTCTTTTTAACAAATAATACAGGTTCTCCCCACGGTGAAGTACTTGGTCGAATAAACCCTTGCTCTATTAATTCCTATAACTATTTTTTGAGCTCCTGTAATTTTGTAGGTGTCATTCTATAAGGGGTCCTTGAAATGGGTTCTACTGATGGCACTAAGTAAATGGAAAACTCTACTTCTCTCTCCAGCGGTATCTCCTTCAATTCTGTTGGAAAAACTTCTAAATATTCATTCACAACAGGTACATCTTCAGACTTCTTAACCACTCCTAACTTGTTAATTACATAATCCAAGTATCATGTGCACCCTTTCCAAATCATCTTCTGGCCCTTGAGTCCTGATATAAAAGCATTACTTTTTCTTCCAGTCTCTCTTACAAATTCCAATATAGGTTTTCTAGGCCGATGGAAATGTACTACCTTATGTCTACAACTGACTTGAGCATGATGCTGAGATAGCCAATCCATGCCCAAGATAGTATCATAATCCTCTATGGGCAAACATATCAAATCTTCTCTCAATAATTCATCTCCTATTAAAATCTTACAATCCCTATGTATTTTTTCATTATTCATTTGCTTTCCTAATGGGGCACTAACAATCATTTCATATGAAATTTCTTCCCCTTTTATTCTCATAGAATCAAGAAATGAATTGGCAACAAAAGAATGCGTGGAATCGGGATCCATCAATACATTAGCAGTATGATAAAAAATAAGCCGCGTACTTATTAGTGTTGTGCCCTAGAGGCAATCAGTTGTACATTGTATATGACACATTTTATTTTAATAAAAGGCATTTTTTATCTTAAAGTTTCTTTTGTTTAATTTTAAGTAATATAACTGTTCAATAAAGTCCCTAGTACAACACTGTATTAAGGAAATCATGATAGAGATCATGATATGAGATTCCTACTACACTATATAGTGTTAGTACTTAAATAGCCCCTAGTCATAGTATTAATGAGACAGGACATCATTAATGTGTTAAGACTAGCATGTGTTAGACTTCCTGATTTGATCAGGCGGAGATTCTCATATCCGTGAGTATTGAGATACTCAAAGTTAACACATGGATGCTTGTTAATGGAACAAGTTCATTAGATGACCTAGCTATGAGATAATCACATGGATAACTATTTAGTGCCAGTGATATAATCTCTATATAGTAAACGTACAAGTATCCTTAGACTTGAGATCTTCAAGGTACTTTGTTTGCTGAGCATTGTACTTTGATTCCAATCTCTGGAGCTCAATTAAAGGCCGCCTATGGGATGGATATTGGGTACATTGTGAGGTAAACGAAAATAGTTGAGATGGTCAATAAAGGATTCACCACTCCTAATAATAGGGGCAAATATCTCACAGCCACCTGTAGGAATTACTACTCGAGAAGTCCTTGGCTAAGGCGATTGTGTATTAGAAATAGTTCCAATTGATACACATCTAGAGTAGTGGGTTCCTGGTACAAGTACTATTGTATTCAGGCCAAAATTAATTCTGGAGAGAGTTGGCACTAATTTCGTACTCCAAACAGAATGAGATATTGTATAGTGAAAGAAGTTAATTACACTATAGTTTATTATTGAAGGGTTCATGTCAAGTCTGTAACACCCCGGATGACATAGGCCCACCAGGGCCGGGGATGTCGCTCCGTCCAAAGGACAAGGGGTCTTTATAACTAGGTCACAAATAAAAATTGTTGGAATAAATAATACTCAAGCTAAAAGAATTTATTACAACCCAAAAATAAATACTTCCAAAGTACATCCATGAAATTCCAAAACAAAACTCATAATTAAAATCATCCACACTCGTCTCCCAAAGCAGTACATAAAATCAAAAACACATTCTCTTCCAAGGTAGCTGCTCACCCACAACAGGATCAACCTGAAATCATGATAAAAGGTGGTGAGACAGAAATCTCAGTAAGTCCGTGTGTGCTTTGGGTGTTTAGCAGAAACAGTTCGTGGATGTAAAGTGTGAAATATTTATAAGAAAAACATTGGCAAGCAATAAACATTAGTCAAAAGCAAGAGTGGCGTTTTGACTCTTCTAGCCATACATAGGTAATGAAGTCAACCACTCGAAAGAAAGGGATATGGGTTACCACACTTCGGGCCCCATAACCGGTCAGAATGCCTAAAATGTCGTGCAGAGTGACAAAAGTAGGTGATCGGCCTACAGGGCAAAATACTCCTCCTTCTCTATACCCAAACAACCACCGGGTGTCCATTCCGGCAAAAACACAGTCACTTGACTGAAACAAAATAAACTGCTAGCTCGGACCGACACGACTCACTGGAACTGGCATCTTATCCAGGAAGGACTCACCCCTCAGAGGTGGCCACCTATTGAGAGACTCACCCTAACCCTTCAAAGACTAGTCCTAGTAGTCCACCCTTATTGAGTACTCAACGACATTTCCCACTTGGGATAAAATGAACAAAGCATTGTGCTTCATGAAAATAACTATGTGAGGGTTTCCAAAGCTTTGCGAGAAATTAGTTTTAGAAAGAGTTTCGAGTTTGGAAAAATCTACTCATTAACTTTGGAATAATTCCAGCGTTGGAAATAAAGATGAATTCAACCCTCAATTGCCTTCAAATAAACAAGTGTCCATACACTCCATATTTAGCTTGCCAGAAGAAAACGTTTCACATCGACAGGTTTTATGCAAGAGCTTACCTGATTCTTGCTCACAATAACAAGGTCTCGGACAGATGACCTAACCCCACATGGGCAAATACAAATCTTAATCAGATTCAAGCCACAATCCATTTCCTCAATTTTAAATCAACTCAATTCACTACTACCATGATCCTAGTGTCCCAAGCTTTAAGGCAAAACAATAATTGAATAGGTTTATAAGCTCAGTTTAATTTGTTATTTAAAATAATTAATGGATTAGGAAATAAATTCTAATAAGTTAAAAGTTTAAATCTTGTTAAGGAAAATTTAGAGTTTATTTGATCAAGAGCCATGGGTGGTACTAGGTAAAATAGTAACTTAATGGTACCTTAGTTGTTAGAAAGTAATTGAAAGCTAAAACTAGTTAAGATTAAATTTAATAAGTCTTCCTTGGAAAATAATAAGTAAATCCTTAAGGGTTTTGATCTAGTAAATATTTTATTAAGTATAAATCTTTTTCATAAGGGCTTTAATTAATTTTCTTTATTTTAAATAATATTTATTTATTTTATTTTCTAGAAAAATCATTATTTATTTGACTAAAATATCCTTTACATATATTATAATTCCAAATCTACCCTTCATAGGGTTTTCGAAATTCTTTAGCAAAAATTATTAGTAAATATTTTATTCATGAAATAAAATTTGCTTAGGGACAACTAGATCACGATCAAGATTCCATGGTCATAATCAATAACATACTCAATCCTTCAATTCATCAAATCCTCCAAGTCTTGCACATAGGCATAGATCTAAATTTATTATTACATGATTTAACCTCTACTAGCATAAACATGATCACGGCTTCAAAATCTAATCCTGCATATAAATCCTATTCACCCATGGTGACATAATCTCTAGCATGCTTCATCACAAATACTACCTATGACATGCATCAAATCTCAACTTGTCATTAAATCCACCAATATAATCCTTCCATGCATAAATTCCATCTCCATCTCAATCATACATATACTCATGCTTCAATCAACAACATCGCATACACAACCCCATCGCCATTCATCAACCTAGAGACATGATTCTAAATTTTAAAAAGAGGATTGAAGGTACTTACTTGATTGATGAATGACTTGAAGGAGTTTAGAAAAGATCTCAACTCCTAGATGGCTAATCTTGTTCAAGAAGGGTGGGGAAAGCATGGTCATGGAACAAGAAACCATTCGGCCAAGGGAGGAATTTCGGTCCATGAGAGAGAGAGAGAGAGAAAGAAGTCATTAGTGTGATTATTCATATAGGTTTTCATTAGAGATTAAGTTGAAGAGGATGAAGTTGTTAGAATAAGTTTACCTTGAAGATGTTCTTGTCCAGAAATTTTTGCTTTGATTCGAAGTAGCAAGATGTTTGGAGGAATTTGATGTTAATATTGGTGTTGATGGATTCACAGCAATAAGTCGACTAAATCTGGAGATTCTCGTGAGGGTTTGAGGTGGTTTGGAGGGGTATTAGGTGTGGAGAAGGAGTAGGTGTTCTTGGTGTAGTGTGTGTATGTTCTTGTTGCCTGAAGAAAATCGAGAGAGAGAGAAGAAGAGTTGCCGATTTTCTGAGGGTTTGGACTGCCGAAATTCTGTAGGGTTTAGGGAGTTTATTCTCTGATTTAGAAGGGAAAAGGAAAGGTTAGTTGTTACAATCCTTGGAGAATATTGTTAGGAAGTGAATTTGGAAAGTAGATATCCTAAGAATATCTTGATTTGTTTGGACAGCTTTGAAGTCTGCCATGGCCGATTTTTTGGACAGAATTTCGTGCGATTAATGCTGACTTATGGAGGCTTATGGTGGCTGAAAGTAGGGTGTACAATGATGAAGAAGAAGTCTGGTCCACTGAGCAAAATATTATGGAAGGTTGCTAAATAAGATGACCGAAATTTTGGAAACCAATCAAGCTTAACTGCAGGAATTTTGTAGAGAGATTTTCGGTCAGCCATGGAGGGAATTTCGTGCAGAAACTTCAGGGAACAATGGAGCTCTATTAATGGAGGTTTAAGAGAGGTTTTTACAGAAGTAAGTTGGGGTTTTCAGTTGAAACAAAATAGGAAACAAGCTAGACAAAAATTCTGCTCAGGAATTTCGCTGAACAGAAATTTCCTGGCAGAATTTTCGTCTGCCATTTCCAGCAGGTTTTCAGCGAGGTTTGAAGGGGATTTCAGGGGTATTAAAGGCTAGTTTCTAGCCTTCTTTATGGAGGAAAAACATGGTTATGGTGCTGCACAAAATCTGGGAGAAAACAGCTTGATTTGGAGCTCATAAGGCTGATTTTCGTACAGGAATTTTTCCTGTTTTACTCTAGCTTGTGCAAACCGAATTTGGGCAAGAAACTTTCAGGTTTCAGCTGATCCTAAAGACCATTTTTCTGGTAGCATTTGGGAGGGAATGTGAGCTAGAATTTTTTACCTTTTGAAGGTACAACAAGCTAGAAAATTTCAGCTCATTTCATGAAGATAAATGAACTAAGTTTGAGGAAAAATTTCAGCAAGCTTTCAAGAGTGATTTTCCTCTTGAATTTTCCCACAAATCATTTACATTTTCCAAACCATGAGAAGCCTTTTACTAGGACATTTTGATCCTAAAAGACCTTAGTCCTCTACTGAATTTTCTGGAAAGGAAAAGGATAGAACACCTTACTCAAGCTAAGAAGTTGGAATTTAAGAAAAGCTAAAGATCAAGGGAGAATGAATTCCCTTTTGGCATTTCGCGAAGAACAAAAGAGTGAAGTGAGAATTCTCCTAACATGTCTCTCCTAGGACATCATCACTACATTGATCTAGGCCCTCATGGCCGAAACCATCATTTTCCAAGCAAAATAAAATTTACTCAAGCTAAAGCTTCTATGATGGACTTTGAACCTTAGACCTCAAGAATTAATTCCAAGGCTCTAACCACTACACCACAACAACTCTTGTTGCTATTTCTACTAGAAAAATTATTTCCTATTCAATCCACAAGCCATCTTCTTATTTTCACCTCGGGCAAAAATTACCATTTTGCCCCTCTCATGCATCACTCACCAACAAGACTTCAAGATAATAAAAATCAAATTCAAAGCACATAGAAATCATATGAAACATATTTAATCATGAAATAAAGCACGATATGCATCCCAACCCCCTTACTCTAAGGTTGGTCTCGATTGGGGTTTCACAAAGTCACTTAACTTCCTGAACTTTTAGGTGGTCATGATATGTTGCTAGATACCGCTCATGATCAGGAATATGGGTTTATTAATTAATGAATTAATAAACCAATCCTGATTAGAATTAATAGAATTAATTCTAATTAATTGTGGATTATTAATCTCAAAGACGTTTGGATTAATTCCTGTTCACTACCAATTGACTGGGAAACCTAATAGGTCACATACAATAGATGATTATATACTTAAGATGTTATTTGATAATATAGTAGGGTTGATTGAGAGAAAGAGAAGTTGTTGTGGACAAATTATAATTAGTTATAATATGTGATCCAAATTGCAATTATGAGAACTTGATATTTCCAATTACAATTAGAGAATTCTAATTATTTTAGGATTTCAATTTTTTTAGTAAATTTTTTGGTTTATATGATGATATAACCGAAACCCTAGGAGGGGGATTCACACGAAAATAGCAGCCACCAAAAACTCTCTTCTTTTCTCTCTCTCGTTTTGCTGAAAACGTGAAGAACCCTAGCCGCCTTATTTTTCTACTAGCACAGAAATATTTTCCTGCATGAGTGTGTCCTCTGTGTGGATTACTGTTAGAGATAATATCACACTGTGATTATAGTGGTTGGACATTCAACTCTTGTAGAGTTTGATCAAGAGGATTGCTGGATCGTGCCTCGACTTGAAGTAGAAAACTTTTGTTCTTCGGACGATTAAACAGAGGTAAAAAGTTGTTATCTTTGATCTATTTATGTCCTGTTTTCTACGCATATGCGGATCCTAGGGTGATATCTCATTTTTTTTCTTTCGCTGCGCCGTATATGATACGAGCTTGAGATACCTAACAGTACCTTCCACCACTACAACCTGATTATCTGTCTTCTCTAATACCACTACCTGAGCATGTGCTTGCGGTTTAGGGGGTCTAATTTTGGAGGTAGAAGCCTGCTCTAGGTTTCTTCTTCCAAATCCTGATCTTTGTTCTTGGCTATTGCCTCCAAGTCGATTCCATCCTCCTATCCTTCTTGGGTGAGGGCATTGAAAACTTTTGTGGCCTGACTCTCCACAGTTGAAGCATTTGAAGGAGGACGGTCCTCCAACCGAGCCAGTCGGGCCTCCCCTCCTTTGCATCTTCTCTTTTTTCTGTCATCGGAACCCTCCAAACCTCTTCTGATTCATGCCTTGAAATCCGCATCGATTCCTCTCATTTGCCTACTCAATTCCAGAGGCCATCTCTACTGCGGCGTTATAGCTGGTGGGAGACATACTGGCTAATACTCTCTTTAGCTCTGGCCGTAAGCCCTTCAAAAAATATCTAACTCTATCTACTTCTGAATAGACTAAAAGTGGATAATATTTTGATAATCTAGTGAATTCAGCAGCGTTTTGTCCCACTGTATGACCTCCTTGCCGAAAAGCTTGAAATTCATGCTCCTTTCTTTCTACCACCCAAATGGGAATAAATTATATCTTAAAACTGTTCTTAAAATTAGTCCACTCTCATTCTCGTTGATTCATTTCCCTTGCCCACCAATCTTAAGCAAGTCCTTTCAACTGAAATGTCACAAGCTGTACCTTCCTTTGCTCTGAATAGTTTAAGGCTACAAAAATCTTTTCCATCTGTTCAATCCAATTTTCTGCCTCTTGTTCTAAATCAGGCCGCCCTTGAAATTGTGGAGGGTGAAATTTCAGAAAGCGCTCAAGGGCTCAATTCGATTCGACTTCATTTTGCTGACTTTCCTTACTCATGCCCTCATTCGCCCTAGCATTCTCATTTACTCTAATAGCTGTCTCAGTTAGTTGTTAAATTGTATCCGCCATCTTTTGGAAAGTTTGAAACATGGGGTGGTCCAAAGTTGTAAGGTGGGGGCCTTCTGCTTATGGTTCCTCCACCAATGGTTCAGGGTTATTTTGAGTAACCCGCGATGATCATCTAAAAGTCTGTTTAGGAGGCATCTGTATAGTTCATAAGACTTTAACAATGTAACATAGCCCAAAAGCAATCATAAACATAAGCTCAGTGCACATAACAAAATATAACATATATTTATTCTCATTTATCACAAAGTCAGTACAAGATATGTGTGCCACTCACACAACCATATACACCAGTTAAACAACACATATCATACTATATATCTACATCTCATCCTCTTACTCGTCATCATCATTGTCCGATACAGGAGGTCCTGAGTCAGTCGAGACTTTGTAAGACTTTACTGCATCAACCTCCTCATCTCTAAATCCAGTAACTCCTCCTCAAGTACCTCAGGTACATCCCCATCAAACACCTCCTCATCATTCTCAGATAAAACTGCACCATCGGGGATACTGTCCTCTTTGTCATCGTCATCCTGAGGACGTGGCTCAACACCATCATCAATCTCATCAGAATCTCCATCCTTCTCCTCATATGGTGATGGTGTCCCCTCAGGGTTAGATGTCCCCTCCACACTAAAGTCTCTCACAAACGGAGTAATGACGGGGTACCACTGGATCAAACCTACACCCGAAGAGACGGGGTGCATGACGGCGACTAAGTCCAGGTCCTGTCATAAGAAAATATCCCTGCTCACTCGCTCGAAAGATCTTCCTAATCTTTCTCGATTTCTTTACGTCCGAGCTTTCGTCTTTCCCTTTCTTTCCTTCATCACCCCGCTCGTCCACTGGGCATTTACCCTTATCGTTCCTATTCGCAATACCTACATAGTAAAAGAATTCTATCAATTCCTATGACGATACTACATTTTGACCAAACTAGGGTCTGATACCAATTGTAACATCCCTACTAAAGACAGTGCAACGGAAGCATATCAACACTGGGTGTAGCCCCGTCCAGTTTTTTGGGCCAGGGGACTTTATAAGGAAAACAATAGAGTAAATATATATATAAGGTCCAGACTCAACAATATCTCACCCTGATGGCCACACATATATATACATTAGAAAATCTCATACATGCCATCTCTATTTATAAAGAATACAGTACATGATCAAAATGGAAGCTGTCCACACCTAAACTACTGACTCTATGGTATCGTTTGTCTATCAGTAGGTCTACTCGGCTCTGGATCCTACAAAAAATAAGATAAAAGACACGTGTGAGTGACGAATCACCCAGTGAGTCCGGTATGTGCTAGTACTTTATGAAAAAATAAGGTACATGAAACTTTTGTAGAATAGCATATCATTTGTTGATTGGAAACAATTCTAAAATTTTTTAAAGAAGAGTTTATTCAGAACTCAATTATTTTTTGAAAATTTTATTTCAGATTTCAAATCATTGCCCCAGTTTTCAAATCACAGGCACTTCTCCAACAAAAGGTCGGCATGTGTGCAAGTCCCGCAGTCTTTGCCTTTGGCGCCACATATCATTGTACTAAGACCGCAGCCTCCAGAACTCAACCGTGCATCGCCCGAATAAGTACACCGCAGCGTACTTCTACTCAGGTATACTGTAGCATACCTAGTGTATCGCAGCACACAATCTTTTACTTACCACCGTAAGTCAGGGGTTCCAATCTTGATGTCAATCACCATCAAGGTGGCAAGGAGTTAAACGCACCGAGTGTCCCTACTCGACATTCAGCGAATGACTCAAAATCAAGAAGTGTCTGCAATCATGGCAATTGCCAGGCACTAAATGGCTAGCCAGGACGACTCATCTCAATGACCTATCACCCCGTTCGGAGCAAGACAATCCCTAGAACTAGGCCAAGTTGCTAGGGTTGTCTAACACTAACGTAGGCTAGTACAAAAATGAAAGTCCTTGCTGAGGCCTCAATGTTAACAATACTAACCCTGTATGACTAATCAGGCCAGAGGGCTATTTGATCCTGCAAGATTTCAAATCAAAATATTTTTAGGGCAAAACAACATTTTTCAGAATTTGATCTCACTGACACACAAGTCAAATCATCATTCACATAGACTCCGCAGAGCTAATCAATTCATTTCAAGGAACACCAGACCAATAAAATAATTTCAGGGATCAAAAGGTCATTTTTCAAAAGTCAATCTCATCACGAGAGATCATTTTCAAAATCATTGAATCAGGATAAAGAGTTCTGTTCACATATTAAAATGTGTTTCCAAGAGTACTCGGGTCATTTTTTCCGTACTCGATCACAAAAGTCATTTCCAAGGGTATTCAGGTCATTTTATCTATTCTTGATTCCAAAATACTTTTCGAAGATATTCGGGTCATTTTACCCTTACCTGATTTGAAAAGTATTCACAAAAATTCCAATAAGAGTATTTCGGTCATTTACCATATGTTGTTTCCAAAAGTTTTCATAAACATTCCGATAAGAACATTTGAATCATTTTCTAAATCCCCGATTCCAAAAGGAACTCATTTCAAGAAATCCATAATTCTAATATCAAAAGAGGATTAAATTCAAAGTTTCCAAACATATTTCCATAAAATGTTCCAATAAAAGAATGTTGGATATCTCAGACTCGTATCATATACGGCGCAGTGGAAAATAAAATGAGATACCCTCTCAGGACTCATCTAGGTATGGAAAACAAGACAGAATGATGATAAAGGTAATAGCTTTTACCTTTGGGTGATCGTCCGAAAAACAAAATTGATCTTCTTCAAGTTGAGTCGCGATCCAACATCCTCATATGTAAACTCCACGAGAGTTGAATGTCTAACAACTATAATCACAGTGTGCTAGCAGACAGAAATACTCAAGCACCAAAATTTCTTGTGCTAGCAAAAAAAGATGGCGGCTAGGGCTGTTTTTGTTTTCAACAAAACGAGAGAGAGAGAGAGAGAGAGAGAGAGAGAGAGAGAGAGAAGAGAGAAGAAGAAGAAGAAGAAGAAGAAGAAGAAGAAGAAGAAGAAGAAGAAGAAGAAGAAGAAGAAGAAGAAGAGAAAGACGTTTGTTTTGTAGCTCCTATTTTCATGTGGATCCCCCTTGGATTAGGGTTTCGAGCATATCCAATAAATGTTCCAAAATCCACTGAAAATCTGAAATTCTAAAACAATTAGAATTTCCTAATTGTAATTAGAAACATCAAGTTTCCACAATTACAACTTGGACCACAAATTATAACTAATTATAATTTGTCCACAACAACTTCTCTTTCTCTCAATTAACCCCACTATGTTATCAAATAACATTTTGAGTATATAATCCTCTATTGTGTGTGATCTATTAGGTTTCCCAGTCAATTGGTAGCGAACATGAATTAATCTAAACGTCTTTGAGATTAATAATCCATAATTAATTAGAATTAATCCTATTAATTCTAATCAGGACTGGTTTATTAATTCATCAATTAATAAACCCATATTCCTAGATCATGAGCGGTATCTAGCAACACATCATGACCACCCAAGAGTCCAAGAAGTCAAGTGGCTTGACATGAACCCTTCAATAACAAATTTCAGTGTAATTAACTTCTTTCACTATACCATATCTTATTCGGTTTGGAGTACGAAATTTATGCCAACTCCCTCTAGAATTAATTCTGGCCCGAATACAATAGTACTTATACCAGGAACCCACTACTCTAGATGTGTATCAATTCGAACTGCATCCAATACACAATCGCCTTAGCCAAGGACTTTCCGAGTAGTAATTCCTACAAGTGGTCATGAGATATTCGCTCCTACTATTAGGAGTGGTGAATCCTTTATTGACCCTCTCAACTATTTTTGTTTACCTCACAATGTGCCTAATATCCATCCCATAAGCGGCCCTCGATTGAGCTCCAAAGATTGGAATCAAAGTACAAAGCTCAGCAAACAAAGTATCTTGGAGATCTCAAGTCTAAGGATACTTGTATGTTTGCTATATTGAGATTATATCACTGGCACTAAATAGTTGTCCATGTGATTATCTCAAAGCTAGGTCATCCAATGAACTTGTTTCATTAACAAGCATCCATGTATTAACTTTGAGTATCTCAATATTCACGGTTATGAGAACCACCGCCTGATCAAATCAGGAAGTCTAACACATGCTAGTCTTAACGCATTAATGATATCATGTCTCATTAATACTCTGACTAGGGACTATTTAAGTACTAACACTATCCAGTGTAGTAGGAATCTCATATCATGATTCCCTTAACACAGTGTTGTATTATGGACTTTATCGAATAGTTATATTACTTAAAGTAAACAAAAGAAACTATAAGATAAATAATGCCTTTTATTAAAATAAAATGTGTCATATATAATGTACAGGTGATTGCCTCTAGGGCACAACATTAACAAAGCATTCCAGTCAATTTATGAATACTCGATTCCAAATTTTACCATTTTTCAAAAATTTCAAATATTTAATCCAAAAAGGAGTATATTCACAAAATTCATGCTTAAATCGTCCACTAAGGTTTCCAAGCTGAATATGAAGTTCATTCGAGCCCAAAATGGCATAAGAATAATTCTTGCTCAGATAAACCTTAAGCATATTTAGGGATTTCCAATATGATATAAAACATAGCATTTCATAGAAAAGTAAAGCACACTAGCTTTCAAAGGTTTTAGAAATCAAAGGGACTCACCTCGTGTTCTATGTAACTCTTTCCGTTCACGACCGTTTAACCTTCGTTTCTACCGTTTTCGACATTCCGTTGGCCGTTTGTTGCTATACCTACACCAAACATCATTTTCAAGTCAATTCGTATTTGGCCAAAAAATAGCCGACGGGTAGCTGATGTGCCCGACAAATAGCCGACGTCCAACTGACGTTTAGCCGATGGTTAGCCAACGAGGCCAACGGTTAGCCGACGGTCAAGGAAAACGTTCAACTTTCGTTCACGTCATTTTTTTCATCGTTTGATCAATTCTTTTATTTTCCTTTTCCCATATCCTTCCTCCCTTCATAAACAAGCGACTCACTTCATGTTTTCCCAATTATTTAATCCAAAATCACACAATTAATCATTCCTAAATCCGTCCATGTTCTAAGCAAAATTCTGAAATTTTGTTGTTTTGACACAAGATTTTGTTTTGGACATAACTTTCAATCCACAACTCTGATTTGGCTCTATGATATACCAAAACAACCATAAGACTCTTAAATTTAATTCTGTACAAGCAATTTTTAGGGTTCTGGTTCCAGTAACATGTTACTTGGCAAAAATAGCCCCAGTAGTTTTTTTATTTTTATTCCATTTCCACAAAACAACGTCACCTACTTGTGCTTCTTGATTCATAACACCTATTTAACCCTTAATCCACTTTATTTCCCTTCAAAGAACCTTAATTCTTCAAATTTTTAGGTTCAAAAAAGCCACTAAGTTCTTATGCAAATAACATATAACTAACATCAACATTCAAAAATAAATCATAATCCATTTTCTTTAACGTTTAACCCATTTTTATCCCAACTCTACTATCTTTCTTCTCAATCATGAACAACCCTTTAAATCACCATTCAAATACTCTTATTCACCATACAAAATATAGCCTATGAATCCTTTATCCAACCGGTACACACACTTGTACACACAAAGTCTCATATAGTACACAATAATCATTTTAATCATCACAAAGCTCACGTTTTCATGTTAAAATTCATATCAAAATGATCACCGTAATGAAATCTACAACTTTAATTCTTGACGTATAGGACTTTACCTTGTGTATAAGGTGTTCTAGATTGAATTTGCTCCAAAAATCTCCAACTTCTTCAGGAACACTATTTACTCTCATTTTCCAATTTTTCTTCATTTTTCCTTTCCTTTTCTTCCTTCCTTATTCATTTAAGCCCTTAGCTAGTTTTCCCAGCCTCCTCACCACCATTCTTGGTCAAAATAATGACCAATAAGGCTTTCCTCAATTAAATGAATGGTGGCTAATTTACACGTGTCGCGATCTCGCCTTTTTCCACATTTTCTTAATTTTTTTGCAAAACCTATTTGAGAAGCCTTGCATGCATGAATATTTCATGCATCCTCTTATTATTTGATACTTGTCCTTGGCCACCAATCACAAGAAGCCACACGTCCCATTTTCAACTGCATTTTCCTATTTTCTTTATAAATGACCAAAATCGAATTCGTAATGGAAAAATATTTTATTTGGCCATTCAACACCAAAAATTCCACTGAATCCATTGGTAACACTTAAATTCTTCAATTTCTTCTCTACTTGATCAAATTTGCGGTCAAAGTCGCGGGTACGATCAAAATGACAAAAATGTCCTCGATATCCCGGGTAGCATAATTTGCACCAAAACGTGCGTTCATTGCACTGATCAATTTTTCTTTCTAGAGTACCCTAAAATTCTTATTTGTTAATAGTAATAGCTTTTCAAAAATTTAGGATAAGGGTAGAACAATTCCAACAATTACATCCAAGGCTCAACAAAATTTTATTTCACCAAAGTATTTGTTCAATACACCGGTCAGCTTTTGGTCTGGACATCAATACAAATTCTGATCCTATTACAAATAGAAGCCAATCAAAAGTAATGGTGTGGTGTTACACATACGCATCATATTCGACACTGTCGTGCATGATTACAACACACAATAAGAATCAAGTTCCACGATATTGTTTCAAGGATGATAAAACTAATTAAAACATGCACATCACCCTACAAAACACCTTTTGCCATGTCAAGCAATATCATAGTCAGTCGCTATTCTGTAGATTTTAGAAATTTTTGAGAGGAAGCTATAAATACTCATCAATATGGTCATTTTAGCAGAGAGCCACACAAGATTTACATCTAAGCAACCTCTTGAAACACCAAGAAGGGCTAGAAGAGAATATCAATGCAGGATTGGAGGAGAACAGGAGCAACCCATAGAAAAATCTAAAGTAGAAGAGGGACATTTGTCTATAGGTTTTCTTTTACTTTTACTTTATAATTTTAATTTAATAATATTTTTAATACTTAGATCTAATTGTAATTAAAGGATTGTACCTAAATTTGATTATGTTATTAGATTATTATTTAATTAATTAAATATTATTTGAGTAATCTATTACATGGCTTATTTGATTGAATTGATTAATTGAGTTATTCTCTTGTATTAACTTTGACAAATGGATTTATGATACGGGTACCCAATTATATTGATTTAATAGACTCTTTTCCCTTGATAAAATTGAGAAATGGTTTGAAAGATGAGAACTTTATGGTAGATAGAGTTGTTAGGTCACTTAGAGATGGGATTTTGCATCTTTTTTGCTTTAGAATTAGAGGTTTTTTATTTTAATGCTTCTTAGATTTAATTTGTATGATAGAGATATCCATGGGTTGGGCTTAAGGATAGAAAACTCATTACTTAAGAAATAGTGGATTTTGCATTTTAGGGAACATCTTACCAATGCTTGAATTTTGATTCAATTGATTGAGTGGTGTTTACTGCTTAATTTTGTTTAGGGGAATTCACTATTAATTACACAACTAATCTTCTCTTCATACTTATATTGTAACACCCCGGATGACCTAGGCCCGCCAGGGTCGGGGATGTCGCCCCGTCCAAATGATAAGGGGTCTTTATAACTAGGTCACAAATAAAAATTGCTGGAATAAATAATACTCAAGCTAAAAGAATTTATTACAACCCAAAAATACTTCAACAGTACATCCATGATATTCCAAAGGAAAAACCATAATTAAAATCATCCACACTCGTCTCCCAAAGCAGTACATAAAATAAAAAAAACACATTCTCTTCCAAGGTAGCTACTCACCCACAACAGGATCAACCTGAAATCATGATAAAATGTGGTGAGACAGAAATCTCAGTAAGTCCATGTGTGCTTTGGGTATTTAGCAGAAACAGTTCGTGGATACAAAGTGTGAAATCTTTATAAGAGAAACATTGGCAAGTAATAAACATCAGTCAAAAGCAAGAGTGGCGTTTTGGCTCTTCTAGCCATACATAAGTAATGAAATCAACCACTCGAAAGAAAAGAATATGGGTTACCACACTTTGGGCCCCATAACCGGTCAGAATGCCTAACACGTTGTGCAGACTGACAAAAGTAGGTGATCGGCCTACTGGGCAAGATACTCCTCATTCTCTATACCCAAACAACCACCAGGTGTCCATTCCGGCAAAAACACAGTCACTTGACTGAAACAAGATACACTACTAGCTCGAAATGGCACGACTCACTAGAACTGGCATCTTATCCGGGAAGGACTCACCCTTCAGAGGTGGCCACCTACTGAGAGACTCACCCTAACCCTTCAAAGACTAGTCCTAATAGTCCACCCTTATTGAGTACTCAACGACATTTCCCACTTGGGATAAAATGAACAAAGCATTGTGCTTCATGAAAATAACACTTTGAGGGTTTCC
Organism: Voacanga thouarsii; assembly: GCA_026120185.1. NCBI lineage: Eukaryota > Viridiplantae > Streptophyta > Magnoliopsida > Gentianales > Apocynaceae > Voacanga > Voacanga thouarsii. The sequence goes on along the minus strand of JANUWF010001547.1, from coordinate 11,018 downwards.
AAAGCTTTGAGCGAAATCAGTTTTAGAAAGAGTTTCGAGTTTGGAATGCTCATTAACTTTTGAATAATTCCAACGATTGGAAATAAAGATGAATTCAACCCTCAATTGCCTTCAAATAAACGAGTGTCCATACACTCCATATTTAGCTTGCCATAAGAAAACATTTCACATCGATAGGTTTTATGCGGGAGCTTACCTGATTCTTGCTCACAATAACAAGGTCTCGGACAGATGACCTAACCCCACATGGGCAAATACAAATCTTAATCAGATTCAAGCCACAATCCACTTCCTCAATTTTAAATCAACTCAATTCACTACTACCATGATCCTAGTGTCCCAAGCTTTAAGGCAAAACAATAATTGAATAGGTTTATAAGCTCAGTTTAATTTGTTATTTAAAATAATTAATGGATTAGGAAATAAATTCTAATAAGTTGAAAGTTTAAATCTTGTTAAGGAAAATTTAGAGTTTATTTGATCAAGAGCCATAGGTGGTACTAGGTAAAATAGTAATTTAATGGTAGCTTAGTTGTTAGAAAGTAATTGAGAGCTAAAACTAGTTAAGATTAAATTTAATAAGTCTTCCTTGGAAAATAATAAGTAAATCCTTAAGGGTTTTGATCTAGTAAATATTTTATTAAGTATAAGTCTTTTTCATAAGGGCTTTAATCAATTTGCTTTATTTTAAATAATATTTATTTATTTTATTTTCTAGAAAAGTTATTATTTATTTGACAAAAATATCCTTTACATATATTATAATTCCAAATCTACCCTTCTTAGGGTTTTCGAAATTCTCTAGCAAAAATCATTAGTAAATATTTTATTCATGAAATAAAATTTGCTTAGGGACAACTAGATCATGATCACGATTCCATGGTCATAATCAATAACATACTCAATCCTTCAATTCATCAAATCATCCAAATCTTGCACATAGGCATAGATCTAAATTTATTAAGACATGCTTTAACCTCTACTAGCATAAACATGACCATGGCTTCAAAATCTAATCATGCATACAAATCCTATTCACCAATGGTGACATAATCTCTAGCATGTTTTATCACGAATACTACCTATGACATGCATCAAATCTCAACTCATCATTAAATCCACCAATATAATCCTTCCATGCATAAATCCCATCTCCATCTCAATCATACATATACTCATGCTTCAATCAACAACATCACATACACAACCCCATCGCCATTCATCAACCTAGAGACATGATTCTAAATTTTAAAAAGAGGATTGAAGGTACTTACTTGATTGATGAATGACTTGAAGGAGTTTAGAGAAGATCTCAACTCCTAGATGGCTAATCTTGTTCAAGAAGGGTGGCGAAAGCATGGTCATGGAACAAGAGACCATTCGGCCAAGGGAGGAATTTCGGTCCATGAGAGAGAGAGAGAGAGAGAGAGAGAGAGAGAGAGAGAGAGAGAGAAGTCATTAGTGTGATTATTCATATAGGTTTTCATTAGAGATTAAGTTTGAAGAGGATGAAGTTGTTAGAATAAGTTTACCTTGAAGATGTTCTTGTTCTTCACAGAAATTTCTGCTTTTTGATCCAAAGTAGCAAGATGATTTGAGGAGTTTGATGTTAATAAGGGTGTTGATGAATGCACAGCAAGGAGTAGATCAAATCTGGAGGTTTTCGTGAGGGTTTGAAGTGGTTTGGAGGGGTATTAGGTGTGGAGAAGGAGTAGGTGTTCTTGGTGTAGTGTGTGTGTGTTCTTGTTGCTTGAAGAAAATCGAGAGAGAGAGAAGGAGAAGCTGCCGATTTTCTGAGGGATTGGACTGCCGAAATTCTGTAGGGTTTAGGGAGTGATTTCTCTGATTTGGAAGGGAAAGGAAAGGTTAGTTGTTACAATCCTTGAAGAATATTTTTAGGAAGAGAATTTGGAAACTAGATATTCTAAGAATATCTTGATTTTTCTGGACAGCTTTGAGTTCTCCTATGGCCGACTGGATTGTGCAGATTTCTGTGGAATTAAAGCTGGTTAGAGGAGACTTGTGGTGGCCGAAATTAAGGTGCACAATGGTGGAGAAGATGGCTGATCAATTGAGCAAAATTTTATGGAAAGTTGTTAAGCAAGATGGCTGAAATTTTTGGAAAGTAATCAAGCTAAATTGCAGGGATTTGGTTGAGAGATTTTCGGTCAGCCATGGAGGGAATTTCGTGCAGAAACTTCAGGGAACAATGGAGCTCTGTTAATGGAGGTTTAAGAGAGGTTTTGACAGAAGTAGGTTGGGGTTTTCGGTTGAAACAAAATAGGAAACAAGCTGGACAAAAATTCTGCTCAGGAATTTGATGAACAGAAATTTCCTGGCAGAATTTTCGTCTGCCATTTCCAGCAGATTTGCAGCGAGGTTTGAAGGGGATTTCAGGGGTATTCAAGGCTGGTTTCCAGCCTTCTTTATGGAGGAAAAACATGGCTATGGTGCTGCACAAAATCTGGGAGAAAACAGCTTGATTTGGAGCTCACAAGGCTGATTTTCGTACAGGAATTTTTCCTGTTTTACTCCAGCTTGTGCAGTCCGAATTTGGGCAAGAAACTTTCAGGTTTCAACTGATCCTAAAGACCATTTTTTTGGTTGCATTTGGGAGGAAACGTGAGCTAGAATTTTCGACCTTTTGAAGGCACAACAAGCTGTAAAATCTCAGCTCATTTCATGAAGATAGATGAACTAAGTTAGAGGAAGAATTTCAGCAAGATTTCAAGAGGGATTTTCCCCTTGAATTTTTCCCACAAATCGTTTACATTTTCCAAACCATGAGAAGCCTTTTACTAGGACATTTTGATCCTAAAAGGCCTTAGTCCTCTACTGAATTTTCTGGAAAGGAAAAGGATAGAACACCTTGCTCAAGCTAAGGAGTTGGAATTTAAGAAAAGCTAAAGATCAAGGGAGAATGAATTTCCTTTTGGCATTTCGCGAAGAACAAAAGAGTGAAGTGAGAATTCTCCTAACATGTCTCTCTTAGGACATCATCACCACATTGATCTAGGCCCTCATGGCCGAAACCATCCTTTTCCAAGCCAAATAAAATTTACTCAAGCTAAAGCCTCTATGATAGATTTTGAACCTTAGACTTCAAGAATTAATTCCAAGGCTCTAACCACTAAACCACAACAACCCTTGTTGCTATTTCTACTAGAAAAATTATTCCCTATTCAATCCACAAGCTATCTCCTTATTTTCACCTCGGGCAAAAATTACCATTTTGCCCCTCTCACACATCACTCACCAACAAGACTTCAAGATAGTAAAAATCAAATTCAAAGCACATAGAAATCATATGAAAACTTATTTAATCATGAAATAAAGCATGATATGCATCCCAACCCCTTTATTCTAATGTTGGTCTTGATTGGGGTTTCACATCCTCCCCTCCTTAGAAGAATTTCGTCTCGAAATTCAAGCATATCTCTATTTTAGCTCGGGATACTTCCGCTTAACCCATTCTTCCGATTCCCATGTAGCATCCTGCGTGCCATGGTGCTCCCACTGAATCTTAACCATTGGTATCTGCTTATTCCGGAGGATTTTGACCCTGCGGTCCAATATCCGAACAGGCTTTTCCACGTAGTTCAAGTCTGGCTGCAACACTAACGGTTCCTCATTCAACACGTGACCGGGATCCGCATTATACTTCTTCAACTATGACACATGGAACACGTCATGGATACCCGTCAACCCATCCGGTAGGTCCAACCGGTACGCTACTGGTCCGATTCTTTCCTTAATAAAAAACGGCCCCAAATATCTCGGATTCAATTTTCCACCCTTCGGATGCTTCACAATCCCCCGGTTAGGTGATAGCTTCAGAAACACGCGGTCCTCGACTTGAAATTCCAATTCCCTCCTCCAGTTGTCCACATAACTCTTTTGCCGGCTCTGAGCCGCCTTTAACCTTTCTCGGATTAGCTTCACCTTATCCAACATCTCTTGCACACAAACCTCTCCGGTTTTTCTCACGTGTCCATCTTCCGTCCAACTCCAATACAACGGTACTTGACACTTGCGCCCATACAAAGCCTCGTAAGGTGCCATCCCGATCGAGGCTGATAGCTGTTGTTATGGGATAATTCCGCGTAAGGTACGCATTCTATCCACTTGTCCCCAAAATTCAGAACACGGGCCCTCAACATATCTTCTAATATTTGGATTACCCTTTCTGACTGCCCATCAGTCTGCGGATGCGCCATCGTACTAAACCTTAAATTTGATCCCATTGCTTCCTGGAACTTTCCCCAAAAACGAGAAGTAAACCTCGGGTCTCGGTCTGACACTATGCTCGAAGGTACTCCATGGAGTCGGACTATTTCTCGAACATATGTCTGAGCCAGCTTCTCCATAGAGTCCCTTACATTTACTGGGATAAAGTGGGCTGACTTGGTCAGTCGATCCACTACTACCCATATGGCGTCCTTCTGAGTCTTTGACATAGGGAGTCCGGTGACGAAATCCATAGTCACCTCCTCCCACTTCCATTCCGGCACTGGCAATGGCTGCAATAGTCCCGCTGACTTCTTATGCTCTGCTTTAACTTTCTGGCAGGTGAGACAGGTCGATACGTACTTGACCACATCTCACTTCATTCCGGGCCACCAGTATGCTCTCTTCAAATCTTGATACATCTTGACCTCTCCCGGATGAATTGCGTACTTGCTCTTGTGTGCCTCTTCCAAAATTCTGACCCTTAGTTGTTGCTCCCCGGGTACACACAATCGATCTACGAAATGGAAAACTCTGCCTCGTCTGACGGAATTCGCTAGTCGGTCGCTTAAGCTCCTTATCCTTAAAAATTTGAAACTCGGCGTTGCTTCGCTGAGCTTCCACTATTTCTTGCTTCAAGTCCGGCACCAACTTCAAGTTACTGATAGCAATCGCTTTGTCTCGCACTTCCGTCCTTCTATCCAATATGTCCTGGTCTACTTGCATTTCTTGCACCTTTAGCCTAGCCATCCCAACTTTTCTGCTTAGGGCGTCTGCCACAACGTTAGCCTTCCCGGGATGGTAGTTGATCGGGCAACGGTATTCTTCGAAGAATTCCATCCACCTTCGTTGCCTCAAGTTCAAATCCTTCTGAGTGAAGATATACTTCAGGCTCTTATGGTCGGTGAACACCTCATACTCGGCTCCATACAAGTAGGGTCGCCATTTCTTTAGGGCGAACACTATAGCCGCCGACTCCAAGTCGTGAGTAGGGTAGTTTACTTCATGCGGTCGCAACTTCCGTGATGCATAGGCAATCACTTTCCGGTCTTGCATCAACACCGCTCCCGAGTCCTTCTTTCGAAGCGTCGGTGTACGGTGCGTAAGATTTGCCTTCCTCTAGTAGACTCAATACTTGGTGCTTGTCATCGGTCTCTTCTTTAGTTCTTGGAAGCTTTTCTCGCATTTCTCGTTCCACACAAACGGAACATCCTTTCTCAACAAACGGGTCATTGGCGATGCGAGTGTCGAGAATCCCTTGATAAACCTTCGGTAGTATCCCGCCAAACCCAAGAAACTCCGGATCTCGGTAATATTCTCCGATTGCTTCCGATGCGATACTACTTCCACCTTGGCCGGATCTACCTTAATTCCCTCCTTAGTCACCACATGACCAAGGAATGCCACACTTGTCCAACCGGAATTCGCACTTGCTGAACTTCGCGTACGGCTTGTGCTCCCTCAATTTTTCCAACACGAGCCTCGGATGCTCCGCATGTTCCTCCGGACTCTTGGAGTAGATCAAAATATCGTCGATGAATACTACTACAAACTTGTCCAGGTAAGGCCGGAATACTCAGTGCATCAGGTCCATGAATACTGTTGGAGCGTTAGTCACCCCGAACGGCATTACTACGAACTCGTAATGCCCATATCGGGTGTTGAAGGCTGTCTTGGGGATATCTTCCTCTCTTATCCGCACTTGGTAATATCCTTGTCTCAGATCCAACTTGGAATAGCAATTGGATCCTTGCAGCTGATCGAATAGTTCATCAATCAACGGAAAAGGGTACTTGTTCTTAATCGTCAAATTGTTCAGCCCTCGGTAGTCGATGCACAGCCTCAAGGTCCCGTCCTTCTTCTTTACAAATAGCACAGGCGCTCTCCAGGGCGACGTGCTTGGTCTAATATAGCCTTGGCCAACGAGCTCCTCTAGTTGCTCTTTCAACTCTTTCAACTCTACCGGTGCCATCCGATTTGGAGTCCACGATACTAGTTTCGCTCCGAGAACTAAGTTGATAGTGAACTCCACTTCTCGACTAGGAGGTAGAGAATCCAGCTCCGCTAGAAATACATCGGGAAAATCCTTCACTACTTCCGTGTTCTCCAGAGTACACTGGTCCTTAGGCTTGTTCATCACGTAAGCCAGATAACCTTTACAACCTTGCCTCAATAATTTTCGGGCCTTAGCCCCTGCAATCAAGTACTTCAACTCTTTCACCCTTTTTCCATCGAATTCTAACACATCACAGCCCGGTCTGACAAACTGAACTGTCTTACTCTTGCAGTCTACCCTAGCCCCATGCTTGGCTAACCAATCCATCCCCAAAATTAAGTCATAGTCTTCAAAGTCCAACATAATCAAATCTCCTTCCAGATTTTCTCTCCCCACCTTAACCTTACAATCCCTCACATATCGATCCGCTTGCACCATCTTCCCCAAATGGGTGCTTACTTCTAAAATGAAAGGTAGCTCCACTCCATCCCAACCCAAATGACATGCACACAACTTGTTTATATAGGAATGAGTAGAGCCAGGGTCAATCAAAGTATTAACAGATCGTCCTTGAATAGTGAACGTACCTTCCACCACCGCGGCATCGGCCCCAACTTCCTCTTTGTTGAGAGCGAATACCTTGGCCTTCACTTGTGGCTTCGGTGCTCCACCTCCGGCTGCTCCCATGGCGTTGGCCCGGTTGGGTCCCGGGTTCTGAGCCGGGTTTCCCTGCCCGACTCGGTGCAGCTTAGGGCAGGTATTCCTCAGGTGGTTCGGGTCACCACAGTGGTAGCACTTCCTATCTCTTCCCTTGGACCAGCAATTCCCTCGGTGTGGCCTTTCCTTCCACAGCTGCTGCGGGACGGAAGGTTCGGTGCGAGTCCGGCCCGGTGCTTGTCCGGGTTTGCTTTTCCGGTTACGCGAGAGATGATTTGCGGGGCGCTTGTGGGATTGCTTGCCTCGGAAAGTGTCCCTGTGGTTGTCTCGGCGGTTGGAAGGGCTTGGCCGCCATCTTGCTGCGGTCTTCATTCTCTGTGCGAGTAGCAGCGTCCACCGCCCCCGAGTAAGTTGTCGGTGGAGCAGGTGCCAAAGCTCTCCTCAGCTCCGGTCTTAGCCCCTTGACGAACTGCCTCGTCCGGTTCTGCTCGGTGTCGACCAGTCTTCGACAGTATTTCGACAACTGCGTGAATCGAGCCGCGTATTGAGCCACAGACATGCTCCCCTGCCTCAGATTCTGAAATTCGTCCTCCCGTTTCTCTACAATCCACTGAGGGATGTACTCCGCCCTGAAGGATTCAACGAAGTTGGACCACGTCCATTCTTGCTCATCCATTACCCAGTCCTCTTGGACCCGCTGCCACCACGCCCGAGCTGGTCCTCTCAACCGAAAAGCCGCAAACTTAACCATCCGCTCCTCCGAATACTGGAGCGTTGCGAAGATGTCCTCCATTTGCTCGACCCACTGCTCGGCCTTCTAGTCTTGTTCCGCTTCTCCCATAAAGATAGGCGGTTGGAATTTCAAGAACTTCTCCAACGCCTCATCTTCCCCTCTAGGGTGCCTCCGCTCGATTAGCGTCTGAAGAATGTCAGCCACTTTGCTGAGTGTCTGACCCATTGACCCATCTACCGGGGCATCAGACCCCATGCCCATCGCGGGATCACTTTGCCCGTCACCCTGATGGGGTGATTGCATCTGTTCTGGTTCAACTTCCGGTGCTACCCGGTCTACCTCTGGAGTTCTTTTGGTGGAAGGAACTGCACGTCTCTTGGGTGCCATTCTATACCATACCCCAAATGTTAAATGTATGCACTCAAGTATCAAATCATTTTAGTGGTGTATGCATACATAGCCAAGTATGAGTAGAAAGAAGTCAGATGCAACTTATTTAATGGATTGCTCATAAATTTCGATTTCAAAAATTAACTTGCATAATTTCGAAATTTGATAAAAATGAACTTTAAGAAGTCTTAACATCTCAATTCATGAAAAGCTGTAAATAGACAAACATCCAAATCAAAATGACTCTTAGCTCTCTACTCCTCATCGAAATCCTCATCATCTGCCTCATATATCCAACCTCCGGTGTTTTTAGAGAAATCCACCCCCTCACCGCTAGCAAATCCCTCCATAGGCTCCTTCCCAGGGCGCCTAGAACTCTCCCGGCCTCAACTCGGCTGAAGGGAGGAATAAAGGAAGGTCTGGGTGGAGACTCATAGTCTATCTCCCCCGGGTCATCACTAGCTGCTGCTAAATCCACCTCGGGATTAGGAGGGTGGGGTTCAGGCTCCACTATCATAACATCATCCTCACTGTCAGAGCTTATATCTATCACCGGGATTGGAAGTGGTTCAAGGATCTGGACCTCGTCCTCACTGCTATCCTCCATCAAGTCAAGCTCATCATCACTATTATCCTCTATAGGGATATTCTCGACATCATTGTTATCCTCTATAGGGACAACTGGCTGAGGGGCAAGCTAGGGAACTGGAAGGTCCTCCTGATCTAGATAGTAGGGTGGGTGCCACTACTGCCCTTTCCTTGCTGTCCTAAGCAGTCTAACCATCCTATAGCATCAATAAAATAGGTTAGATAAGATTTAAACTTAAATAAATAAATCATATATCATCAATATTTGTCTGTAACCTAGTCTCTGATACCACTTGTAACACCCCGGATGACCTAGGCCCGCCAGGGCCGGGGATGTCGCCCCGTCCAAAGGACAAGGGGTCTTTATAACTAGGTCACAAATAAAAATTGCTGGAATAAATAATACTCAAGCTAAAAGAATTTATTACGACCCAAAAATACTTCAACAGTACATCCATGATATTCCAAAAGAAAAACCATAATTAAAATCATCCACACTCGTCTCCCAAAGTAGTACATAAAATAAAAAAAACACATTCTCTTCCAAGGTAGCTACTCACCCACAACAGGATCAACCTGAAATCATGATAAAATGTGGTGAGACAGAAATCTCAGTAAGTCCGCGTGTGCTTTGGGTATTTAACAGAAACAGTTCGTGGATGCAAAGTGTGAAATCTTTATAAGAGAAACATTGGCAAGTAATAAACATCAGTCAAAAGCAAGAGTGGCATTTTGGCTCTTCTAGCCATACATAAGTAATGAAATCAATCACTCGAAAGAAAGGGATATGGGTTACCACACTTTGGGCCCTATAACCGGTCAGAATGCCTAACACGTTGTGCAGACTGACAAAAGTAGGTGATTGGCCTACTGGGCAAGATACTTCTCCTTCTCTATACCCAAACAACCACCGGGTGTCCATTCTGGCAAAAACACAGTCACTTGACTGAAACAAGATAAACTGCTAGCTCGGACCGGCACAACTCACTAGAACTGGCATCTTATCCGGTAAGGACTCACCCCTTAGAGGTGGCCACCTACTGAGAGACTCACCCTAACCCTTCAAAGACTAGTCCTAATAGTCCACCCTTATTGAGTACTCAACGACGTTTTCCACTTGGGATAAAATGAACAGAGCATTGCTCTGCATGAAAATAGCAATTTGAGGGTTTTCAAGGTTTTGAGCAAAATCAGTTTTAGAAAGAGTTTCGAGTTTGGAAAATCTGCTCATTAACTTTTGAATAATTCCAACATTGGAAATAAAGATGAATTCAACCCTCAATTACCTTCAAATAAACGAGTGTCCATACACTCCATATTTAGCTTGCCATAAGAAAACATTTCACATCGATAGGTTTTAAGCAGGAGCTTACCTGATTCTTTGCTCACAATAACAAGGTCTCGGACAGATGACCGAACCCCATATGGGCAAATACAAATCTTAATCAGATTCAAGCCACAATCCACTTCCTCAATTTTAAATCAACTTAATTCACTACTACCATGATCCTAGTGTCCCAAGCTTTAAGGCAAAACAATAATTGAATAGGTTTATAAGCTCAGTTTAATTTGTTATTTAAAATAATTAGTGGGTTATGAAATAAATTCTAATAAGTTGAAAGTTTAAATCTTGTTAAGGAAAATTTAGAGTTTATTTGATCAAGAGCCATAGGTGGTACTTAGTAAAATAGTAATTTAATGGTAGCTTAGTTGTTAGAAAGTAATTGAGAGCTAAAACTAGTTAAGATTAAATTTAATAAGTCTTCCTTGGAAAATAATAAGTAAATCCTTAAGGGTTTTGATCTAGTAAATATTTTATTAAGTATAAGTCTTTTTCATAAGAGCTTTAATCAATTTGCTATATTTTAAATAATATTTATTTATTATTATTATGGGGCGCCACTCTTACTTTTGACTGATGTTTATTGCTTGCCAATGTTTCTCTTATAAAGATTTCACACTTTGCATCCACGAACTGTTTCTGCTAAATACCCAAAGCACACACGGACTTACTGAAATTTCTGTCTCACCACATTTTATCATGATTTTAGGTTGATCCTGTTGTGGGTGAGTAGCTACCTTGGAGACATTACACTTTGTTTCTATTATGAAGACATTATGATTTATTCTAATCCTGCGCATCGCTATAACAAATTGGATTGGCCATTGTAATGGGAATGTGATGGATCGAAATTGCCCGTACCCAATGGTCAAGGTTCAGTGGGAGCATCATGGCACCCAGGATGCCACATGGGAATTGGAAAAGTGGGTTAAATAGAAGAATCCCGAGCTAAAATAGAGGTATGCTTGAATTTCGGGGCGAAATTCTTCTAAGGAGGGGAGGATGTGAAACCCCAGCCAAAACCAACCTTAGAGTAAGGGGGTTGAGATGCATATCATATTTTATTGCACGTTTAAATATATTTT